>CM066970.1:9180176-9401355 GCA_033971965.1 Cucurbita ficifolia
TCTCACGCTTCACCTCAAAGTTTTTTAATGCGTGTGTTAGTGGGAGGTTTCCACATACTTATAAAGATGGGTTCGTTCTCCTCTTAGCCGATATGGGATCTCACAATCCACCCGCCACATTCGGGGTCCAGCGTCTTCGTTGGCACTCGTTTCTCTCTCCAAATCGATATGGGGATTCCACTCAAACAAACCGAATAGAGTTCACAACCTAACCCTCTAGTTTCAAGTCAAGTTGAGTTGGATTGTCCTATTGTTTTTTTAATTATTTAATAAAACTCATATTTCTACAATACATGTTACATTGATAACAAAAAATAGGTCTAACACATCATTAACCTTAGTTACAAACGTTAAATATTCTTAATATTGATAGTAAGGTAAGATATGAGTAGATTGAGTTGTACCCTGTTTTCAGGTTAGTCGGGTTTAACCCAAACCCAAAAAATATCAACTCGCGAGATTGACCCAAATGGTCGATTTTCTAAAAATTCAACTCAACTCAATTGAAAAAAAAAATCTAACCTAACTCAACCTTTGTGATTTGGGTTAGATAGTTCGTTGAATTCTCTAGTCATATGAATATCCCTACGTATCTGATTTTAAAACCGTAACTCTATCTAACGAAATCAACGAGCCGAGTTAAGATGATAAGAAAGAGGAAATAATGAAAATTACTTGAGCAAATTGGGGTGAAGATGCTGCCACGAGGAGGATTGTTTCTGAAGAACGAAAGTGCCAGAGAGCAAGGGGAGATCAAGGGCAAGAAGCATGGCGGCGGTGGAGACACCAAAGCCAAGGTCCATGCCATGTCCAAGTGGGTTTGGACCCAACAAGGAGAGTCAAGGCAATGAGCTCGCCAGGGCAGGAACGCAAAGTAGCACAGTTGAAGAAAGTGGACAGCTTTTTGAACTGTGTACGGTCTTGCTTTTGGAATTGGTCCTGCCCCATGTGAGAATTATATTTGGTTTTAAGCACCCACTTCCTAACGCCAACCAAATACAGTGCTGAGAAGAACATCATGGCCTTGTACCCTTTCGCCTCCTCGCACTCATCTCCTCCCCACTGCCTCCCATCTCGCACGCTAGCTGGCCTTAGCCCTGGATAATGGGCTTGCACTGTTAGAACCGTAAATCCCTGCACCAAAAGCAGCTCGTTTAGAGTCTCATATTAAGAGACACAATTAAACAAAACCCAAAAAAATAAAATTCATTAACGTTTTGCTCAACTGATGTACGACCGGGAGCCGAGCCAGTAATGCTCTACGTAGATCGGGGTGATCGTGTAAGTGTACGTTGTTCCTATATCATGTTCACACAGGTAGTGTAGCTAAGATAGGGGGTATCGAGAATAGATAAAGCATTTGCGTGTGACTGGTGTGAACACGCCTCCGCTATCAAGACGCGTTTTAAACCTCGAGAGAAAGCAAAAAAAAAAACAATATATCTGATTAGGTTGGGTGATGTAACAGTGTTCGTGGCGCGCTACCGTCAAATCCATCACTAATAGATATTAGTTTTTTTTTTTTGCTCTTCTCTCGAGGTTTTACATCCATAACTGCGTTGATAGAGGAGAGGTTTTTCACACCATTCAAGCAATGCTTCTTTCTCCTATCCAATCGATATGAGATGGGAATTACAATATATCTACCTTCTTTGGGGGCAAGGTGTTCTTGCTGGCACATCGCTCGGTGTCTGGCTTTGATAGCATTTGTAACAGCTAAGCCCACCGCTAGCAGATATTGTCCTTTTTTAGGGCTTTTCTCCTAAGGTTTTAAAATGCCTCTAGTAGGGAGAGGGTTTCCACACCCTTATAACGTAATGTTTTGTCTTTTCCTCTCCAACCCGATGTGATTGATCTCAAATCCAGCCTCCTTTGAGGGTCCAACATCCTGCACGGGGCACACTACCCAGTGTCTAGCTCTCATACCATTTGTAATAACCTATGGAAATCCCATACCGCGAGCAGATATTGTCCTCTTTAGACTTTCCCTTTTGAGTTTTCCTCAAAGTTTTTTAAAACGTGTCTCGTAGAGCAGAGGTTTCTATTTCCTTAAAGCAATATTTTGTTCTTTCCCATATGAGATTCTTACGTATTTTAATTTCTACGAGAACATTCACCACTTTTTTGATGCAAAATTTTAGTAAGATCAACTAATTTATTAAAAACATAATAATCCACTCACGTTTAAAAAGTCATAAAATACATGATTTCATCCCACTAATTAGTCTATTGCAAACTATTATAATAATGGATGGTACTAACCTACCCTATTTGGGTTTTTGCTTTTTTTTTTTTTTTTTTTTTTTTTCAAGAAAAAGTAATTAATAAAAAGATTTAAGCTCACAATATGTATTTTTTACTTGGGAAGGAAAAATAGACAATAGAGAAATTTTCATTTTTATTTTTTATTAAAAACATAAACACCGATACAAAATCGAACGATCGACAACATAAACACATGTTTTCTACTAATGTATCAAAATTTCAGAGCCCTCCATAAAAAAAAAAACTTTTAAAACATTAATCATTAAAATTCAAGATTGTTTTTTTTATATGTATATCCATTAATGAGTTGGACCCATGTTTGGATAACGATTTCACTTTTAGTTGATTGATTTTGAAATTTAAGCTTATCTTATCTCAATTTCTTTACAATCATCGAAGAAAACATTTGAATTCAACTGAAAAACAAAAAAACGGAGAATCGAAAAGATTAGTACTTACAGAGAGCTCGATGAAGCCAAAGATGAGCATAGTTCGAAAGCTACCGAGATAAGAATCGGACAAGAAGCCACCAAGGAGAGACAACAAGAAAACCGTTCCAACAAAGTTGGTGACAACATTTGCAGCTTTAGAGAGAGGGAAATGCATCTCACTATAAACATAAGTTATGAGATTATTCCCAACAGCCGCTATAGCCATCATCTCAAATGCTTGAAGTCCTAAACGACCAAAAACAAAGCATAAAAAGATTCTCAAAAAACACGACAAATAATACGACGTTTTCAAAGACAAAATTAAGTAAGAACAGACCAAGAACAAAGGCAGCAGCTCCCATTCCACCATGTATGTTGGAGTTACAAGGTCGGCCTCTCCAATCAACACAAGTATCTTCAGACAATATGGATTTTGTCTTCTCCAAAGAATCTCCCATTTATACTGTTACCCAAAAGGTCAAAAAATTAAAGAAAGATGTGATTTTGAAGCACTAATAAGTGAATCCTCCTACGCTATACAAAGGCTTTGGGAATTATTGCTTTGTATTTATAGCGGTGAATGGCTCGACCTAGTGGCCGTAGTGGAGTGGAAAATGGGCCCATGATTCAAACCATTAGAAGTTGATGGCTTGTTCTTCTTTCTTAGCTACCACCTTTGTCTCTAGTTCTTAGGTGTTGGTAGGGTTTTTAGAAAATATAAGAACTTCACGAACTCCAAATACTATAAAGAAATTATAGTTTTTTTTCGAATTATCTCATTACAAACACGCTAACTCTACTCGAAAAAGAATAATCGCAGGTAATCCTCGGGCCGGCTGGTTCTGGATCATTCGTATGCTCGTCCTATTCATGCCACCCGAACCTATAATAAAACCATCAATTCAACCATCTTGTTACAGGAAATTTTTTAATAAAGTTTGAAGGGAGCATCGAACACTGAAAGTGAAGTTTCTCCTACCTATAGGAGCATCTGCCTTTTCTCGAGCAAGGATAAAAGTTTGGAAGAATGTTTTATGTATTTGAGGTCCGTGAAAATTCTACGTGATTGTAATAATTTTTTTTCACCATTTAGTGAAACTTTTTTTTGGTGTACTTGATTTTTTTTTTTTCGATTTTGAAGTTTTGACGACTGAGTAGGAGTGAGAGATTTTCACTTAACAAATATTTAACTTTTAATTTTGTATCTAATAAATTCTATTCGTTTATCATACTATTTAATTCTGAGTGATATGCTGATTTTTGTTATTATGGGTCATTTGATAGGCTAGTTTTCGAATGGTCGTTTGTAAGCTTAAACTAAATAGTAAACCGTGGGACCTATGTGTTGAGGATATTTAGTCTTGAATTATGGTTTAACATATGTATCATATTTGATCCCTTTATCATAGACTAATATATTTGAGGATATTTAATGTTTTCATTACGGTTTACTATAGGTATCATATTGACCTTGGATCATAGGCTGATATTGCATATCCATTTATTGTTCTTTCCATTTAATTGGATAAATGATTATAAATAGGAAAGTTTCAGGACCATTTAGTTTTGGTAGTTTTTTAGCAATATTCTCACTATAAACATAAAATTACTCTAATTTCACATCAGTTTTTATAGACCTAGACCGATTAAAAACTATTGGTTAATTTTAACCTCAATTGGAGTTATTTTCTACTTTTTGATATGCGTTTATCATTACAAAAGTAGACAATACTTTAACGTTTAGTTTAAATTCAATTCAGATGGTGGGCGACTCTGGAGCCAGTAGCTAAAGCCATGCACTTCCAAATCAAGATAGCTCTAATGTATGTGATAAAAATGAAGATCCCCAGCAGCTGATAGCAACTCTATAAAATGGCAATTTGATATCCCATTTGGTGGGCATAGCCCACATAGCCCATCAAGTGTGGAGCACTTACTAAGAGCAACCTTAATTGTTTTGTTTTAAGAATTAAAAAGAGAAAAAGGGGTTTTGTGTTTTTTTCAATCCCCAAATCTCAAAGCTTTGAAAACTTTAATCACCACATGTCTATTAATAATTTATCATCTTTATTTGCTTATCTAATAGTTAATGGTTTAATAGAAAATGAGGAATTAATTAGTGAGTTAATGGTTTGAAAGTTGAGCAATGGACAAGCTGCTTTCACACTACGAATAGCTTGGGAAAGGCGAATGTTATGTGCATAATTTCATGATCTAAAGCTTCTAATTGGTTTGTTTGTTTATCTTTGTTTCCAATAGAAAGAAAGAAATTTAGTGATCTCACACACGTGGAAAGGGAAACGGATAGCATTTCTTATAAAAAGGGTGTGACAACCTTCCTCTAATAGACGCGTTTCTAAAATTATGAAGCTAATGAAGGACGACACGTAGGTCAAAGTAGACAATATCTACTAGCAATGGGCTTGGGCTGTTACAAATGGTATTAGAGCCAGACACACATGACGTTGTGTGCCATCGAGAACGCTGGACCCCCAAGGGGGTGGATTGTGAGATCCCACATCAATTGAGAGGGGAATGAATCATTCCTTGAAAGGGTGTGGAAAACTCTCCGTAACCAGACGTGTTCTAAAATCGTGAAGCTGACAGCGATACATAATGGGCCCCTAAGGTGGACAATATCTGCTAGCGATGGGGCTTGGGCGTTTACAAATGATAACAGAGCCAGACACCGGGGTGGTGTGCTAGCGAGGACGTTGGAACCCCAAGAGGGGTGGATTGTGTGAGATCACACCTGGGTTGGAGAGGGGAACAAGAATTCCTTATAAGAGTGTGAAAACCTCTCCCTAACAAACGCGTTTTTAAAATCGTGAGACTGACGGCAATACGTAATCGGTTGAAACGAACCATATTTGCTAACGTGGTCTTGAGCTATTACAATATGTGATATTTTGAGAATTTTAGATTAGATCCTAGGGAATATCTCTTTTTATTTTTGTTTTTTCATTCCAAATTTAGTCAATAGCTTGATAATTTAGAGATGATGAAACACTTTTGTTGGATATGGAGCATGATCCGTGTATAATAAAAAATCAGGTAGAAATATATATGGTGATATTCCGTAAAGATTTGGGAGAGATATCTTTCGTAAAAAAAAAAAAAAACATAGTTTAATCTGTTAAACCTATATTTAGTAAATGGAAATCATATATATAACCCGATTAGCAGTGGTTTCAAAATATACTTTATTCATTCTCTGTATTCTCTGTTTGGTGTACATACTTGAAGTCATCAATAAAACTTTTAGCTAATATTCCTCCTTGATTTTTTTTTTCTCTCTTGTTCTTTTGTGTTCATCTTGATCGAGTGTGTGCGTTGTGTGTGTGATCCTAACAACTGGTATTAGAGCTAGGCGAAACTCACCACAATCTCTGAAGATGGAAAGTTCAAAGATTGGAATTGAAAAGTTTGATGGATCCAATTTCAGTTTCTGAAGATGCAGATTGAAGATTATCTGTACCAGAAAGATCTTCATGAACCCCTGTTGGGGGTGAAGCCAGGTACCCATGACCATGGAGCGATGGAAGCTCAAGGATCGACAAGTCCTTAGGGTTGATTCAGTTGACACTGCAGAAAACCTGGCATTTAACATCATCAAGGAGAAGACAACGTTAGATTTGTTGAAGGCGCTGTCGAATATGTACGAGAAACCGTCGGCTATGAACAAGGTGTTATTTGATGCGGAGATTGTTTCAATCTACAAATGTCTGAAGGTGGATCCGTTTGCTGATCATATAAACGAATTCAATATGATTGTAAGTCAACTGAGTTTTGGTGGAAATTAATTTCAAAGATGAAATTAAGGCACTAATTTTGATGTCATCTTTTACCCAAGTCATGGGATACTATTGTTGTCGCGATCAGCAGGTCTCCGAGGATCTGAGAAGCTGAAGTTTGATGAAATCCGTGATGTAGTTCTCAGCGAAAGTATTCACAAACGAGAAATTGTGGATTCATCTGGTGGTGCTCTCAATGTTGACCAATAGGAAAGAAGCAAATCGAAGGGCCCCAACAATGGGCGATCAAAATAAAAGAATCGAGAAAAATCTCCAAACAATCCAAACGCAAAGTGTTGGAATTGTGGAGAAAAAGGTCACTTTCGGGCAGATTGTACAAAGAGGAAACAGAATCACAAATCAGAGGATGACTTTCGGATGTGATTCGGTAAATTCAGCAGAAGACATTGGGGATATGCTCTAAACCAAAGCGTGGACAGTCCAATTGAAGGCATCCTGGATTTTGGATTCAGGTGCATCCTTTTCACTTGTCTCCAAATAAAGAGTCTGTGGTTCGAAAATTTCAAGTCTAAGAATTTCGAGAAGGTGTATCTTGCCGACAACAAATTTTGGAAAATTGAAGGAAAAGGGGATGTTCTACATAAAAACTAGGGCAGAAAATCAGTGGACTATAGTTGAAGGAGTGGTCAAATATATTCCTGTCTCTCAAGAAGAACTTAATCTCTACTTGGTCAGTTGGATAGCACAAACGTTATGCAACAGAGTTTGAGAAGAGTTCGTGGAAGATTGTGAAAAGTGCTATGGTGATAGCACATGGCACAAAATTTGGAACTTTATACACTACTGCAGAGTGTATGAACATGGTTACTGTTTGCTGAGAGTGCTTCAAAATTCAAGTTTATGGCACAATAGACTTTGACATATGAGCGTCAAAGGAATGAAGATGCTGGCTGCGAAAGAAGTTTTGGAATGTCTGAAATCTATTGATATGAGTTCTTGTCGAGAACTACAATATGAGCAAACAGAAACGAGTTAGCTTCACAAAGACTGCCAGAGAATTGAAGAAAGTGCCACTGAAAATGGTGCATACAGACGTTTGGGGGAGCATCTCTCAGTTTCTATAACTTGGAGGATCAAAGTTCTACGTCACCTTCATCGATGAATTCAGTAGAAAGGTGTGGGTTTATTTCCTGAAACCACAAGTTTAAGATGTGTTTGCCACCTTCAAGAAGTGGAAAGTCGAAGTTAAAAATCAGACTGGCTTGAAGATCAAATGCCTAAGGTCTGACAATGGAAGAGAGTATGACAAGTTAGAATTCAAAGCATTTTGTGCAGCTGAGAGAATTAATTAATGAGGACAATTCCCAATAAAGAAAGACATAGAATGATGTTGCTGAAAGGATGAACAGAATATTGAATGAGCGCGCGGGCAAAAGTATGAGAATTCATTCTGGATACCAAAGACATTCTGGGCTGATGTGTTGTAAATACAACAATCTACTTGATCACCTTGGAGTGCAAGTTGCCCGAAGAAGTATGGACAGGAAAAGAACTCAAGTACTCTAACTTGAGAACTTTTGGTTGTCTACACATATGTTCGTTGTTGATCTAGAGAAGGGTTGACAAGTTTGACGTTGAGCCTGTGAAGTGCTATCCTCACAGGCTCTGATTTTGACATGTTCGAGTACAAGTTTTGGGATGACAAGAATAGAAAAATCTTGAGATATTGTGATGTGACCTTTGATGAAAATGTCCTATACAAGGACAAAAAGAAGAAAGGTTCCAAGACAACGAAGCAAGTGGGAGTTAAGGTTGAGTTGCTGAAAGATTCAACTAGTGATGTTGTCGCAGATACTCAAGAAACTCTTGAGACTGTTGCTGAGGGAACCAAAAGTGGAGCAGTAACATCTGATCAGGTGTTGAAAAGATCATCCAGAGCTATCAGAGTACCAGATAGGTATGTACCTTCTTTACACTATCTGTTATCGACTGATGAAGGGGAACCAGAGCTCTTTGATGAGACCCTACAGTTGGAGGATACAAACCAAGTGGGAGCAAGCCATGGATGATGGGATGTCTAGGCTTCAGAAATGCATTGTTATTTCATCTACTGATGGCTGAGTACGTGGCAATAATTGAAGCTGGAAAGGAGATGATGATAGACTATCTAGAAGAAATTAGGCAAGAAGCAGCACGAGAAAATTCTTCAGGTAAATAGTTAGAGTGTCATGCAGTTGGTGAGGAACTCAGTCTATCATTCAAGACAAAACACAGAAGGAGATACCATTTCACTTGAAAGTTAGTAAAAGATGGTGATGTGTGTTGGAGAAGATAGAGGGTGTAAAGAATCTAGCAAATATGTTGACAAAATGTGTTGATGTTGGTGAACATTAAGGTAGTGCAAAAACCTCAATTGGTATGGTGCAGATTGAGAATGAAATTCTTGGTTGACTGGATCAGTCTCTCCAAGTGTGGAGATCGTTGGGATATGGAGCCTAATGCCTATCTATAATAAAAAATCTGGTACAAATATATATGATAGATCTTTCGTAAAGATCTGGTAGAGATATATATGGTAGATATTTCGTAAAGATCGGTAGAGATATATATGGTAGATATTCCGTAAAGATTTGATAGATTATATCTCGTAGATGGTTAAATCTATTAAAACCTATATTTAGTAAACGGAAACCATATATACACATTAAGCAGTGATTTGAAAATGTACTTTCTTTCTTCCTTCTCTATATTCTTTTTTGGTGTACATGCCTGAAGTCATCAATAAAATCTTTAGTCAATATTCCTCAATAAAATCTTTAGTCAATATTCCTCAATAAAATCTTTAGTCAATATTCCTCCTTGATTTTTTCTCTCCTGTTCTTTGTGTTCATCCTGATTGAGTGTGTGCGTTATTGTGCGATCCTAACAACTTTCACATATGACCTAATTAATTTAGTAACGTGAAATGTAATATATATTATTAACTTGATGACAATTGATGAATAGGGAGCTAGCCAATTGTATGCACCTAAGCCTAGATGGAGATGTGATTTAGAAGTAGAATTGGAGAACACCCTTCATTAAAAAATACAAATTGAGAAACCGATTTTTCTACCATAACGCAAAGAAATTGCCATAAGTATTCTCACTTATAGTAAGCTTTGAGAATATTTGTTGAAACCACCACACCTAAATAGTGATGAAATTCTCTATTTATAATCATTTATGGAATCAAATAAATTACGAAAAAAAATGGAAAAAAAAAGTAATAAATGGATACAAGATATTTGCCTATAATACAAGGGCAAATATGATACCTTTGATAAACCATAATGGAAGGCTAAATATCATACAAGATATTTGTCTATAATAAATGTCAACTATGGTGCCTATGGTAAACCGTAATGGAAGACAAAATTGACTAAATATCCTTAACACCCTCTCTCCCTCGCAAGCTGAGCGTCGGATTTGAACGAACGTGAAACTTGGATCTGAAAAATTTAAAGAGAGGTCGAGAAACACTTTTTGTTAAGATGTCAGGCAACAACCTAGAGATGGGAAGGTACATACTGTATGCGAGGTTTGCCAGCGACAACAAATTCCCAAAGGAAATGATAATATTAACATAACGAAAAATACGTTTATCACCAAGAAAGTGATCTACAGTAGCCATGCAAAAGATGATTGATACAAAGAGATAGAGGGTTTGATGGTGGCTGTAAAGAAGAAATGGTAGAAACTGAGAATGCAAAAAATGATTGATAGAGAGAGAGAGAGTTTGATGGTGTCTGTAAAGAAGAAAGTGTAAGTGTAGAAACTGAGAAAGAAGAAAGGGTAGAAATTGAGAATGTGCTAGTGACTCCAAAGGTTCCAATCGACAGAGAGGGAGCCACGCCCCCGAAGGGATAGTGGACAAAAGAGCAAATTTTGGCGAGGAGGCCACGACGAATCATCAATTTTGCATAAAGAGAGTTTATTGCGGTGAAAGTGGATCAAACACATAACCTTTAGATCTTCAATCTGACGCTCTCCCAACTAAGCTATCCCCGCATCTTATGATAGAAAATTGAAAATGTAATGACCAGGTTTAACATTACTTGGAAACTCTATCATGTGTAGCCTCTATTCATGGTGTTACCGATAAACACATTTGATTCTTGACTCTCGTCAAGTGGGCATTTTGCATATTTTACGTCACTATGTTCATTGGTACAACAAAAGAAGGCTACAACTCTCTTATGTAGATCTTTAAAAAGATGAATCGTGAACAATACATAAAGTTCATTGTGATGAACATGGATCAAACACATGACCTTCAGATCCTCTCCGAACTAAGTAGTCCCCACAACTTGTCATAGAAAATTATAAATGTAATAACGAGGCAACAACCTAGAGATGGGAAGGTACATACTGTATGCGAGGTTTGCCAGCGACAACAAATTCCCAAAGGAAATGATAATATTATCATAACGAAAAATACGTTTGACACCAAGAAAGGGATCTATAGTAGGGGCATGCAAAAAATGATTGATACAAAGAGAGAGAGGGTTTGATGGTGGCTGTAAAGAATAAATGGTAGAAACCGAGAATGCAAAAAATGATTGATACACAGAGAGAGGGTTTGATGGTGTCGGTAAAGAAGAAAGTGTAGAAACTGAGAATGAAGAAAGGGTAGAAACTGAGAATGCAAAAAATGATTGATACAGAGAGAGAGGGTTTGATGGTGTCTATAAAGAAGAAATTGTAGAAACTGAGAAATAAGAAATGGTAGAAACTTAGAATGCGAACTCTGTGGTGTATTTTAGACGAAGACAAAGAAAGAAAGGAGCGAAGACAAAGAGGGGCTACACCTAGTGGATTGGCATGATGATAGATCGAGAGCGATTGTGCAACTAGAGTATGTGCTAGTGACTCCAAAGGTTCCAGCTACAGTGGACAAAAGAGCAAATTTTATCGAGGAGGCCAGCGACGAATCATCAATTTTGCATAAAGAGAGTTTATTGCGTTGAACGTGGATCTAACACGTGACCTTCAAATCTTTAATCTGACGCTCTCACAACTAAGCTATCCCTGCATCTTATGATAAAAAATTGAAAATGTAATGACCAGGCTTAACATTACTTGGAAACTCTATCATGTGTAACCTCTGTTCATGGTGTTACCGATAAACACGTTTGATTCTTGACTCTCGTCAGGTGGGCATATTGGGTACAACAAAAGAAGGCTACAACTCTCTTCCGTAGATCTTTAAAAAGATGAATCACGAACAATAAATAAAGTTCATTGTAATGAACGTTGATCAAACACATGATGTAATTACGAGGCTTAACATTCTCCTTGGAAACTCTATCATGAGTAACCTCTTTTCATGGTGTTGCTACAACAAACTACTATAACTCTCTTTTATAGATCTTTAAAAAGATTAATCACATATTGTGGTTAACGTGGATCAAACACGTGACCTTTAGATCTTCAATTTAACGCTCTCCCAACTAAGCTATCTCTACAACTTGTGACAAAATTTACCGGCTTAAAATTCCTTGGAAACTCTATCATGAGTAGCCTCTGTTCATTGTGTTAACGATAAACACGTTTGATTCTGGACTCTCGTCAGAGTGATGGGCATATTTTACGTCACTATGTTCGTTGGTACAAAAAAAGAAGGCTATAACTCTCTTTTGTAGATCTTTAAAAAGATGAATCATGAACTATGCATAAAGAGAGTTCATTGCAATGGTGGAGCAAAGACGTGACTTTCAAATCATCAATCTAACCCTTTCCCAACTAAGCTGTCTCCACAACTTATGATAGAAAATTAAAAGTGTAATTACTAGGCTTAACATTCCTTGGAAACTCTATCATGAGTAGCCTCTGTTCATGGTGTTGCTAAAAAAAAAATATCACTCTTTTATAGATCTTTAGAAAAATTAATCATGAATTGTGCATAAAGGGAGTTCATTGCAGTGATCGTAGATCAAACACATGACCTTCAGATCTTCAATCGGACACTCTGGCAACTTGTGACAGAAAATTTAAAATGTAATGATCATTCTTAATATTCCCTGGAAACTCTATCATGAGTAGCCTCTATTCATGGTGTTAGAGATAAACACGTTTAATTATGGACTTTCGTCAAGGTTATGGGCATATTTTACGTCACTAAGAGAGCTCATTGCGGTGAGCATGGATCAAACACGTGAACTTCTAATCATCAGTCTGACCTCTCCCCCAACTAAGTTGTCCCTACAACTTGTGATAAAAAATGAAAAATATAATTACCAGGCTTAACATTCCTTGGAAACTCTATCACGAGTAGCTCATCAGTCACGAGTAGCTCATGAGTCTGACCCTCCCCCAACTAAGTTGTCCCTACAACTTGTGATAAAAAATGAAAAATGTAATTACCAGGCTTAACATTTCATGGAAACCTTATCACGAGTAACTCATACTATAACTTTCTTTTGTAGATCTTTAAAAAGATGAATTATGAATAAAGAGAGTTTATTGTGGTGAACGTGGATAAAACACATGACCATGCTTAACCTTTCTTGAAAATTCTATCATTGTGTTAATGGGTTTAAAGATACTTTAAAAAGTTGAACCATAAATTATGTATGTGACCTTTGTGGATACAAAAGAAAAAAATTATGTATGTGACCATTGTGGGTTCAAAAGAAAAAAAAGGCTATAACTCTCTTTCTCATTGTGATGAATGTGGATCGAACACGTGACCTTTAGATCTTCAGTCTGACACTCTCCCAATTGAGCTATCCCCACAACTTGTGATAAAAAAATTTAAAATGTACTGACTAGGTTTTAACATTCCTTGGAAACTCTATCATGAGTAGCCTCTATTAATTGTGTTACGGATAAACACATTTGATTCTAGACTCTCACCAAGGTGATGGACATATTTTACGTCACTATGTCCGTGGGTACAACAAAAAGGCTATAACTCTCTTTTGCAGAAATGTGTTGGCACAAATTTTTTGATAGGAAGTACATTAATGAGTATAGAGATTTTTCAAAATGATGAACCATAAATTATGCATAAAGAGAGTTCATTTGCGGTGAACTTGGATCGACAATTTTTTTTATATGAAATGTGTGAATGGGTATAGAGAATCTTCAAATAGATGAACAATAAATTATGCATAAATAGAGTTCATGTGTTGTTGAACAGGGATTTGGTACATAAATTTTGATATGAAGTGTGTTAATGGGTATATGGATTCTTCAAAAAGATTATGCATAAAGAGAGTTCATGTGCGGTGAACGTGGATCGAACACATGACTGTCAGATCTTCAGTCTGACGCTCTCCTAAAAAGTTGAACCATAAATTATGTATGTGACGGGTACAACAAAAGGTTATAACTCTAAGTTGGCATGGAAATTATGTTATGTAGTGTGTCAATGGGTCAAGAGATTTTTTTAAAAAGATGAATCATGAATTATGCATAAAAAGAGTTCATGTGCAATGAACATGGATAAAAAAGTACATAACCTTCAAATCTTCAATTTGGCGCTCTCCCAACTAAGCTATCTCTGCAACTTGTAATAGTAAATGGAAAATGTAATATTTCTTGGAAACTCTATCATGAGTAGCCTGTGATCATGGTGTTGCCGATAAACACATTTGATTCAAGAATTCCATTAAGGTGATGTGCATATTTTATTTCAATATGTCCCGTGGATACAACAAGAGGCGAGGCTGTAACTCTCTTTTGTAAAAATGTGTTGGCACGAGGAAATTTTGATATGAACTGTGTTAATTTCATGTGCAGTGAACGTGGATCGAACACATGACATTTGTATCTTTAGTTTGACGCTCCCCAAAAAGATGAACCATAAATTATCTATGTGATCTTCATGGGTACATCAAAAAAATATTACTCAACATGAAAATTCTGATATGCAATGTGTCAATGATTCTAGAGATTCTTTAAAAAGATGAATCCGGCATAAAAATGGATCACATGCATTTAACATGGATCGAACACGTGACCTTTAAATCTTCAATCTAACATTTTTCTAACTGAACTATCCCCACAACTTATAATAAGAAATGGAACATGTAATGATTAGGCTTAACATTCCTTTGAAACTTTAACATGATTTATCCTCAGTCAATGTGTTGTCAATAAACATGTCTGATTCAGAAATTTCATCAAGGTGATAGGCATATTTTACGTCACCATGTCCGTGGGACAATAAAAGGTCATGACTATCTTTTGTAGAAATGAAATGAGTAGACCTGGAAATTCTGATATGAAGGGTGATAATGAGTTCATAGACTCTTCAAAAAGATGAACCATAAATTATGCATAAAAAGAAGTCATGACAAATATAATTCATATGCACAAAATGTAGATCAAACACATGACTTTAGATCTTCAATCTGATACTCTTCCAATTGAGCTATTCCGACAACTTATAATAGAAACTGGAAAGTGTAATGAATAATCTTAACATTTTCAACATTTTGAAGTACAAAGAAACTCAGGGGGTCGTTTTGGAGCGTTAGTCCAATTTTGTATTTTGAATCTTTTGTATTTCATTTTATATTTGTATCCCGAACCCATTTTCGTATTTGTAATAAATTTGAACACTGTCACAATTACACTCTTGCGGCAGTGCGACAACAATTGTGTGACACTTGTTCTAACCCAGTGAATAAGTGAACCATGTGAAATTCAGACTGCATGGACAATAGTGGCATATGCTCGAACCTCGGTTCACATTTTAGAGAAATATTTTCGAAAACGTGAGAGAGAGAAAATACGTTGAAAACAATAGTAAAGAAAGCAATATTATAAGGACATTTTTGGGCAATTTAGCCCTTGCGGGTGTAGATATAATTTTGGTGACCGGTCATACACCCCCGTATTGACATAACAATACTAGTAAAGGTCTATCTAACATGAAAGAAAGTGAAAGGGGTTTGGAATGGGCATGTGACCATATACAACACATCTGGGACAAGCATGCTCGGGATATCCGACATGTGACCATAGACGACACACCTTGGACAAGCATGACCATGACAAACAACGTATCTCACGATTGATCCATATGAGGTACACTTTATTGTGTAAATGTACTTGCAAAAGATGGATTTGACATCTCCTAGTCTTGGCACTAGTTTTCAAGTTTGATTTTTCTCCAGGGCTATATTTCTTCCTCCATCACTTTCTGCCATGTCGAGTTTTGTGACGGTTCTTCATATGTATCTTGCTCATTAACTTCGTCTTCTACAATAACTGCATTGGCATACTCTGAATTTGGCTTTTGAAATCTTTCTGACTGTCTAAGTTGTTGAGGTGTCATTTTCTTTTTACCGAGTTCACGTGATTGAGTTACTTCTTGCTCATAAATATTAGTGTCAGTTGGATCTCCAAGAACATAAGCACTTCAACAAATGTGTACAATTTGCTCCCCCATTTTTTGTGGTAGAACTTCTTCAATATTGTCCAAGTCTGATAATACTTCTTTGTCCGAGGGTCACCTTGCTTCCCTTGCGTCACTCTGATCGTCAGTCATGTGTTTTGAGCATCTTGAATCAATGATCCAGTCATCATCGTAATTGATATGTTCTCTCATCATTGTCACGAGTGCTAATTCGTCTTCTTCTATGACACATATTGCCTCGACATCTCATTCCTCATCCCTCAACATGTTGGAGGATGTCACATTGCTTTCGACAGACTTTTACTTGGACCAACAATCCCTGTACATTTTGCTCTTCTTCACATAATTGTAGCAAATACCTTCAAATCTCGTCCCTTGAGAGCTCTTGTTGTCGTTCTTCTGAGCTCTCCCTGGTTGTGCAGTTCCTTGTTGACTTCGTCCTTTGTCACCATTTTTGTATCCACGTTTGATAGACGACTTATTGTTGCTCTGACTTTCACTTGTGTACCGTGCTTCTTCTTCACCCTTTAAATGTGATGTCATCCATTTGTTTAGCCATGGCTTCTTGACTGGCTAACAAATTTTCAAACTCTACAAGAGATGGTTGAGCGGGCCATCCTTGTACAGCAATAACGAAACTTCTATATTTGGGTTGCAATCCATGGATAATGATCGTGTCCCATGCTTCTTTTGGTGTCTTGTATCGTTCTTCTTTGAGAAAAGCATCACGAACGTATCACATGCTTCTTTTGGTATATTGTCATCCCAAATGTGCTCTAACATCTCTTGTTCGATTGTGGGTTTTCAAGGAAAACATTGTTTTGCCTGCTTTGATTCACCATTTGCGCAAGGCGCCGTTAGAATCCTCCTCTAACGATGTAGTTTCACTCCCGCTAACGATCTCCCAAATGTTATGTCCTTGTAAATATGAAATCGTGCATGTTGCCCACGTATTGTAGTTGATGTTGTTGAGTTTCTTAATTCCTCAAACAATTTGGAAATCACCCATCGTGTCGGTAAGACCTCAGTAATACCAAACAAGCCTTTTTGACACAAAACTTGCAGAGTCACGGACTACTCACGACAAAAAGAAACTCACTCACTAATAATCTCAAGAAATCATTTCTGATGTGGAAGATCAGACATCACCTCATCAACCTTGCTCTGATACCAGAATGTTGAACACAAATCTTTGTGGGAAACACTCGCACTCTTTATTAAGACCTATTGAGAAGTGATTACAAGACACTCTGTAGAAACTACTGCGCTCCGTGCTTTTTAATTCTTGGGATGAAAACATTGGTTGATTTTTGAGGGGTATTTATAGTAGAGACTAAACAATTTATTCCTAAAATACCTCAATTCTTTTCCTAAAGTACTTAGGTATCTTATTGAACATAACTCTTGGTGGGAAACACTCGCACTCTTTATTAACATAAATCGAGAAGATATTACAAGACACCGTATAGAATACTACTGCACTCTGTGCTTTGTATTTCTTGGGATGAAAATATTGGTAGCGTAGACGAGTATTTATACCAGAGGCTAGACAATTTATTCCTAAAATACCTAACAAATTTTCTTAAAATAATTAGGTATCTTCCTCCGTAAAATATCTAAATCATTTTCCTAAAATATCTAGGTATTCGTAAAATACATAAATTATTTTCTTAAAATGCACAGACAATTGACTCATACGGTTATTTGGCTTGACCTTATTGTGCTAGTGATGATATATTAACACTCCCCCCTCACCACTAGTCTCATTCGTTGCACAAGGTTGAGCTGACAGTAAAAACTCTCATGTTTGCCAGTATTCAGCCCTTTTGTAAACAAGTCTGTCACTTGATCAGCTATCTTAATCTGTTGCATCTTGATTTCTTCCTTCAGAACTTTCTCTCTAATGAAATGGTAGTGCACCTCCACATACTTTTTTCTAGCATGAAACACCGGATTTTGTGCTACGCGAATCGCGGATTGGTTGTCGCAATGAAGTGGTATTGGATAGTCAATTTTCTTATGCAAATTTCCATCAAGAGTTTCAGCCACGTATTTTCCCAAGTTGCTCCAGTCGCTACTCTATACTCTGCTTCTATAGTTGACAATGATACTATTGGTTGGCTTTTGCTACACCAACAAATTGTTCCCGAACCAAACTAAACACATACCCAGTGGTTGATCTTCGAGTATCGTGGTCTCCTGCATAGTCAGTATCACAGTATCCAACTAGCTTGCAGTCTTTGCTTCTTTTGTATAGAAGACCATAGTCAATTGTATCTTTGACATATCTCAAGATCATCGAGCTGCATCCAAATTAGGCTTTTTTGGACTTTGCATATACGTCATGACTCCAACTACATAAGAAATATCTGACCAAATTGAAGCTATGTAGATAAGACTACCTACTAGTTGTCGGTATGTCGTTTCATCGTTCAACTCGTTGCCTTCATTTGCACAAATCTTGGCATTTGTCTCCATCGGTGTTGAAACTTGCTTGCACTCCAACATGTTGAACTTCTGAAACATATCTCTTGTATACTTTTTTTGCCAGAGAAACAATCATTCATCTGTGCGACCAACTTTCCTAGCTCTTTCATCTGAAAGCGTACTGACCAATTTTCTCTTGTTTGATATAAAAAAAAAAAAAAAAAAATCGTCTCCGGTGATAATCAAATCGTCCAAATAGACCAACACAATTGCAAATTTTCCTTCTCTTTCATTGATGAACAAGCTTGAGTCTGCATGCGCAACTGAATCACCACTCTAGGTAAGAAATTCAACAATTTTACCATACCAAGCTCTCGGTGCTTGCTTCAATTCATAAAGAGGTTTTCTAAGCTTGCATACATGATTAGGATTAGTTGCACTCTCAAAACCCTTTGGTTGATTTATATAGATCTCCATGTCTAACACTTCATGCAAGAAAGCATTCTTCACATCCATCTGCCTAGTTTTTAATCTTTACTTGCGGCGAATGCTAGCAGAACTCGTAAATAATGATCTTCGCACTAGACTGAATTTTTCATTATAGTCTAGTCCATTGTTGAGAAAACCCTCGAGCTACGAGTCAAGCCTTGTATCTCTCGATTGATCCATACAGTTGACGCTTTATTTTGTAGACCTACTTGCAAGAGATAGGTTTGGCATCTTCTAGTTTTGGCACTAGTTCCCAAGTTTTTTGATTCTGCTCTAGGGCTATAATTTCTTCCTCCATCGCTTTCTCCAAAACTAAGTTTTGTGATGTTTCTTCATATGTCTTTAGCTCATTAACTCCATCTTCTACAATAGTTGCGTCGGCATACTTAATATTTGACTTTCGGATTCTTTTTGATCGCCTAAGTTGTTGATGCGTTGTTTCTTTTTCATCAAATTCGCTTGATTGAGTCATTTTTTGCTCATCAATATCAATGTCACTTGGATCTTTAGCACATCAACATTTGGCTGAGTGTGTGTAGTTTGCTCCACCGTCTTCTATTATAGAATTACTTCGATGTTGTTTGAATCTGGTAAAACTTTTTTTCTGTGAGGACCATCGTGAAGATATTTCATCGATAACTACATCTCTTGACGTATAGTATTTTCCACTTGTTGGATCACAACACTTCCACCCTTTCCTTTGATTGTCATATCCAACAAATATACACTTGACTGCTTTCTTGTCAAACTTGCTACGTAAATGGCTAGACACAAGTACATAGTAAACACAACCAAATACTTGAAAGTTGTTAACGGTAGGTTTCATGTCCCATAGTATCTCAAATGATGAAACGAACCCTAGCCTTGGTTGGGGAAGTTTGTTGATCACATGGGCAGTAGTTCACATAGCTTCAACTCAAAATCTGACTGGAACATTCTTTGCGTGTAACATGTTTTGACATATTTCTGCAAGATGTTGATTCTTTCTTTATGAACGTCACCATATACCACATTTCGTTGATCGATGCTTGTTTGACTGGACCGAACAAATCAAAGTGACTTAAATCTAATAGTTTCTTTGCTTTGAAAATTTGATTCTTTGTATAGTAATTGATGAGTTTTACCATATTGACATCCAATGCAATCAACGTCTGTTTTGACTTCAAGTTGAGGTAGACCTTTGAGCATGGATTTCTCCATAATCAACTTCAACTTGTGGTAGCCAACATGTCCCAATCTTACATGCCATAAATCTATTGTCTCATTCTTCCACGTCTTGTCAACATAGGCAAATTCTGCATATAGGACATAGATTGAATCTAGTCTTCGCCCTTCCATTTGTGGTTTTCCTATTATCTTAACACCTTCATAGAACTTCACATGTTCTAGCCCAAACAAGACGTAGTTTCCTGATGTTGTTAGTTGTGACACTGAAAAAAAGTTCTTCTTTATACCCGATACATGATAAAGAAGAACTTTTTGTCAGGCATGATTGTTGTATTGTCAATCTAAGCAATTGACAAATGTGTGTTATTTGTTGTGCATACCATACGGCTTACTATATACTCTTTCTTGTCTTGCAATTTTCTCTGATCGCCAGTCATGTGGTTTGATCATCCTGAATCAACGATCCATACGATTTCCTTTATACTCTTTCTTGACTTGCAATTTTCTCTGATCGCCAGTCATGTGGTTTGAGCATCCTAAATCAACGATTCAATCATTCTCATAATTGATATGCTCTCCCATCATCGTCATGAGTGCTAGCTTGTCTTCTTCTATTGCATATAGTACATTTGCATCCCATTCCTCCTCCATCTCCATGTTCGAGGACGCTACATTGTTTTTTACTGATTTTTTCTTGGACCAACAATCTCTGGACATGTGGCCTTCTTCCCGCAATTGTAGCAAATACCTTCAAATCTCTTCCCTTGAGAGCTCTTGTTGTCGTTTTTCTGAGTCTCCCCGGTTGTGAAATTATTTGGTGGCTTCTTTCTTTGTCACCATTTTTTGTATCCACGTTTGGTAGACGACTTATTGTGCTCCAACTTTCATTGTGTAGAGTGCTTTTTCTTCACCCTTTAACGTGATGTCTCCTATTTGTTTAGCCATGACTTCTTGACTAGCCAACAAATTTTCAAACTCTATAAGTGATGGTTGAGCATGTCATCCTTGTACATCAATAACGAAACTTCTATATCCTGGTCGCAATCTGTGAATAATGATCCTCTTCATTTGAGCTTCTCCAATGGCGGACTTCGGATCTAGTTCAGTAATCTCCCGAAAAATTGACTTGACTTTGTGGAAGTACTGAGCAATCGTCTTGTCACGTTGTGAAATTGATAACAGCTCATTCTCCATAAGTTGTAGCCTCGTATCGTTCTTCTTTGAGAACAGCATCACGAACGTGTCCCATGCTTCTTTCGGTGTCTTGTCATCCCAATTATGCTCTAACATCTCTTCTTCGATTGTGGTCTTCAAAGCAAACATTGCTTTGCGTGCTTTGTTTCTCCATTTGCGCAAGACGCCGTTAGAATTCTCCTCTAGCAGCATAGTTTCACTCCCGCCAACGACCTCCCAAAGGTTTTGTCCTTGTAAATAGGACATCATGCATGTTGCTCACGTGTTGTAATAGTTGTTGTTGAGTTTCTTAATTCCTCCAACGATTTGGAAATCACTCATCGTGTTGGCAACACCTTAGTAATACCAAACAAGTTTTTTTTTACATAAAACTTACCGAGCATACTAAGAATTCTAAGAGATCAAACAACCTACACTATCCTCGCTCTGATACCAGAATTGTTGAACACAACTTTTTGTGGGAAACACTCACAGTCTTTATTAATACAAATCGAAAAGAGATTAGAAGACACTCTGTAGAAGTTTTGTATTTCTTAGGATGAAAATATTGGTAGGGTGGACGGTATTTATAGGAAAAGCTAGATAATTTATTCCTAAAATATCTAACTATTTATGGTTAAAATATCTAACTAATTTTCCTAAAATAATTATCTGTTCTCAAAATACCTAAATCATTTTCCTAAAATATGTAAGTACCTTTATTCCTCAAATGCATAAATCATTTTTCTCGAATGCACAGACAATTGGCTCATACCATTATTGAGCTTGACGTTGTTGGGCTAGTGATGATATTTTAACCCATTTTTATCCCTAAAATAAGTAAATCATTTTACTAAAATATATACCATCTTTATTCATAAAATACCTAAATCATTCTTCTAAAATATATAGGATATTTATTTCTACCGTACCTAAATTTCCTAAAATAAATAGACAATGAGCTCATATAATTGTTGGGCTTGACCCTATTCGACTAACGATGATATTTTAACATTATTTTGGTAATCACGAGTGACTAGATCTAACACCCGTTTTAATGATTGTCCACTACAATATATGTGACTCTAAAATATCTGGTCAGGACCTTTCTTATTAAAGTAACAACACTCTACCTCCCTATTTTTATTATTCTACTTTTTTTACTGCTACTAAGAATGGACTTTAATTAAAACTGTTCTTATGTTAGATTATTTACTACTACGAATCTCTTCAGCTAGATGGCTGCATCACAAATCTCTAAGAACACAGATTTTTCTCATATCCATTCATAAACACTTGCATGAAATCAACTATACTTATCTCATTTGTTAAGAGACTAGCCACATTCATCGAGAGACAACTTTCTCATTATTTCTTCCAAACATTTGTATTTTATAATTCTAGTTGTACTTAAGCTACTCTTAGCAGATATTGTTCTATTTGGGTTTTCGTTTTCGAGTTTCGCCTTAAAGTTTTTAAAACGCGTCTGTTAGGAAGAGGTTTCTATTCCACACCTTTATAAAAAATGTTTCGTTCTCCTCCCCAACCGATGTGGGATTTCACAATCCACCTCCTTTTAGGGGCCCAACTTGTTTCCTTCTCCAATCGATGTGGAACCCCCAATCCACTCCCTTTCGGGGCCCAGTTTCCTCGCTGACACTCGTTCCCTTCTCTAATCGATGTGGGATCTCATAATCCACCCCTCTTCAGAGCCCAACGTCTTCGCTGGTACTCGTTTCCTTCTCCAATCAACGTGGGAATCCGGCAATCTACTCCCTTTTGAGGTCTAGTGTCCTTGCTAGCAAACCGCCTCTTGTCCACCTCCTTTCGGAGCTCAATCTCCTTACTAGCACATCGCTCTTATACCATTTATAACAGCCCAAGCCCACCACTAGCCGATATTGTCTTCTTTGGGCTATTCTTTCCGGGTTTCCCCTCAAAGTTTTTAAAAACGCATCTACTGGGAAAAGATTTTCACAGCCTTATAAATAATGTTTAGTTCTCTTCCCCAACTAAAGCGGGATCTCACAAAAATGGACCATGAGCCAAATGGCGAAAACAACTGGTAAATAATATACCCAATAAAGTACATTAAAATTGTGCCTACAACATTATATTTTTTAACTCATTCAAAGCAAACTTTATCATGTTTCTAAAATGGACATATAATATTTGTTTCCACTAGTGAAATCTAGACTTGATTCTTTCAATGGGTGTAAAAATTTTAAACAATAGATACCTAGCTAGCTAGGCTTTATGAGGGCCATCAATTTTTGTTTGATTAAAAAAGTTCGGTCAACAAGGTTATCTTATATAAAATTGTCAATATTTTCATGATTGGTGTATCTAATATACCAATTATGTGGAAGATTGATATCATTATCATATGAAAAGTTTCCTCATTAAGACTCATTTTATGAAAATATTACCTAGTTGATCGAGTGGAACCGATAGACGTAATTTTTGGTTCTTGCTCTTGCAACTTTCTTTTTTAAAAAAAGAAATAAAGAAGATATTAACTAACAAGAAGACATTAAGAACTTAGATTAACGGCGGAATGATACAAAATTAATTAATTAAACTGTTTAGTTAATTAATTTTCATTCATTAACGGGAAGTCACTTCAAGGTTACACTCTTATGCACTATAGACCAAGTTGTGTCCATTAATATTATAAGTCGATTATTTACAAGTTATTCATGATTATAATTTGATCAAAAGTCTGTTTTACCCTTGTAAATATATCTTTTATCCTAAGTTCCATTAATTTTCGGATAAACATTTTGTTTATGATCCAACCATAATTACTGTTTGAGCCAGTTTCAAATTTAACATCTAAGAGAACTACTCATCTACTTACCCTCTATGTGAAGAAGTAAATTTCATATCGTAAAATTATGTTCTAACTCCCTATTTAATCAAGTCCTCATAATGGTAGGCATATTAAATCGTTTACAGAAGTCATTCTCACCCATGTAAATCAAAAGCCCTCACAAGTAGGAATTTTTAACTCATTAAGGATTAAAATTAAGTCGCATATGATCATCTTGTAAAATATTAATCTTGTTAATCAACAAATTTGTAAAAAGAGATTAAAGATTTTGTGATCTAGTCTTATACAAACTTGTTGTATATGATATCTCACTCACATGCCTCCACATTAATTATTTGGATCAAATCATTGGTAACCATTACAAAGTGGGTTTTATCAATATTATAACTAGAATAAGGCACACAGCCTTATCCATAAACTATAAACCATTTAGGTAACTTGTACATGATTTTCCGGTACGTCAACTACATATTGTTCAAGATTATACTAATAATTTTAAAATTTTCATGAAATTTATAGTATTAGATTGCAAATTAAATCCTCAAAAAAAAGTGTTCAAAAATCAAAATAACTAAGTACAAAGTTTTAGAGCATAAATCCAACATTATCAAACTAGGATCTCCACGCTTCAACTTTCAACCATCCTCAATTTAATGATTTCTCAAACAATTAATCGACGATTTGGAACTAGAATTAGTTTCTTTAAATTGGGTCGATCTAATTCATTTCTCCTTTGAATCTACATTGAGAGTGGTCACTAAAGCTCTAAAGGTTTTGAGGACACACCTCACTGAAGTTAGCGTTTTCTCCTTTATAAATAGTCTTTAGATGTATATTTTATTCAATAACAGCAACAAAAAATAGAAAAAGTAGTGTTTAACGTTCTTTGGTTCATAGAACCTCTCACCTCAAATAGTTCTTTCTACTTCACTTATTTGTATCGATTTTTTTTTATCGTAGGCCACATCCAACAAAGTCGACCTTCGACCTTCGTGGCTTTAGAGCAACCACAATTGGGCTTTGGTTGACCCCTAGTGAGGTAGTCTCCCGTGGTGAGCTACCTACTAGGCTTTCACTATCAAATTTGCTTGGGCTACCCTCCATTATCGACTTGGATGTCTAGTTAAGCCCACTTGGCTAAATCCATCTACCATAGCTACCCGTCTCTTGAGATAGGCCTCATCTAGCCCTTGGCTTGGGCCTAGGTCAGGAGTTTGAAAACTGGGTAGCCACAAGCAGAATGGTTCCCAAAATACACCTCAAACATATTGAGTAAAGACTAGACCATTAGACCTTGGGCTGGACTCTTAAAGGGTCAACCTTGATAGCCTTAGGCTTACTAATGGGTCAACTCAAGTGTGCCATGGCTGACCCCTTGAGATGTCAGCCTTCATATCCTTGGCCCTCGATGGGGTTAGTCCAAGTGGGCTTTGGCTGACCCCTTGGCTCACCTCGTGGTCAGTATTATGGCCTTAGGTCGACCATGTTCGTCCTTGTCCATCCTCTTGATGGGTCGACCTTAAGAGCTTGGGTCGAACCCTCAACAAGTAAGCTTTTTTCGTTTGATTTGTCTAGCATACCCTCCATTCTCGACTTGAATTTCTATGTGAGTCCACCTGGCTCAACATGTCTAATAAATTTCAAATGTTTAAATTTTGTGTTCATTAAAGTTTTCTAATAGATCAAACACAAATTTAAAAGGTCTATTTGAAACTAATTAAATAGTAAATTTAACCATTGAGGAACTTATTGAGGAACTTACTACGTACTTATATAAGTTCGGACCGAAACTAAAACTATCTAAAATTTTCTCTCTCGCATGTCAATAGCAACTACATTGGTAAATTTGTTGGTTGGATTCTTACTTCTTGGAGTCTTTTAAGCACAAGTGCTCCATCTTCCAAAACTGATCTTGTAACATTGGGAGCCGTTAACAAAAACAACAGTTTGGAGACTTTGGGTGTGGCTCTTTATGGCTCCCGCTCCAGATCTGCTTCCATTCTCGACCATTTCCTAGTTACCTGAAAAACATGGAAAATATGGAGTGAGTAATTGTAACGATCCGCTTTTTGAAGGACTCGAGTCACGGACCGCTACTCACTGATGTGGAAATAAGAAAAATGCATAAAATTTAAAGGATTTAAACACGTGCATGTATTTTGAAATTTGATTAAAATAGTAATGAAAAATTTGATTTTATAAAGATCAAACTACTTAAAATACATGAAATACAAAATTTAAAGATAAAGTACGAAGGACTCCAGACTTAAGTGTAATAGGACTCTCTATAGTCAACAGCCCACGTGTGCCTCTGCCTAGATCGCTATGTCAAGCTCTACCTGAAAAGAAAGATGAAATAGCAGGGATGAGTATATAAAATATACTCAGTAAGCAGCTTGTTGGTAGTTCGTATTTCGTTATTAAGTTTTATTGATCTTGTTCATATGTTCGATATCTTATTCTCTTTTGTGGATTCGTTTTCCTCATATAGGCATCTTTCTAGGCTACACCCTAGGTTCTCTCATTCTACTTTCTCTTGGTTCTTGGTTTTATCTGGACCTCCAGCCCTCAAAATATTCTTAAGTTCTCTAGGTCTCCTAGTTAGTCGTTTCTACTAGTCTCTCATCATCATCATCATATCTCAGAATCTTCGAAGCGCGACCTCGGTATAAACATCATAGGGTACATGCATGTTAAATATCCATTTAAAATAATTTCAAATGATTCCATGGACTTGTTTGAAGGAAAACCTTGTAAACAACACCAAGAAAACGGTAAAGCGAAAAAATAAATAGTGTAGCATTTGAAAAAAAAATAATAATAATAATTCAATACCCTATTTAACCTAAGGCTATAGAAAGACAAAATGCAGCTACCGTAACACTAGTTTCATTGCCTCAATAACAATGGCACCATCATCCATACAAGCATGCCTTACCTTTATCTAAAATGTATCCGTAGCACATGACTTGAGGTTGGGAAATGAAAACACTTGAAACATGGAGGTACCTATCATTTAAAAACATCATAACATGGCCTTAGGCAGCTTTCAAGTCTACCCAAGGTTGGATGTATACTATTTCTTTTCACATGGCCCTTGTGTGCGATCATGGGCCCACCAGATGGGCTCACACACCCACTGGGCCTGACTCGTCGAGCTAGCACTTATTAATGGATTGTGTCCAACACCACGGAGATAAAAGGCTCGCATGACATCATGGCAAACATAAACGTCACAAATCATCAGTCGTAATATACTCATCCGTACTCATCATAACGGAAAAGTATCTCAATGCACATGACACGTAAGTATGCATGGGGTCCTCATAACTTTTAATCATGGTATAATGTATGATGCAAGAAAAATCTCCACTCATCTATAACATATTAAATCTGTGAATTATGCATACATAATTCTGGTACATTTTATAACATATAAAAGGTGATTTTTTTTTATAGCATGGCATGATAACATCATAACATAACTTTTATACATAGCAGAACTAATCATGACATCACATAATTTATCGTGGCATAACATAGCATAGCGTGACATAACATAACATAGCGTAATATATCATTCATATATATGATACGTGCAGGGTCCATAGGGCACGCATGTAGTGAAAGTGTGTCTTGAGAATCGGTCTGAAATAGGATCAAATTAGCAAGATATTATGGCTAGTTCACTTTAAGGATGACATGATATTCACAAGTCAGTTCAAGTATACAATATTTGAACTTTCATGAGGTTAGCTCGTAAGTTTTCCATTTGGTAAGTCCATGACACTATTTGTCATATTCATAGCATTTAAGTTTCATATTCACATACGTCTTAGCGGTAAAAGAACACAACCACCTTCAATATTTACAGCAACATATGAGGAATTGTTGTGTACCATGTTTCTTTGTTACTTTCTCATTTGAAGCCATTCACTTAAGTGAGTACATCATTTTTTTTAATCTTTATGGTCATATGTTACATCATTTAACTATGTTTGACTAAAAACCTAACTTTCCTTAGCAAGCCCTTTTCATGTTAAAAAGCCTATTACTTTACATGACACTATAGCCACACAATCACAATACAAATTCCGCTAAGTTTAAACAAGTTCTGAATTCATTAATACATCACGTAGTCTTCAATTTGCGGCATACAAATATACCATACATAACATTGCATTACACACGCATAGATCAACAACATACAAAATTAACTAATCATTTATTATCTTTTGTAGGGCATACTTAACGGCAATAAAATAAAGCCTACATTAATGGTGACCATGAAAACATTCTGAACCTACATCGTAGGCTAGTCTATAAAATCTATAACGTAGAACTCTGATACCAATTATAATGACCTTATTTTTACAACTGAAATAACGTTGCCACTACATACATGACTTAATTACGTAACGCGGAAAAATCTTTTAAAACACTTCACAACAATGTCATGGACTTGTATGTTTAAAATAAAATCGTTAAAACAAATACAACGGAAAACAAATAACGTGAAATTTAAGTAACACAAAGTAAACTCTAACCTAAGGGCTACCAACAACATAAATGTGTCTATCCTAGCTTCACTCCTATGGCTATCGTCGCGATATTGTCATTCGTATAGAAATGTCTTGTCATTACCTAAACAATAAGAATATGCTCAGTAGTACGTGACGTGACTTGTGACTTGAAGACGTTCACTAAATATTTCTTAAAATATAAGAAAAAAAACTTGTGAGAAAAGTAAAATTTAAGTGGACACAAAACGACATCAAAGTGCATAAAAAAAAGAGAGAGAGACAGAATAAAGATGTTTAATGTATTTTCTAAAAACATGTTTAATGATTTTGTCGGTTGAAAACTAGGATTTTGAAGGACAGAATCTTGCTGCCAAATCCAAATTTTAATTAACTTAATTAATTAGTAATTAATTAATTAGTAATTAATTAAACCAGGACTTTAATATCTCCACAATCAGAACAATCTCCTTCAATCTTATATCCACTAATGTGACTCTCTTTCTTTTACTATTACATTTTATGTCCATTTTCGTCTTTTCCTTCCTAATTAATATTTCCATTAAAACCGCTCAAATATTTCAAATCAAATAAAATTAAAAAAAAAAAGATAAAAGCTATTAAAATATAAAACATGGTAACACAAAATTTATTCATTATCACTTACGAAGTTAATCAAAACATAATCTTAATTTATGTTTCTTTTTTACTACGTTTTTACCTTTTGCTTTCTTTTGCTTTCTTTATTTATGTTGAACTCATGGTTAGGAATAACGACTCTCCACAATAGTATGATATTCCTAACATGGTATCAGAGTCATGCCCTTAAATTAGCCATGTCAATAGAACCCTCAAATGTCGAACAAAGAAGTGTGGGCCTCGAAGGAGTAGTCAAAAGTGACTAAAAGTCGAACAAATGGTGTACTTTGTTCGAGGACTCTAGAGAAGGAGTCGAATCTCGATTAAGGGGAGGCTGTTCGAGGGCTCCATAAGGCTCAGCAGAGGCTTATAGTGTATTTTGTTCGAGGGGAGGATTATTGGGAATGTGTCCTACATTGGCTAATTTAGGGAATGATCATGGGTTTATAAGTGAGGGAATACATCTCCATTGGTATGAGGTCTTCTAGGGAAGCCCAAAGCAAAACCATGAGAGCTTATGCTCAAAGTGGACAATATCATACTATTGTGGAGAGTCGTTATTCCTAACACTCATTACCCTAATATATTCTCGATATTTTACGCCAATATTTATTATGATTATGTCATTTACCTCTCCTCGTCAATCCTCGATCAAACTTGCATTCTCAGAGTACTATAATACGGAGGTATTATCAATCTATTTCATTCTATTTACTCTAAGATGCTCTTTCACGTTCTATTTTGTAATAAGTAAATAACAATAATTAAAAAAAAATGGTAATTGATTCCTCCCTCCCACTAATCTCTCACATCTCTTCTCAAAAATCTGTCTTTCAACACCTCTTCCAACTGCAGAGATAAGCAATTATGAGAGAGAGGAAAAAAACAAAAGAATGAAACAAAGACACATAATAGATCGTACATTTGAGAGAGAGAAAAACTGTCTTCACTTTAAGCGAGTTAAGTAGAGAGGAAAGAGATAGAAAAGCTTATGAGTAAGTTAGATCTTCTTTCTCTTTTATCTTATTACATTATTGCAATTATGTAGGTTTTTGTTATTATTTTGGGTTACAGACAATCGAATTAGAATCAATGACATTTTTTTTAAAAAGAAAAAATAATAATTATGAACGGAATTAAAACAAAGGAAAAAAAGAAAATAGAAGATTTGGAGATTTAAACTTTTTTTTTTAAATTGTCTATGTGATTCAAGCAGAATAATAATAGTGGTAATTTTTATATGTACCATTAGATAGAATCTAATTTCTAAGAATAAGAATTACAAATGACAAGTAGAGAATTACAGATGACAAGCATAGAATAGAGTAACTATATCTTGTAGAAAAATCGTAGTAATAATAGAAAATAAAATGTTTAATAAAAATAAAATTATATATATATATATATAATTTAAGACAAAGTCTCTTATGCTCGCATGAAGTCTAACCCTAGAGCATTATAAAATATAGAGAATTGAACTTGAAATTGATGTCATGGGTTCACATAAATTGACTTGGATGAAGATGAAAAAAATCGAATTTTTATTAAGGACAAATTGGTGACACCAGCCTAAGTTAATCAAGTAAGTGGCGTTACTATCGGCATGATTATGTTTAATGTTGACACGTGCCCCGTGGTTCTGAACGTGTCATATATATTGATATGTGTGAATTGTTTATGGATCGATATACTTATGATATGTTATGTACATGTTATAATATGTGAATTGTATGATAATACTTACGGTACAATGTGTTCAATGATATGTTTGAAATACGATACAAGAAGAATGCACTAAACATAATGTAACGATAAGAGTAAGATATGTTCATGGAACGTTAAGGTCAGGGTTCGTATCGAAGTGTTATGGATATGAGAGATTGATAAAAACGATATGGTCACGATCGATTGACAAAAGAATACGATTAGGTTATGGGTAGAAAGTGATAGGATTATGCTAGATTGATAGAACAATAGTGTTAAGATACGTCCCTGTAACGATATGACTAAGGTACGTTCATGTAACGATATGACTGTGATATGTATAAGAACGTTAAGGCTATGTTAAGTTAGGGAACGATATGATCACGAAATGTTTACGATATGATATGATTATGATACGATATGTGAATGATCTATATATATATGTGTGTGTGTGTGTGTGTGTTGTGATATGATATGAAAGTGATATGAAATGAAAGTGATATGAAATATGTTATGGTACGAGATATGTGATAAATTGACATGTTTATGATATGATATATTGTGATGCGATATGTTATAGTATGAGATGTATATGATGAAATGTTATGTTAAAAGCATGGAACGTTATGGTATGTCTCTTAAATTATATGTATACAGCATGATATGAATGACATGAAATCACGATAAATGACATGAAATATAACTCCGTTAAAATTATTTATGATATGAGAACTGAAAAATGAGAAATGATGTGATATGAATGATAAGCGATATGTGAAATGATATGAAAAACAATATGATATGTACGGAACGTTAGCGGGGTTGTATTAAATGATAACGAAAATGAAAAAATATTGGGATCTCATGCATTATGTGTGCTCATGCATTAGGGGATACTCCTATTCCGTCACGAGGGTACGGACGCGTACAACACTAGGAAGGTGAAGTATCATTATGTTTTACATAATGCTGCCATGACGGTTACTAATTCTAATGGGTGTCCGACATAAGGAACTACTAGAGCAGGCTCGCCTGACAAGAAAAGGGGCCCAGCGGTGTGCGAACTATCTGGTGAGCCCATACTCCCACGTATGGGCTGTGTGTAGAGTATATGGTACACATCCAACATGCCCATTAGAATAGTGTCGTAGGAAAAGAGACTGATATGATAGGTCCCGTCATTGCATTCGCATGTTCTTGCATTTAACCCCCAATAGTGGGATCACTTACTGAGTATTTCTTTAAATACTCAAGCCACGTGCTACCTCTATTTCAGGTTAAGGCAAGACATTCCTGTACAGCTGACGACGACATCGCAACTCGAAACCATGGCACATGTATAGGGTAGTCATATTTATTTTCTTAGACTTAGGCTAGAATAGGATGTTTTTAATTTAAACGTTTATTTATTTTATTTAGTCTTTTGTTGTGTCACTTTTTAAAGGTGTTTTCAAAACACGTAAGTTCATAGCTGTGTTTTAAGATGAATGTGACGTTTTATGAAAGTTTAAATGAAGTATTTCCGCATTAAATGTTCATGATATGTATACAGTGGCGACCTTAAATTAAGTAGAAATTTCGAGTCGTTGCATATTTACTCTCCTCGTCAATCCTCGATCAAACTTGCATTCTCAGAATCCTATAACGGCATCAGCTCGTTAGGTAATTAATAAGGTAAAAGTTGTTCTTTCACTAGAAATATATCAACCAAAAAATTAGAAAAAAAAATGTTGTACTACACCGACTAGATTGAGAAAGTAAAAGGTTGGACTCCAAGATGAAAGGAGGTCCGTTAACTTACATTTTGTGTTGGTTGATATAAAGTCTAGTATGATTTATTGATCTTATTCAACTTTCAAATGATGCGCTTAATTCTTAATGTTTTATACACTTAATTCTTAATGTTTATATTCATAAGTGACGTAAATACCATGTTCCTAAAAGAATAGTGAGTTTTTACCGTCGTACATTCTTTATCTGATACCTCTTCAAATCTCTTTATACCTATTAAGGTTCAAACCTGTACAAAAATAGTTGCATTAGCAATCAATTCATCTTCTTAGCTAGCAAAGCTACGATACCGTTCGGTAGTAATCACTTATGTGCATCATGGTGTTCCTACCTTGTTAGTCCTCTCTTCGTGCTCGTCGTGAGGTAACTCAACAGTCTTTTCTTCTTCTCCCCGTTTCCCCTCAGTATCATGTTATTTTTCTTTATAGATAGATTCTACGAGGTACAATTAAAGGTCGTTGGCGTATGCTTGGCGTCAGGGGAAACATGTAGAGTGAGGGTGCGAGAATTCCAGCAAGTCGTCGGAATTCTCGCCTATTTTTTAAGGCAATATTAATATAATAAATTGATTTAAAAGGATTAAAATCATGTTTGAAAATCAAGAGAGGAAAGAGAAGGATTGAAAATGGGATGGGAAGTGTGAAGTGGGCAACATAAGGTAGTGTAAAGAAGAGTAGTGGGCAAAAAGGAAAACAACTATGAAAATTTGGTGATGGCTTTGGTTGGTGTGTAATAAGATCGTCACTACATGCATGTCTCGACTATTAAGTGGGGAAAATCGTTTAAAACAATGTACTATAAACGTTGTCATGGACTTACACCTTCAAAAACATATTTGAAGTTAAAAAATAATAACAAATAGATAGTGTAACCGAAGGTGGAAAGAAAAAGAAAAAGAAAAAAATACAATCAAACAAATGTCCTATCCTATTATAAGGGTTACAAGTTTAAAGGTAGAAATTCAACTCACCTAACTTTATTTGCATGACGTTCATAGCTAATGTTGTCATTCATACATGAGCGTTTTACCTCTATTTGAAAAAATAGTAAACATGATTTAAGTATTTAAAAATACTCGGGAACTAGTCCTATTGGCAATCATGGTTCATAATGAGATTTTTCCTCCTTTTTTGTGATTGTTTCTTAAGCTTTACTTCTCTCCATATAGAGTCTTACAACATTGTTTTAAAACATATTAAATGACTTAATTACGTAAGTATTTTCGGAGGCGGCTCAATGTCACAATCGCATAAGTGTCGTTGCCTGAGAGATTCGAACTCTCGCGGGGAAACCCCATGTACTTAGCAGGCACACGCCTTAACCACTCGGCCAAAGCAACAACTCTTGATAGATGATCGATGGCGGGAGTGTTCAGAAGTTGTGTAGCTGCAAGGGCTGTTAGATCTATATCGTTGTTCCTGTTTTGTATTTTAATATCGTTTTAGAACACTGTATTTATTTGTAAACATTTCTATAACTTCCATGGAAAATTCTTAATGTGAATTTTATTTATAATATATTGAATTACTTATGAGTCACCTATTTTAAAAAGGAATAATTTTATCACCGTTTTACCCTTGAGTCTATGTAGCAATTCGTGATTCGAAATCTCGAAATCTCAAAAAATCTCAAAAATTTTATCACCGTTTTACTTATGAGTCACCTATTTTAAGATGTATGTCGCGTTCCATAACCTAATATTTTTTTGTCATACATAATAGTTGATGCTGTCATGATAACTTTTTTTCTCTATGAACTTTCGACGTATTCTAATTTGTGGCTCGGATTGATCGGGGCACCTCGTTCATTCAGGTCATCAATTTTCTTTCTCTAAATTTTTAACGGTCCAAGCCCACCGCTAGTCGATACTGTCTTTTTTAGGCTTTCCCTTTTGGACTTCTTCTCAAGGTTTTTAAAAACGCGTCTGCTAATGAGAAGTTTCCACGCTCTTGTAACAAATGCTTCGTTCCCCTCCCCAACCGATGTGAGATCTCACAATCCACCCCTCCCCCCTTTCGGGGTCCAACGTTCTCGTTGGCATTCGTTCCTTTCTCCAATCAAATTCAATCGTTTTTTTTTTATTATTATTCTCAAATAGTTGTGTGATTCAAGATGTTAGGGAGGTTCGCCACCATCGTGTGCCACTATAAGAGAGCTCGCTACCCTTGTAAAGCTTCACCAAAGGAGAATTACAAAGGGTTAACGAGTAAAGAAGAAATAGTTCAAAAGCAACTAAGTTCAGGTCCAGCCCAACCTCAACTCAAGTTTACCTAGTAGCCCAAAGCCCAAACGTTCAAGCTTAGCAACCTAGCCCTGAGCTCAACCCAAAGCAAAGGCGTGAGGTCCACTTGTGCGCAACAAGGTCCAACGAGGTTCAGTGCCACTGGCACAATTCAACTCTGGTTCATGTCTAATACAACTTTTCCAGCTTCGGTTCAGGCTTGTTTAAAGCTGGTTCATTCTGGTTTAGTGTGTTTTGGTTCAATTTAAAGTTGGTTCAAGTTTATTATTAGTTTATGATCCTTTTTAGTCGATTCGGTAGATTTCCTTACCGTTTGTGGTTACAATATTTCACGTGTTTTGAAGGTTGTAGGTGAAATTGGACTCTGTTAGAGTTGATCTAAGCTATGCTTAGCTCACGGGTGTATAAAACATTTGGATTAAGCTCATTGATGTAAGTGGATTTATTATTGAACGCTTACGGGCTTGGTTGGGTTAATGGTTTGATATGTGAATAGCACGCACAATGATATTTTAAATTATGAGCTAGTAAAATGAATGATGATGTGACGAATAAACGTTCATGCATGATTAGTCATGATTATGCATGTGATTATGTGACTTATGTAAAGTATGTTTTACCATGATATAGAATATACGAGCATGATTGTCGTGGGAGCTTCAGTTCTGCTATGGTAGAGCTTCAGGCAAGGGAACCTTACTAGAGCCCGAGAAGATATTATCTAAGTGTTGACTTATTTTCTATCTTTTTTGTTTGACTCTTTGTTGAATATTACAATGTGCTAGTAGGTATATATGCATGTGCATCGGCGTGCGTAGAGAAGTACTATACATCCAATTATAAGTGAGAATGATCATAGAGCTCAAGGCTAGTCATGAATTTAGGTTCTATCAGTCATGTTAAATGTTCAAAGTATTTGCATTACTCCACTCCGAACAGTGGAGTCATTTGCCGAGTATTTTTAAATGTTCATTCATTCTCAACATTTTTTTTTTTTTTGAGGTAAAGGCAAGAGATCTTTCGTAAGATTGAACTGTGCTCTCTATTATTCATGTTAGATAGTTTTTCAAATCGAATAAAGCTCCCTATTATTTTAGATAGGCACGTTAATTTGTTTAGATCAGGAATCGGTAGTAGGCATGATCTGGATTTAGTTTTCACGGATGGAGTTGCAGTTAGTATGTCATGCTTCAAGACTTTCAAATTATATGTTTGAACTGTTCTTACAAGGACTCTAAAGTTCATTCTAGTTCAAGGAGCCTAATTCTAATTGTATTGTTCTAAAGAAAACTACGAGACGGTTCGTCCTATTCAGATATTCACGACTAAGAAACATTAGATTCTCTTTCGGGTAGGCCCTGAAAGGAGAAGGAAGGCTGGAATGCCAACAGGCGTCTATTATTGAATTCACCCGACCCGATAGTACCCCATTTTTGGAACGTCCAATGTCAAAGTCACCATTCTTTCCGTTTTCCCCGATTGTTATTTAAGCTTCCTCGCATTTGAATTTAGCCAATAAATATCCTCCATTTGTCCAAAATCAAGTGGGAGATATATGGATATTTATTTATTTTTTCTTTTATTATTTAATTAATAATTTGATGATTGTCCATAAATTATCTTAATTAGACCCTAATTCATTTTATTTAATGACCCAAGTTGCTAGCTTTTCCCAAATTGACCAAATATTTGGAAAGCTATTCAATTTACTCAAGTGTTTGGGCTATTTTTGTTAATTGTCTATTTTTAGGGTTACTTTTGTAAATTTAGCTTATAATCAAGGCGATCTTTAAAAGCTAGACTTCCCATGAATTAAACGTCCATTTTACATTTTTAGGATTATTTTTCCAAAAATATCTTTGTAGGGTTATTTTTTCAAATTGCCCGTAACTCGTATATAGCTTAAACTTTTCATGGGTGTTACAAATAAATATTTTTGTCGGGGTCGTATATTATCCTTCTATCTAACAGGATAAAAACGAAAGCGTTGAAAAAAATCGAGGACTTTTTAAAAAAAATAATAAAAAAAGATATTAGCTTAAAAGTCAATTACTTTGATTTGTTCATCTAAAAATGAAAACGATGGTAGCTTCTAATATTGTTAATAAATAGTATTGATGATATTTATTATTATTATTATTATTATTTTGGAAAGGAATATATGATTAATTTGATTTATTCAAATTAAAATACTAATAAACTACTTACTTGATGATATTTGGAGCATAGCCATAGTGCAAGCACGATGAAAATAAAATAATAAATGATGAAATGTAAGAATACCTTCAAAATGGATAAGCTTAGCAAATATGAATAGCTATTGAGACATGTTTCCTTCTTCAAAGAGGTTGTAATTTCATATAAAATGAAAATAAAAATAGGAATTCGATTAATTTTAGTCTAGTGGCGAAGATCATTATCGTGCAGATTCCTCCTGTACTTACGATAAATAAAGATTGAAAATTATGGTAGATGGATATGAAGAATGTTTTCCTGAACGGAGAGTTAAACAGAGAGTTCTACATGGACCAACCGAAAAAATTCGAAAATGAAGCTGGACTCATTAGTCAGTAGATGCAAAGTTCAAAGAAGCCTCATTTGGATGCGGCTCGTCGAACCTTGAGATATGTCAAAGGTACAATCAATTACGATCGTTTGTACAAAAGAAGCGAAGAATGCAAGCTAGTTGGATACAGTGATGTCGACTATGCAGGAGACCACGATACCTGAAGATCAATCATTGGGTATGTGTGCAAGCTCGGTTCGAGAATAATTTTTTGGTGTAACAAAAGACAACCAACAGTATCGTTGTCAACTAGAGAAGCAGAGTACAGAGCAGCAGCTGGAGCAGCTCAGGAAAGTACATGGCTGAAACTCTTGATGGAAGATTGGCACTAGAAAATTGACTATCCAATACCACTTCATTGTGACAACCAATCTAACAGAAAATCTCGTGTTTCATGCTAGAACAAAGCATGTGGAGGTGCACTACCATTCCATTAGAGAGGAAATCCTAAATAAAGAAATCGAGATGCGCAGTTAAAGACAAAAGACCAAGTGACAGACTTGTTTACAAAAGGATTAACATGAAAGCAGACTTGTTTACAAAAGGATTAACATGAAAGCTTTGGTTGTCAGCTCAACATGATTTACTGATTTTAAGAATAAATTTAAGAAACTGATTGAGGTATTTTAGAAAAAAGGTTCATAAATCTTAGGAATAAATTTTCTACCCTCTATTGTAAATACCTCCTTCCTATATAATTATCATCCCAACAAATAGAAAGGAGTATTATTGTACAAAGTGTCTTGTAATCTCTTCTGTGTTAATAAAGAGTGCGAGTGTTTCCCACAAAAAGTCGTGTTAAACAAGTTGGCACAATGTCTCTCCTCTATTACATTCCGAGACATTTTTCTTTATGCAGGAGTTGCCGTCATTTTGGTGAACGGTCATACGACCTCATGAAGCATTCATCTGTGGTCCGATTGACATTGATTTTGACATGCTTTCAACTTTCACATATACAGACTTAACTCCACATCCACATGTCAAAACTCATGCCGAAACCTAGATATTTTAGGTGGTGGAGAAAGTTCTTTATTTATAATCATCAAATAAATTATAAAGGAAATAAAACGAGCAATAAATGGATATAAGATATTTGCCTAATAAAAAGGCAAATATGATAACTATAGTAAACCGTAATGAAGGGCAAATATCGAGATATTTTCCTGTAATAAAAGTTCAAATATGGTACTTATGTAAACAGTAATAGAAAGCTAAATATCTTTAACAATTTACACTCATCTTGGTATGTTTTATGAAGCCATTAGTATCAAATATATATTTGTAGTGAAATGCCCTAAAGTTAGGATTTAAATTTTAAGTGTGTGCTTTAATTATTTTTTATTGGGTCTAATTTTTTTTTTTGTTTAAAATACAATGATAATTACCCTCCTTATCGATCGTACAATATCTAATCATGAAATATTTCATTGTGTTGTATTCGATACTAGAAATTCGATACTACTATCATCGATTAGGTTAAAAATACATTAAAATTTGTTAGCGAGACATAATTCAGGTGGAACGACCTTCTTCCACGAACGAGGTACCATTATCATGAGTCAAGTTGTGTTGTATTCGACACTAGAAATTTGATACTACTATCATCGATTAGGTTAAAAATACATTAAAATTTGTTAGCGAGACATAATTCAGATGGAGCGACCCTCTTCCACGAATGAGGTACCATTATCATGAGTCAAAGTTGTGTTGTATTCGACACTAGAAATTTGATACTACTATCATCGATTAGGTTGAAAATACGTGAAACTTTGTCAACGAGTCATAATTCAGGTAAAGTGACCATATTCCACGAACGAGGTACCATTATCATGAGTCAAAGTGGATTAGCTCACAAACCTTGCTTAATACCAACATCGAACGGATAATCAAAGTTTTAGAATGATTAATTGTTTCAATTTAACAACACTATCATAATGCTAAGCTTTTAAGGTGTACATGTTTCATGACATCATGATTATGTTCTTTATATTGATACATAGAACAATTTATTGAATATTTTTAATACTTACCCTTCATTTTTCTTTACATTCATATTTCATACAAATATATAATATAATAAAAATCCTCAATTTTGGGTTTAATAAAAATTTAAACTTTAAAAAATATATAGTAATTTTATTAATTTTAAAATTTATATGTTATATAGTTTTTTATGTTTGAAAAATATTTAATAGATTGGTGACAAATGTCTTTTAAAATTATAAAATTTGTCAGACAATATCGAGAACATTAAATTAATTATTTGTTATAAATAAAGTTGTAAATTTATAAATTTTAAAATTAAAATTTAATAAACTCTTTAAAATTTAAAATTTAGAGGTATATTTTTCGAGATAATTACTATTTTATTTTTGGGCATATTAATTTTTTTTAAAATTCAATATTTATATATATATATATATATATAATTAAAGTATTCATATGACTTGAAAATTCAATCCATCTAAAGTCACTTTAGAGGTTAATATCGTAATTTAGTGCAACTTATTGCTAGTTTGAATTAGTTATACAATATATCTTCGATATTCGTAATCAGTTAATATTTTGATAATATATTAATTATGTAATATATATTAAATATTCGTAGTCAGTAAATATTTTTTCTTTTATGATTTGATTAGTAGTATATTTTATTTTATTCTCAGGATTTAATTAGTTTATATTTTCTTTATTTGTAGGTATTAGTTGGTAGCTTGTATCCTATTTAAACGTTGTGAATATCAATGAAGATTGAACATTCGATCCCAATTCTGTGTTGTTTTCTTGAATAATAATATTTTCGAATGTATTCATACTTTTGAGTTGTAGATATTGTGTTAGTTAAGGCTCAGAGCTCTACCTGACGCATCAACAAACCTATATTTGACACTCTTATCTACTCGTTGTCCCTATCTTGCTTATGTCTCATCTTCGCACACATAGTGTGTTGCAGTGCACTGTTCTCTTTACTTAAACCATAAATATTAAGCTGGGTTAGATTTTTGTTGGGAGGGGTTGAATTTTAAAAAAATAAAAAAATTTGGGTCCATTCGAAGCTTACAACTTATTCTAATTTTAATTATTTTTTAAATAATAATAAAAATTAAGAATATTTAACGTTTATAATAGATATTTGAGACGAATAGATATCCTATTCGTCACCGGCTCTATTGAACCTTTGGCCTCTCTCTCATTCCAACCCCGTTCCGTTGTGTTCCGTACCACCCACTATCTATGACACCAAGCTGTCTATATCTCCATTCTGTGTACAGCTAAGCTATGACCATGAAATGGCATTTTCGTAATTAACTCCCAACCTCAGGGGTATTTCCATATTCTCTTTCTTCTCACACCCTTAAAATAGTCGAAAGGACAGCGATGACGGACATAATAATACACCCTCTCCCTTCTGACACACCCACGTCCATCATGGCGCGTGCACCCATTCCCCTCTTTCTTTCTCAATTATACCCACCATTCCCCACGCGCCCTATCATCGCGCGTGTACTTCCCTACCTATTCTAAATTAACCCCTAAATATACAATATCCTAGTATCACTTTCCTACAATATTATGATTTTACCCATAATTAATTTTGATTCCAACAATAAATAATTTTTAAAAAAAGAAAATTCTCACATTTTCTTAATTTTTTTTTTAATTTAGGTTTTCTTTCAAATTGTTATGTTAGTAAAATAATAAAAATTCGAATCATCGTCGATAAATTATTATTTTACTATTTCGAAACTTTTAACGCATAAAATATAACCGTTAACAAATTTCAATTCAATTTCATTTTTTTCAAAGCAACAAGTCTATATTATTCTTTGCTTATTCTAGAGAATAGATTATTAATAAAACAAATAAGGTTAATAAATTTTTTTAAAAATGGAAATAAAGAGAGAAAAAAACTCTTTTGTAACAAATACTCACACTTTTTATTATTACCAATAAAAAAAATTACATAACCTATGTCATTTTATTTTTCTTGGGATGAAAAACTTGGTGAGACGGAGTGATAATTACACCATAAGTCATATTCTATCTTGTGAGATAGCAGATTGGTTGGGAGGAGAACGAAACATTTTTTATAAGGGTGTAAAAACCTCTCTTTAGTAGACACGTTTTAAAAACCTTGAGGAAAAGCTCAAAGAGGACAATATCTGCTATCGGTGGGTTTAGGACGTACAAATTGTATCAGAGCCAGACACCAAGCCATATGCTAGCGAGGAGGTTGAGTCTTGAACGGGGTAGACACGAGGTGGTGTGCCAACAAGGACATTAGGCCCTGAAGAGAGGTGGATTGGGGGGTCCCACATCGGAGAAGGGAACGAATGCCAGTGAGGATGCTAGGTTTCGAAGGGGGGTGGATTGTCAGATCCCACATCAGCTGGGGAGGAGAACGAAACATTTTTTATAAGTGTGCGAAAACTTCTCCTTAGTAGACACGTTTTAATAACCTTGAGGGAAAGCTTAAACAGGACAATATCGACTATCAGTGGGTTTAGGCCATTACAAATGGTATCAGAGTCAGACACTGAACGATGTGCTAACGAGGAGGTTGAGCCCTGAAGGGGGTGGACCCACATCGATAGGAGAAGGGAACGAATGTCAGCGAAGACGCTAGGCTCCAAAGGGGGATGGATTGTGAGATCCCACATTAGTTGGGGAGGAGAACGAAACATTCTTTATAAGGGTGTGGAAACCTCTCCCTTGCATACGCGTTTTTAAATCTTGAGGGAAAGTCCAAAGAGAACAATATCTACTATCTGTGGGTTTGGGTCGTTACATATCTGATTTGATCTTCTAATGAGCTCATACAGATATCGGGTTAACCCTAGTGGATAAAGACGATATTTTAATAATAAATTGATATAATAAAGGTAAAAGAAAAATAAAAAAAAAAAAAAAAAAAAGGAAGAAAAAATAGTATTGCTCCTCTTGGCGTTGCCTCCTTGGTGGGCTCTACTCTCTCTATATAATTTGACGTCCGTATTATAAGAGGGTCTTTCCTGCCTCCCTTTAACCCCATAAATAATTATAGTAATATATATTTTATTTTATTTTAATTTTATTTATAATTTTATTTATAATTTGTTGCTGTCAAAGTTTTGCTTTCCCTTCCCTCCTTCCCTCACTTTCTCCTTTGTTCTCATCTCTGACCTAATTCTCTTCTTCTTCTTCCTCTTCACAAACAAAAACTTGAAAGATTTATTTGGGTTTTGAAGATCAAACAACTTTTGTTTTGAAAATCGAAGAATTTTTGTTTTGAAGATCGAAGAATTTGGTGTTGAAGATCATGACTCCATCTAACATAGCAAGCCAATTTGGTGATACCACTTACACCAAGGTTTTCGTGGGTGGCTTGGCTTGGGAGACCCAAAAAGACACCATGAAGAATTACTTTGAACAATTTGGTGATATCTTGGAAGCTGTTGTTATTACCGACAAGGCCACCGGACGATCCAAAGGCTATGGATTTGTAATCTTCTTCTTCTTCGTCTTCTTCTAATTTCTCCATCTTGTTCTTGTTCTTCTTCCGTTTACTCTTTTCCTTATCCCTTTTAGGTCACCTTTCGGGAACCCGACGCCGCCATGAGAGCTTGTGTCGATGCGGCGCCGGTCATCGATGGTCGGAGAGCCAATTGCAATCTTGCTTCTCTCGGTGTTCAACGATCTAAACCCTCCACGCCTAAGCACGGTATATTCACGTTTCTTTACTCAGATCTATTGATTTTGATATTGCATGATATTGTCTGCTTTGAATATAAACTCTCGTGACTTTACTTTTAGTTTTATGGAGATAGTGTTTGTTACTGTGAGATCCCACGTAAGTTGGGGAGGAGAACGAAATACTCTTTATAAGGATGTGGAAACCTCTTTCTAACAGACGCGTTTTAAAAACCTTGAGGGTAAGCCCGAAAGGGAAAGCTTAAAAAAAACAGTATCCGGTAGCGGTGACTTTACTTTACTGTGAGATCCCACATCAGTTGGGGAGGAGAACAAAACATTATTTATGAGGGTGTAGAAACCTCTCCCTAGCATACGCGTTTTAAAAACTTTGAGAGTAAGCCTGAAAGGGAAAGCCCAAAGAGAACAGTATCTGCTAGCGATGACTTTACTGTGAGATCCCACATCGGTTGGGGAGGAGAACGAAACATGTTTTATAAGGGTGTGGAAACCTCTCTCTAGCAGATACGTTTTAAAAACTTTGAGGGTAAATCCGAAAAGGACAATATCTATTAGCGGTGAGCTTAAACCGTTACAGCTACTTGTATACTTACGATCATTTAGACGTTTGTTTAAGTGTTTGATTTTGTGTTTAAAGAGAAAAAGAAATGGGAATCAACAGGAGGAGGAGGAAGAAACTTTAGGGTATTGAGCTCTTTCCAGACTGGATTTGGAGGGAATGTTGGCTCAGCTTTTCATTCAACACCAACTTTCCCTCATTATGCTATCCACCAAGGGATCCCTTACAATCTCTATGGGTACTCTTTCTCTCTCTCTCTCCTTTTCTCTCTCTACAACGTGACATGCCAACTCATATCTTCACTTTAGTTTATGACTAAGAATAAAGTTTTTATTTTTGCTTCATAATTACTCCAAATTAATTGATATTATTTCCTCTATTCATATAATGCATTAAATTCTCCTTTCCTTTTGTTCTTTCCATTCCTTTGTATTAATGCATGCATGGGCTTGCATGGATTTGTGAATAATTGGGTAATTGTTATTATTGTTGCTTGTTTAGGTACTCTTCGTATTCGCCCGACTACGCTTACCCCACGGTTCGTACAAACCTTTCTTCTTGTTCTTCAGATTATTTTCAGTTTTGGATATCTTTTTCTTTATCATTGTTAGGAATAACGACTCTCCACAATAGTATGATATTGTCTATTTTGAGCATAAGCTCTCGTGGGTTTGCTTTGGGCTTCCTAAAAAGTCTCATATCAATGGAGATGTATTCCTTACATATAAATCCATGATCATTCCTGTGAGATCCCACATCGGTTGGGGAGGAGAACGAAATACCCTTTATAAGGGTGTGGAAACCTTTCCCTAGCATACGCATTTTAAATACCTTGAGGGGAAGCCCGAAAGGAAAAGTCCAAAGAGAACAATATCTGCTAGCGGTGTGCTTGCGCCGTTATAAATGGTATCAGAGCCAGACACCGGGCGATGTGCCATCGAGGAGGTTGAGCCTTGAAGGGGGTGGATTGGAGGGTCCCAAATCGATTGGAGAATTGGAGGGCCCCACATCGATTGGAGAAGGGAACGAGTGCCAAGGAGATCGCTGGCCCCGAAGGGGGGTGGATTGTGAGATCCCACATCGGTTGGGGAGGAGAACGAGACACCCTTTATAAGGGTATAAGAACCTTTCTCTAGCCAACGCGTTTTAAAATCCTTGAGGGGAAGCTCAGAAAAGAAAACCAAAACATGACAATATCTGCTAGCGGTGTGATTCGACTGTTACACTTTTTTAAATTAGATAATGTGGGACTCCTCCCGACAATCCTCAACAATCCTGAAATTCACAAAGAATAATTGAATTAATGGAATGGAATAAGTATTTAGGAAGAGCAAAAAGAAACCCAAAATTAAAAGTGTTTTGAAGGACGGTAAAATTTTAATATTCCTTAGGGTGGAAGAATCATTGTTTGGTGGTCAAACTGTTGAAAAGTGAGAGTTAAAGAGACCAAATCTGTGTTTCCTTCTCTTGTCGTTTGACCCGACAGTTTCTGTTTCTACATTTATTATTTTGTAACAGTAAATCACTTTTTTACAGTTTTTTTTTACGTGTTTAGTGTTACGGTTTTTGTTACACGTTCTTTCATGCATGTAATCATGTAACTGCCAACTGTAAGCCGACCATTTTGGATTATCAACCTAAGTTCAAATTAAAAAAACAAAAGCTTTAAAATTAAAATTTCGGGGTCCAGCGTCCTTGCTGGCACACCGCCTCGTGTCCACCTCCTTCGAGGCTCAACCTCCTCGCTGGCACATTGTCCGATGTTTGGCTCTGATGCCATTTGTAACAACCCAAGTCCACCGCTAGCAGATTTGTCCTCATTAGATTTTTCCTTCCGATCTTTCCCTCAAAGTTTTCAAACGCGTCTATTAGGAAGATGTTTCCACATCTTTATAAAGAACGCTCCGTTCTCTTTTTCAACTGATGTGTGATCTCATAATATTAGAGTTATGTTGAGTTGAAAAAATCTTTTGGATTTGGGTTGGTTAGATTGATGACTCGATTAACCTAACTTCAGCTTACAACTAAACTCCGAATTAAGTTTAGATTGGAAAGATGGGTAATTTTTTAATTATTTTAAAAAATTATATTTATGACCATGCATGTTACATTAATACTAAAATTTCATAAAACAACATCATTAACATTGATAAAAAAACGTCAAATATTTTAACTTTTATAATAATTTTAAAAGTATGGTTGGATTAGGTCTCATATTCAATTTATAAAAAAAATTATAATTCAACCGAACGTTTATTACTTGGATTGGTTAATTTAGATTAGATTATTATTATTATTTATTATTTATATGAGGGGTTTTTTTTTAATTAATTTCCAGAGCTATTACAACGTATACGGCGGAGCAACTGCACAGTACCCCATGTACGGTACCGGTCCCGGCGGCATATTGAGTGGAGCAGCGGCGGCAGCAGCGGCCTTCTACCCTTATTTCCAATTCGGGGAAGGAAGCGGCGGCGGAGCTAATGGCTTCACCGGCGGTTCCGGGCAGCAGGGGTATGGCGTTCAGTACCCTCACCACCTGTTGCAGTACTCGGCCGCCCTTAATTCAACTCCAACAACGTTCCCTCAGCACTATGCCGCTCCTCCTATGTCTCTGCCTCCCACGCCCCCCTCTTTGCCATCAGGTTCGTCTCCGTTCCCTTCTCGTTCGATTAGTTTAAAACAATTACGTTCATGTTCGAAAATAAAAAATATAAAAACCAAAATAGTTATCAAACGAACTAATTGTTAAAGATAATTAGTCTTCCATCCATAGTACCATATTTGACATTTTATTGCATATAAATATCTAGATATTTGCTTTCCATTACGGTTTAGTATCATATTATAGGTATCATATTTAACCTAGTCAAATATCTTCTATCCATTTATTGCACTTTCTATTTTTTTTTGTAATTTATTTGATGATTATAAATAGGGAATTTTCACTGCTGTTTACGTGTAGTAGTTTTAGCAAATATTCTCACTAATATCTTTGTATCTTTGACAGTGTTTTTCGCTATTCCACAGGCGTGACGATGGCTCTTCCTACACCAATCCCACATCGCTAAACGTCCTCAAATTTCCTCCGAAACGAAAAATCACAAGCCCTAACCATGGTTCCATCTCTTTCTCTCTTCACTCTTTCGGCCAATGGTCAGCCCTCCGTCGGGGTTGAGCCAACCAACCATAGCTAACCTCACCAAAATCATGCATTATTTTTTATCAAAAGTGGTTCTTAGGCCATGAAGGGACTTGGCCCTAAGTTGGCTAATTATGCACATAGCTACGTTTTAATCTTTGAGAGCCTAAGGAAGGCTACAAGGATAGACCAAAAAAACATTTTTCCAAAGGAAAAAAAAGCTAAATTTTTCTCGTTATTGTAATTAAATAGGCTGCTTCTTTGAAAACCAGCCAATAGCTCGTAAACTCATCAGGATTAGGATTAGGGTTAAGAATATGTAGCGTTTTTGTTGTTATTATTACAAATTAATTAACTTGGTCTAATCAACCAACCCATTTCAAATTATTCCCCATGGGTTTGGGGAATGGTAATGAAACCCTTTTATTAATCAACTCTTAAGCACATTATTAGTTATTTCTTGTAATTAAACTTCACAAACAATGGTGGCTTAACTTATGGGAGTTAAAGCCATGTTTATTTTTGGTAAACGTTTTGCATTTAGGTCCCATAATTAGAGATTAATTAGGATAGGATTAAGCATTCCATGATTTTGAGACTCCATTAATGGATATTGGAGGTCTCAAAATAAGCATTTTGCATGTGAGCCCTTGGGAGATATTTGGGTTCCCTTTGGCTTGTTCTTTCACTAACCCTAAACCAACCATGGTTAGGACTTAGGTCAACTTCATTTGTCTTTTCAATATTCCCATTTTACCCTCTTCTACATCATCCATCCCAATCACCAATGTGTATGTGTGTTCAAGGGCTTTCTCGTCATGGAGTTGGTGGACCTTGGAAGCACTGTTTGTTCATGTCTTTTTATGGTTTGTAATGTAATTAGATACTCTATTACCCTTTCTTTATGGACTTCTTGCTAAGATTTTGTTCTTCATTAGCTGCTACTTTGTAGCTGCTTGAAGAATGTCCTACGTACCTCAATATTAATTGTTTCTTTCTTTCTCTCCTTTTCTTGATTTGATTTGATTTTGATGTTGGGTGTTTGAAAGTATGTGTTTTTTCATTCAAAATACTTTATTCTAAAACGTTTTTAAGACTAGACTCTCGAATTTAGAACAATTTAGTCTTCGATTTAGTTCCTTTTGAATTTGAAACTTTAGAACTCAAATTTGAGACTTCTTTCTATTGAGAATTGTTGGGAGAGGAGTCCCGCATCTGCATATGCTAATTAAGGGGTTGATCGTGGGTTTATAAGTAAGGAATACTATCTCCATTGGTATGAGGTATTTTGGGGAAATCAAAAGTAAAGCCATGAGAGCTTATGCTCAAAGTAGACAATATCATACCATTGTGGAGGGTCGCGGTTTTCTAACATGGTATCAGAGTCATGCCCTTAACTTAACCATGTCAATAAAATCCTCAAATGTCGAACAAAAAAGTTGTGAGACTCGAAGGTGTAGTCAAAAGTGACTCAAGTGTCGAACAAATGGTATACTTTGTTCGAGGACTCCAGAGAAGGGGTCGAGACTCGATTAAGGGATAGGCTCTTCGAGAACTCTATAAGCCTTAGGAGAGGTTCTATGGTGTAGTTTGTTCGAGGGGAAGATTGTTGAGGATTGTTGGGAGAGGAGTTCCACATCTCCTAATTAAGGGGTTGATTATGGATTTATAAGTAAGGAATACTCTTTGGTATGAGGTATTTTGGGGAAACGAAAAGTAAATCCATGAGAGCTTATGCTCAAAGTGGACAATATCATACCACTGTGGAAGGTCGTGGTTTTCTAACATGGTATCAAAGTCATGCCCTTAACTTAAGCATATCAATAGAATCTTCAAATTTCGAACAAAGAAGTTGTGAGCCTTGAAGGTGTAATCAAAAGTGACTCAAGTGTCGAACAAATGGTGTAATTTGTTCGAGAGCTCCAGAGAAGGATTCGAGTCTCGATTAAGGGGGAGGTTGTTCGAGAGCTCCATAGGTCTTAGGAGAGGCTCTATAGTGTACTTTGTTCGAGAAGTTGTAAGCCTAGAAAGTGTAGTCAAAAGTGACTCAAGTGTCGAACAAATGATTTACTTTGTTCGAGAGCTCTAGTAAAGGAGTCGAGCCTTGATTAAGGGGGAGGTTGTTCGAGGGTTCCATAGGTCTCAAGAGAGGCTCTATGGTGTACTTTTTTCGAGGGGAGGAGTTCCACATCGGCTAATTAAGGGGGTTGATCATGGGTTTATAAGTAACGAATACTATCTCCATTAGTATGAGACATTTTGGAGAAACCAAAAGAAAAGTCGTGAAAGCTTATGCTTAAAGTGGACAATATCATACCATTGTGAAGAGTCGTGATTCCTAATACTTTCTCCATTATATTCATTCTCTCCGTATCGATCAACAGCAACAGCACTCGGCTGTGCTTATAATTAGTTTGAGCAGTTCCTTCATGGGTCCTTGAATTGGAACCATTAAATTATATGATTCTTTGTTTTAGAAGCACGTATTGTTCCAGAAAACAGATCCAACCAGTTGTGATTCGTGACCTTTTTGACTTTGAGAGTTAGAGGCCCACCTTAAAGATAAAAAGAGAAAAAGGTAACCCTCTTCTTCTAGACAGACCTCTAAGACCATTAATTATTTGACTCTCTCCCTTGTCCGTTTCCTAGGGTTCTATCGCCTGTGAATCATTAAACTTGACTTGTACTCGAGCAAATTTAGAAAAATTATTAGTGATTCCTTCATCAGATATACGTAAAAGAAATTAAAAAATTTAGTGCTTAAAGTTCACTACAAAAAAAGTTCTCCACTCCTCTCAAGTTAGTCTGTTTCTGCTTCGGTTATTCATTTTGAAACCAACATCTCCGACTCTAATATTTCAATTGAAGGTGAAACCTACGAGGTGATATTTTTCTTTTGGGGTTTTATTTCTATTCTTTTTTAAAAATTATGGGTTTTGTAATATAGTTCCAAATGATATGAAATCAACCCAATAGAAAGCTCTGATGTCAAATGATAAGAAATCACTATAAGGGGAGTGATTCAGATTACCTTGTTGATCAAATATCTCAAGGCAAGAACACTTGTTTGAGATTCGAATCACTCCACAAACAAGATCGATCATGTCTGGCTTGAATGATTCTTGTTGATCAAATATCTAAGGCAAGAACACTCGTTTGAGATTCAAATCACTCCACAAGCAAGATTGATTATGTCGAGTTTGAATGATTCTACATGCAACCTAAACTACATAGAATTGCAAAGAAACTTCGTCATTGACTAAAGGAAAGCACAAATGTTCATTTTACTATATTTTCCAAGTCTCCTTACAAATATAACATACATGGCTTTATATAGTCGAAACTCTTTGACATTGCCTAAGACATTTTAAGAGTCTGTAACATTCATACTTTCTGATCATAATTAGCTGCTCTGTATACTTTATGACTATAATTAGCCACGTAAATGTAAATTTCAAGTAAATAAAAAGTCTTAAAAATATATTAATGAAATATAATAACTCAAAATTGTAATCCACCCAAAATTTATAACAATGAAGCTTCATTCTTTTTGGATGTGGCATGAATTGAAATATCTTTGAATAATTTCAACAACATTTTCTTTACATTTTCATTGAAATATATTGTATGATTGATGTCTCTTGGTTCGTATCAAGTTGGCTAAGTAACGTGAAAGAATAGCGTGAAAGAGTGAGAGTTTATAAGATTATGTTTAAATTGTGGTTTTGGGAGAGAATATTTAGACTATTTGTGAAGGATGATAGATTGTTTGATTGAAGGTAAATAAAGTTCGCTATTATCAACTTCATTTATTTTCATTATCTCATTTTCATGCCTTTTAATGATTCACTATGATTGCTTCAAGATCAATTCATTATAATTGCGAAAACGATTTTCGTTCCAAGGTTGAGTATATAGGAAAAAGAGTCGATTTTGAAAGGCTTCGAAAAAGAGTCGATTTTGAAAGGCTTGGAAAGTGACATGTTATCTAATTATCAAGGAAATGTATGATATTTCATATTTCTATAATGGAACCTTTGATTTATATAACATTTTTAATCGAGATTGTAGGTTTGAATCCTGACTTTATATATTTCGTCAATTTTTACTAATAACGACATTAGAAAAGATCAATATAATTTTAGAGTTTTGAATAATGAATACGTAAAACATTAATGAAACTAGTTTTATGTTCGAACGTTCAATTAGGAACCATTTAGAGGATATTCTTAATAACAAAAATATGGGATCATAATGACATGTTTCTGAATTAAGTATTGATATTTGACGAGAGGCACCAATCCCCTCTTAGATGAGATGGAATGAGATCTGAATCTTGTAATGGGGTAATAAGAATAATGAATTACTTATCCAAATACTGAATGAAGTTCCATTAGAAGAGGATGATGTTCAAATTTATTACAAACAAAGAAATGAGTTTGGGAAACAACTACAAAGAGAAATATTAATGACTCAAATACAAAGACGAACTGACACTTCGAAACGACTCCCTTTGTCACCGTAGGCTCTCGAACGCTCCTTCACCTCAACCGGCAATCTGCGAAGACCTGAAAAGAAAGAAGAAAGGGGTGATTATAAAAATACTTAGTAAGCAACCTACTTGTAAGCTTTCATTGCATCTTTAACCTAATAGATATCAACAAGTTTTACTCTAAACTCTAGGAAGTTTAGACCCAGTCTCTACTACTATACGAACATCTAGGGTGCCTCGAAGTTTCAAGCAGTATTTTAGCTGCTTATGGACCCACTCTGGGCATGAAGGAGGTAGTTCACCATTTCCTAACATCGCAGATCTGCTAAGTGACAAGTCTCCTTTTTAGGGTGAACTACTCTTTTGTTCTTTGACCTAAGGTAACTTACCTTGTCTATGCAATGTGAAGTCGTTTAACAGTTTAATCTACCTAATGCTCACAACTAAACCCCCTAATTTTAGCTTAGATACTTTAAATTGGCATGGCTTGCCTTTGGAAATGTATGTTCCTTGAAGTCCTAGTCAACCTATGTGAGATGACTACACCAAATTTGAATGCACTCCGAGAATTAATCTACCTAATGCTCACAACTAAACTCCCTTAATCGACTAAGCTAGATAGCAGTCGGAGCTCCTAAGCCAGAAAAAACACACCTTGAACGTAAGTTGAAGACGAGCTGTGGCAACGGATCGACTGACACGCACACCACACGTGGGGGAGGAGATGTGGCTAAGTCTCAGGTCGACACATGGGTATCGAGTCAACTAGCACTCGTTGGGCCCTTGATACTCGTGGGTTGTACTTATGTTGGGTTGGGCCGTGAATCTTGGCCCAAATTGTGCTGGGCCGAATAAGGTGCGCACGTCTGACGGGCTGAGGAAGTGGGTTGGGTTAATGGCTTCTAGAATTTTGTTTGGGCTATGGCTATTGGGTGCATTTCCAAACCTTCCAATTTTGGTCCAAGGCTACAGTTTTGGGTCGGATGCTTACTGAAGTTGAGGCTTGGATTTTGGCTCGGACCCCGAAGCTTTTATTATTATTTTTTCTTTAATTTTCTTTCTTGTTTGGCCATTTAGCTACCTTTGATATTTAATTGTTCTAGAATCATCGACATTTTCTTAAACTAAAATTGGTAGAACCTTAAAGAAATAATAATAAATTTGTGGATATTTGATATTTAATTTACCTAAATTCTTTCAAATTAGATCTAAAAATTACAACAAAATTTAAACAATTGATGAATTTTTTTTTTAAGAAAGCCAACTTACTCGATTGGTCTCCTCTAATGTCGATTCTTCCTTTATTATATTGAGATTGGATAATGTGTATACCAAACGAACACGGTTCGGAGCTTGCAATACTCAACTAACAATTGTATTCAAGTAGAATTTTTTACCGTAAGAAGTTTGTTTTACGGAAACGGTGAGAGAAGAGAATTGAGTATTTTTTTTTTCTTCTTGTTTATGGTAACTCGAAGGGAGTCGTCATATGAAGAGAGATATATGGAGGAGAGATATGGTCGGGTTAGTGATTTTTGGGTAGTGGGTCAAGAGTTTTTTTAATAACTTTCGTTACATTATACACCACTGATAAGAACTTTTGTGTCAAAAGTAATTTGACCTTGGAACAACTCAGGGTATTTCCCTCTCATTTCATCCTCCTGTTCCTACATGCCTTCACTTCTCAAGCTATGATCTTCACTAATCTCTCTTCCTAACTGAGGTCCTCATATATTTATAGAGGCTCATAATCTATCACATGCATCAGATAGGTTAGGTTAGGTGCTTTCAAAGCATGGACATGTGGAATATGTCTACACTGAAGAGAGGGATGGTGGTAGGGTTAATATCTATGCCATTGACCCAACTCGATCTAGGATGTAGAAGAGTCCGATGAAGTGTGAGTTTAACTTGCCCTTTTGTCCGTACCTCAGAACACCCTTCATCGGAGTCACATTTAAGAATGCCTTGTCGCCTACCTCAAACTTCAAGTTCCTATGTCTCATGTCGGCATAATTTTTTTGTCTACTATGAGCCATATGCATTCTAGCCTTGATCTTATGTATAACTTTATTAGTGGCTTGGACCAACACTTGTTCCAACAGTTTCCGTTTCCTTACCTCGTTCCAACACACTAGAAACGTGCACAACTTCCCATACTAGACCTCAAACAATGTCATACCAATAGTTGCGTGGAAACTATTAGTATAGGCAAACACAATGTCATTCGAATAGTTGTTTGAAAACTATTGTTATAGGCAAACTCCATGAGGTGGAAATTTTGAGTCCGAGCTACATACAAATTTCAACGTGCAGGCATGTAGCATGTCTTCTAGAATTTGGTTAAACCGTTTGGTCTAACCACTTCTCTGTGGGTTGAACGTAGTACTGAAATTGAGACGAGTACCTAGTTGTAATATTATGTCAAGTGATAATGTTAATAAGATTAGAAAATGTAAAGTAATAATAGAAGTGTTACATTTTAGGGTTAAATGGAAGATAGAGTGCTAGAGAAGGTATGGAAGATAGAGTGCTAGAGAAGGTGGTTCAACCTTGAAATCTAAAGGTAACAAATTGAGTGAAGAACCAAGTTTTAAGTATAGTTGTAGGGGAGGTTCTACACTTTTTCGAATAGGCTTAAGAAGTTGGGACGGAGTGGAAGGAGTGCGAGCGTGAAGTACAACGTAAGAACGAAACCCATAAATTTGTAAGTTTTGAATGCAAATAACTTGATGGGTAGTTATTTATAGAGGACACTTTGGATTTGTGGTAATGAGATCTATAATATTATAGATGAAATCGGGATGAAATTTGGTTTATAGGATGAAATTATCGAATAGGGACATAAAGAGAATTAATAGAAAAGTTCTTGAAATTGTAGAAGGCGAGAGGTTGAAGATGATAGGCGCGTGAGACGCATGCACGCGTGGCTACGAGTGAGAGTGCGACTAGCCAAAGCTTCAGGCGCGTGAGGTTGGTTGTGTTGGTGCATGAAGGCGCGTGCGGCCTCCATTTGACCTTCGGTTCGTCCCGTTTGACTTCTTTAGATCTGTTCTATCATGATTGACCTATACTTATCCTAAAAATTGGAAAATATAAGTCCAATTAAGAGGGATTGTAATAGTATTACCTAGTAAGAGTAAACTACAAGAAGAAAGAAGTTAGCAAACCAAGTGAGTAGCATATTGAGACTCTTAACAAGTTCCTAACTTGTTTTATGTTTGTGAGCGTGTTGATAATGAGATTAGGAGTATAAAATAATAAATGTATGTGAATGACTTGGTTTAATTTGCGATATCTATGAATGATGTATAAGATGTGAGCATGCTATAAATTTAAAATGGAAATGATGGATGGCTCTAGGTTATGCTTTTTAGTTGATAATGATTGGGCTATATATGAGTATTTTTAGTATGCTAATCACGGGGGAGTTTCTGACCGACATGCTGTGTGCTAAGATAAGGACAATGAGAATTCTTGACCATCATATTGTATGATGTCATAGGCTGCTAGAGAGTTTAGTAGATAAACTATATTTGACTGACAGCGATTGTTACATACGTGTCCGAAAACTGAGATAACCATACAAAGAGTCAATAGTATGTTAGCTACTTACTAAATAAATAAATTACTCATCGACATTATTTTCATTTTCTTTATAGATAAGCGTGATATTGAGTGACTGAGGCGGTGATGCAGTCGAGTTATTGACTATAGAGAATCCAATCTAGATTCGAGTCTATTTTTTTTAGTACATTTACGAACTTATATAATATAAGGTGATTTGAGTTTGTAAGTATTCATTAGTCTTATGTTTCTTGCATGAACTAGGTTATGCAAAGCAATAAATATCGTCAGTAGTAACATCTATGATTCAGTCTTCCGATGAGCGGGCATTACATTAGTGTTTTATAAAGTCCATCGCTATATTTTCTCATTTCTATTCTCGCATGCTCAACCGTTCAACAACCCTACTGTTTTTTTGTTTGGGTGCCTTCACTTGTTTACATATTAAGCATTTATTCACAAATTTGGCTATGTCCATATTACGCCACTAGAAATGTTGTTTCAGGTCCTGATAAGTCTGAATATTACTTCGATGCATGAAAAATGGAAAGTTATGAGCCTATGTTAATATTTTGTTCTTCAGCTCTTCCACAGCTGGCACATAGAACAGTCAAACACACCATTTGTTGACTAGAAAAAAACATCGACAGGTCCTGTTGTTAGCTAATTTATAGTTCTAGTTAAACTGAGGGTCCTCCTATTGGGCCTCAATAATTCGCCGTTTGAGCATGGGTTAGACGGTGAGCAAGACCATTTGTTCCATAACTCCTTTGGTCACTACCGCTATTTCTGCATGCTCAAAGTATGCTTGCACTTGTGGTTCTCTAGTGATATAGCTAATGAGTGAGTTGTCTTCTAGCTTAGTGCATTAGCAACTACATTTGCCTTCCTGTGGTTGTACTGAATGTCTATGTCGTAATCCTTCACTAACTCTAACCACTTCTACTATTTCATATTCAATTCCTTCTCGGTAAAGAAGTACTTCAAACTCTTATGATTTGTGTAGATCTGAGTCTTTTCTCATATAGATAATGCCGCCAGATCTTTGGTGCAAATACCTCCGTCACTAACACTAAGTCATGAGTAGAGTAATTCTGCTCATAGTCCTTCAACTGGTGGGATGCATAGGCAATGACGTTCCCATGCTGCATCAACACACATCCTAACCCTTTCTTGAAGGAGTCACTGTAAACCACATAACCTTATAAACCCTCTGAAACTGTGAGCACTAAGGTCGACACTAATCTATGCTTCAATTCTTGGAAACTTGCTACACATGTCTCAATCCACATAATGGGACACCCTTCCTTGTCAATTACGTGAGCAGCGAAGCTATCTTGGCGAAGTCTTGCACGAAATGTCCATAGTACTCTACTAGTCCCAAGAAACTATGTACCTCAGTAACTGTAGATGGATGGGTCCACTTAGTGACTACTTCGACCTTGTAGGGTTCACTGAAACCCCATCGTCGGATACCACTTGTCTTAAAAATGAGACCTGCCATAACAAAAATTCGCACTTAGAGAACTTGACATACAACTTGTTCTCCCTCAAGATCATTAGGACTTTCTAGAGGTGTAGCTTGCATTCCTAGTCCATTTTTTAATACACTAGGATATCATCTATGAAAGTGATAAAAAAATGTGTCTAAACACTCCTTGAACATTCAGTTCATCAACTCCATGAATGTTGTAGGGACATTGGTGAGTCCAAACGACATAATCACAAACTCATAGTAGTTGTATCTCGTTCTAAATGCTATCTTTAGTACATCCCCTTCTCTAATCTTGACTTGATAGTAACCTTGTTGTAGGTCAATCTTGGAAACATTGTTGCTTCCGTATGTTGATCAAATAGGTCTTTTATACAAGGGAGATGATACTTATTATTTACTGCACTCTTATTTAGTTCCCTATAATCGATGCACAAATGCATCAACTCATCATTCTTCTTAACGAATACCACTGGTGCGCCCCAAGGGGATACGCTAGTTCCCTTTAATGTGATGATGATATGATGATGACGACATAACGATGATGATGTATGGTGTTAGAATAACGTTATTTGGTGATATGATTATATAGTAACGATGATGTATGACGTTATGATGACGTTAATTGATGATGATGTAATGACGATGACGTAATGATGTATGATAATGTTAATTGATGACGATATGATGAGAATGATATAATGATGACAATGTATGATGTTATGACAATGTTAATTGATGACGATATGATGAGAATGATATAATGATGACGATGTATGATGTTATGACGATGTTAATTGATGATGACATGACGACAATGTCATAATAAGGATGATGTAAGATGCTATGATGATGATATGATGATGACGATTGAATAAGGATGATGTATGTTAATATGATGACGTAAGATTATATGATGATGAGATGGATTTGCATGACGCTATTCCATATCGAGATGACGTGCATGTATTGAATGTCATGATGTATTATGACGATGATTTATTTTCTAAGGACACAACCTTAATTGAAGTTAATGATGATGAGCGTATGAAGACCAACACCTATACATTGCTTAGTGTAACATATGAATGGTATATAGGGTTGCGTCTCGAAGATGATTTAAAGATTAAAATTTAGGGACCTCATGCATTTTGTGTGTACATATACATCGGGATACTTCCCCATTTATGACGATGAGTATGGACGCGTACGCTATGATGATATGATCATGCCTCGCATGACACCCAAGGGTTTGTTGACCTCCGAACGTTGTTACGGACAGCTAACTCGACTATAATGGGTCCAGAGGGGACGAACCACCTGGGGATCCACACACGCATGTGTGAGTCGTGTGTAGGAAAGTACTACACATTCAATTTTTGTCTGGACTGGAGGCCACCCCTATGATGTTTTTTTTTAAATGATAGGTCCCTAGATCATGAGTTGGATGTGTTTTCATTCCCTAACTCCAATAGTGGGGTCTCTTACTGAGTATTTGTTTTAAATACTCAACCTGTGTGCTACTTCTTTTCCAGGTAAAGGCAAGACATCCCTGTACGGCTGACGATGACATCACAATTCGAGACCATGACACATGCATAGTGTAGTTGTACTTGTTTTCTTAGACTTAGGTTAGAACAGGGTCTTTTAATTTTAACGTTATTTATTTTATTTAGTTTTTGTTGTGTCATTTAAAAGATATTTTTGCACACGTAAGTACATGGTAGTGATTTAAGATGAAATTTATGCTTATGATGAAGTTTTAAATGTTTCATTCTTCCATATGAGTATAGATGATGATGACGGTAGCGACTCTAGGTAAGTAAAAATTTAGAGTCGCTACACATTGAGTCCCGATCCTTACATTAGTGGGAGAGTGGGTATTTTTTTTTTAGTTTTTATATCATGCACATCTAAATGGAACTTTCCTTCTAGAAAATGTCTTAATCTTGGAAGAACTCGGGTGCCTTTCATCAGTGCCATCTTTAAGAACACCTTGATGCCTACTTCTAACTATTGCTTCCAAGCTCAAACCATTGGAAACAGAATTGCTACTTTCTTCTTGTTATTGAAAGAGTGGTATTCTCTGCACCTGTCAAATCTGTTGGATCGGTATGGCAACCCTAGGGGGGTGAACAGGGTTTTAACGATAAAAATATTTAAGCGTGATTAATTTTTCTAAATATGAAACTTTTTAAATATAAGTAGAAAATGATAAGTAATACAACAAGATAGTTCAAGTCAAAACAATAATCAACTAGAACATGCAATATGTCACAATAATAATTTTGAAATGAAATAGGAAAGAGTTAGAAAATATGACACCGTAGTTTTATAGTGGTTCGGTCAAACTCGACCTACTCCACTCCCCAAGTGCCTCTTGAGAATTTGAATAAAGAACTTTCTCGACTCTTTCCACGGATTAGAGCCCAACCGCTACACCGCTCTTTTTACGAGTTCAAGAGAAAACTCAATCCTTTTCACGACGCAGGATCAAACCGATACAAGTATTTGAATTTGGTATGAACACACCACAACTCTCTAAAAGAGTAGATTTACAATTTGGAGCACTCACAACTATTTCCTCACAATACAATAAAAATCCCTCTCAAGAACTTAATGAAGAGAAATAAACTTGAAAGCTTGGAGAGAGCAACAAACAATGGAGGCTTTGAACACTTGAGGATTGAAGAATTATAGAAGTTGTGTGTTTTAAAATGTGGGGGAAGTTGATGAGTTTATATAAAGAAGAAAAATGGCAAAAAGTAGGAATTGATATTAACCATTGAATTGTGTTAGGATTAAGGGAAGGTGGAGATTAAAAGTAAATAAATAAGAAAATTTTCCAAATTCATTTTTATTGTATTTTTAATATAATAATAATATAATATAAAAATAAAAAAAAATTGTGAGTAACCGTCAAATGACAAATTCAAAATTTATTATAAATATAATAATATAATAATAATAAAAATGATGTGAGTAACCACCAAAATTTCAAATTTTCAAAATATAATAATATAATATAGTAATAATAAAAATCGATGTGAGTAACGGTTAGATTCAAATTTATATTATGTATAAATTAGTTTATTTAGAAATATAGTAATAAGAAAAAAACTCCACCATTTGTTACTCTTCTAAAATTATCAATGTCATACTTTGATTTGTTCATCATTTTGATTTAGCTGTCACATCATCATGTCGGGTATGTTGTCTCGACTGTAATTTCTCATTTTAACTCTTAGATTCAAATTATATTATGTATAAATTAGTTTATTTAGAAATATAGTAATAAGAAAAAAACTCCACCATTTGTTACTCTTCCAAAATTATCAATGTCATACTTTGATTTGTTCATCATTTTGATTTAGCTGTCACATCATCATGTCGGGTATGTTGTCTCGACTGTAATTTCTCATTTTAACTCTTATTTGAGTGATTGAAAAGTCGTTGAAATCGTTATTCCAAACTTTATACTGTGGACAGTTCAAAATAATGAAAATTGTTAATAATTAAAAGTAGGTTTGTTATCATCAAAACATCAATCAACTAATTGATTGAAATTAACTAGAATGAGATTAAGGGCCAAAAAGCCAACAAAATCTAGTCTAGGTAGAGAACAGGAAGATAGAAGGAACAAAGATTAGAGAAAAGGATTTACAAGTCTAATGGGAGAAGAATGATAGACCTTTTGAAAGAATACAAAGATGCCTTCCAGACTCCAAAATCTAACCCAAGCTAACTCCCGGGGGGGCCACAACCGAAAGGCGCTAGACGGACTAACGACTCAATGTATTACATAAATGTAACTTTTTTTTTGTCTTCTCTAGGCTGTATGCATTCACATCCTAACCTTTTGCACGACCTTATTAGTGGCTTGAACAAACTACAAAATGTTCCTCGTTTAAAATAGTTCACTAGACCACATTCTCTAACATTTAGTGCCAAGGGAAACATTTTTGTTCATCCAAGACTCATACCCTAGAGTTTTGTGTAACGCTCACTATATAGAACATCAAGTTCACTTAAGGGTTTATTTTGTTACTCCCTTTAGATTTTTTTTTTTACCATTACAAACTAGTTTAAGAATCTTCTCGAAGATCTAGTTCATTAAAATTATACAAGTTGGGGGCAATAGTGAGTCAAAAGACCTCACAATCACTCATAACTACCACATTGAAACTGAGAGGAAATTTTTGAAACATTGTCTTTCTTGGTTCCTATACTTGAGACAACCTTTGTTTCAAGAAATAATCTCTTGTTCATTGGGACCTTAATCAGTTCCTTATATCCTCTTAACAATCAAAACTGATGCGTTCAATAGAAAACGCTAAAGTGTCAATACGAGTGCTAAACAAACCTTAAATACTTAATTCAGCCTTAATTCCCAACTTTCTCAATTTCTTCAAGGTGACTTGCTTTTCTCTTTTTAAATTTTTTTTTATATGGTGTTCTTTTGGTATCTAGTTTTGTAGTGAAGATTTTGGTCCAGAGTTTTGAGTTTTTATCCTTTAGACACTCCTCCTAAGAGACCTTTGGAGTCCTATGCTCACTGAACAACTTGAAGCACAACTAAGAAAAAATTCTTAACAAGTACGCCCTAATCCATATGAGTCATAAACATCTCTTCGCAGCATAAATCTTTCATAGCATCTTGTCACTTGGTATTCATAAAATCTTTGATTTCTTATAAAGTATTTTGAGGAGTGGTTTCGTACTTTTCATCTTAATTCATATTCCAAAGTTGTCCTAATCCCCTTAAGATCTTGCATACTTATCCTTAGTATCATAAATTAGTCTCATATAAAGTTTGGTATTATTGTGAATCTTTTGGGGCCTTGTAAACATCTTAGAATTCTCATAGGGGCATTTTGGTCATTTACCACCCTAAATCTTGGTTTAAATCCTCAACATATTCTATCGACCTTGTAACTTCGTATAATCCCTTTAAACCATGACATAAGGCTACTTATCAATTTCATGACATTTTAGTCATTTTATACCTACCATTGGTTTAGCCTCCTGTCATAGTCTAATGATAACAATTTTTTCTTCTTCTTATAACCATGCAAAAAAAAAAAAAAAAGCATCACAACGAGAGGGTTATTTCTTCCAACTCCTTGTAATATTAAAAAAGGAAGCTTAACAAAACTATTTTCTAATATGGATATCTTATGTGTAATAAGATTGAGGATACTTAAAAATTCAGCTTCAAAGAGAATCTTGAAACTATAATTATAGTATTACCTTTAAAATATCTTGAGGAAAAATACGTAATTAATTTTCTACCGAAGTTAGTTTATACTGAGCTTCTACAATGTATTCATGTAGTGGTATAGATAAGATTACCATGAAACTTCTAGTTGATTTGGAGACAATTTCCATCTTTGTAATCCTCGTGGATCCTCCACTCAAATTCATCTTAAATCATAGTTTCCTATGTTTAAGACATCTTGAAAATCTCATATTGCAGTCCATCTCCATAAATACCTATAAAACTTTGACCATCAATAACTTTAAATTAGCTCACAATCCCCATATAATTCATATACATCACAAATAATCATATGTCATCATAAGTCATAACTCATACAAGTTTCTAGTCTATCCTATAGTTGATGGTGTTACTATAACACGTGCGGAAGCAATTTGGATATTAGGCCCTCTAAGTACATTAATTATAGTAAATTAGCTAGCATGTTTAAAAGCATTAAAACTCAATGAGTTTGAATACTAACCTTTTGTAGTTCAAATTCTTTTTTCCTCACGAACCGGTTTCGAACCAAAACTAGTGTCTTCCCTACTATTCTCCGACCTTAGAACGGGATTGTGGAATCGGGTGAGTGACTAGACTTGGAAGGGATTTAGTATATGTGAAGAGAGAGTTTATGAGGGACTTTCTCAAAGTTTTCAAGAAGAGGTTTCCATGTACCTTGATCACGTTCATGCAAATCTGAGATTACCCAATTTTGACACTCAAAATTCCACTTAAATTTGTGGGATTATGTGGAAAACATGCTAAGTTTGGTTAAACCATTAACTCAAACTAACTCAAACATGGATTTTTCCATTAAGTGAAGTCAACATTTTGACTTTTTTATTTAAATTCAATAATTAATTTCAAATCAAAATAATATTAAATGATTAATTAAACAATTTAATTAATATTTAATATTAATTCCAATCAATTCGGGCACATATTGATTATGAATCCCTATTCATAATTAAAATATTTAAATCTTATTTAAATATCTCCAATTCTCTCTTTTTGTTTCATTCATAATTAAAACAAAATGCGGTTAAATATATCGTATATACTTAGCGTGTATTCCCTAATTTGAATTCGAACACTTCGAACTCACTCGTCACACTGTTCTAAGGTTTAGTTCGATATGAGCTAGCAGAGGGATCTAATGGACCTACAGATCATGGGCTCCAACGATCCGAGATTAACCGGCTAAACTCATTAACCTTGTTAACCAACATTCGTTAACTACTAGGACACTCTACTATAGCCTAGTAGTTGCACTCCCCTCAGTATAGATATATTTCTGTCCATTTGATATAACCATGATTAGTACGTCGATCCTTCACAGGTTGTTCGTAACTAGAGCTGGGTTAATTTACCGTTTTACCCCTAAAGTTACTTCTTGTTCCTTAAGTCCCATTGATCCTCTAATGAAAAATTGGTTTGTGGTCCAACCACCAAACCGAATCCCTCTCGGGCCAATGAGAGGGCGGGGCCCCTTGTTCAAGACTTGGAGTTAGTACTTAAGGGAACAACCTCTCTACTATCCCTAAAAGCGGGTAGGAGTGAATTCCATCTTACACCCTATGTCCCCAGCTATTCACCCAGTCTTACCCCTGAAATGGGAGGCTTATTGTGTCGGTGAACTCAATCCACTCTCACCCATGAAAATCTAAGGATAATTCCGAATAAACAAGAGTTCATAGTTAGCTCAGGATTAAGATCCAGTTACCTATGTCATCGAATGAAAAAATCAGTCTCAACAGTAAACGAGATTATAAAGTGAGAGTGGTTTTCTTCATGGTCCGATCTTATGCAATACTCATTGCATAGGACGCCCCCACTCACATGTCTCCACATATACAATTTAGTGATCACATTGTTTATATCATATACAAAAGTGGGCCGTATCCATAGTGTCCCTAGAATAAGGTACTCAGCCTTATCCCTGTACTTTGACTATATATTTGAACTTGATCCACTCTTATGTCTCTACACATAGTTCAAGTAATCATACTATAGCCAGAGTCTTCTTAGTTTATTGGATTTAGATTAATGATCATAAATTTCACTTTATTCAATAACAATCGTTACTGAATAAACATCAATAATAACTTTATTGAAAATAGGATGTGTTTTTGTTTACAAACTATGAGTTTTAGGACATAAAACCCAACAATAGTAAGGCCACTTACTTGGTTGGTCTTAGCCGACATTCTCCCTAAATTTATAACGTTAGCTCCCGTTCCTTGAAAGCTGCTCCAAGTGTCGCTGGGGTTCGGTTCCTATTAAACCGTTCGTCACCTTTCGTTAGTATTTCACAATTAATAATAAGTCCAATTGACATTTATGAAATATGGCTTTAAAGGGACCTCGATTATCTTAATTGGGGCAAAAAACAGGTTCGGAAGGGTTGGAACGGTGGAAATTGGGCTAAAATAAGACTTCCCGAGCTAAGTAAGCTGAAGGAGCCGCGGAAAGCTGAGCCAAGTCGAGCCAAGCCGCAAAGCTGAGAGCTTCTTTTTGCCACAGGTTGACACGTGGAAGTTTAGGAGTGGACCACGTCGGTGCAGACGGCTTCGAGTCAAGGCGTGGGTTGAGGGTCGCGGGTCGCAGTCTCGGGCGTTCAGGTCGAGGTGCTACAGACGTGGGTCGTTGCAGTGAACTGGGCCTCGGGTTTGGTGAGCTGCAGGCTGGCCTACGGTTTGGGCTGAGATAGGTTAGGCCTCGGGTTTACGTCGGTTGCAGATGCGGGTCGCGGGTGTGGGTCGTTGCAGATGGACTAGGCCGAAGCCCGCGTTGGGGGCAGGTGCGTGGGTTGGGCTGAGGCCGACTGGGTCACGGGTTGGGTTCAACCCGAATCCAGATCCGTCGGATCCTTTCTTCTTCACCCGAAAGGCAACTCATATCTGGAAACAACGACGACGGAAACGATGAGGAAGACGTTCGGAAAGAGAGAAATATCTTCCGAAAACCGCGAGGGATTCGGGCTAGGAAGACAATGTGTCAGGTCGGGTTCGGATCCGGATTCGAATACCCATGTACAACAAGATACCCGATTCGGTCCAACAGACACAAACCAATAACCCTCGGCCCAAACACCTATAGTGGCCTAGATTTAAGCCCAATAGCCTCGACCAAGGTACCTGCAACAACTTCAACCCGACAGAGTACACGGTCCAGCTTCGCAACCCACGCGCCCGCGTCAGCTGACCCGAGACTCGCGCCTTGACCCAAAACGCTACCGCACACGCGTCAACTCCTCACCGTCCCACATGTCATGCCTGCAACCAACGACTCCCTTCGACTCAATCGGCTCCGCTTGGTTCAGCGCGACTCCTCGACTAAAAAACCTGTTATTCGGCTTGGGTTTCACAATTTCATACCATTCCTTATGTTTTTTACCCTTTCAGACCTGAATTTAACCTTAATTAAGGCAATTGAGGTTAGTATAACGTTTTATTTCCTAAGTTCCGGTAGTTAGAAATGTGAATTGTTAATGAAATGAGATGGACATTCTAATGGAAAAAATTCTCGACGATACTTGGAGTAACTTTGAGGGACATAATTTGAACGTACTTGAGTTTAGGGAGAACGCCGACTAAGGCGAACCAAGTAAGTGGTATTACTATCGACTTGGTCAAATGACTTATCTTATGTATGATGATACGTGCCTAGTGGCCCTTGCGCGTATTATTTATGCTTTATGTTATGTTATGATGTTATATGATGAAGTTATATGATGATGTGATGATGTATATGATATGAGATGATGACATGATGATGATGCATGATAACATGATGATGAGATGACTTAATATGATGTTATTTCATATTAAGATGATGTGGGTGTATTAAATGCCCTGATACATTATGAGGATGAGTTTTCTAAGGTACAACCATAAATGATGTTAAGGACGATGAAGGAATGAAGGCCAACACACGCATGTTACTTAGTGTAATATAGAGTTGTGTTATAAGGATGATTTTGTGTATTCATATACATCCGGTTACTTTCTCATTTATGATAATGAGTACAAGCACATACACTATGATAACAATGATGAGGATCATGCCTCGCATTACACTCGGGGATTTGTTGACCTCCGGACATCGGCTATAGATAGTTAGCCCGACTATGATGGGTTCAAGGGGGTGCGAACCACCTAGGGACTCACACTCGCATGTGGGGATCGTGTGTATGGAAGTACTATACATCCAATTTTGTCTGGACTAGAGGTCTCCCCTATGATGGTTTTAACGATAGGTCTGTAATCATGAGTTGCATGTGTATGCATTCTTGACCCTAATAGTTGGGTCACTTATTGAGTAATTCTTTAAATACTCAAGTCGTGTGCTACTTCTTAGGTAAAAGCAAGATACCTTAGAGACTGAGACTCTGACTCTAAGCAGGTAATGTAATGCCCTAATAATTCTAAGGAATTCGGACTATTGAAAGATGGTTAGAAAGGAAAAAGAAACCATAAAACGCAAAAATGTCATTTTTTTTTCAATTTTAAAGAAAATTTTCGTATTTTAGTTCGGAATTTAAAAAATGACCAATAAAGGGTAAAGAATTGTTAGAAAAATTTTAGAATTTTTAGAATGGCTAGAAAAATGTTAGAATTTCCAAAAAAAAAAAAAAAGAAAAAGAAAAATGACTGAAACCCCTTGAACTTCAAAGAAATTACGAAAATACCACGAATTAGAAAATTAGATTTGTGGCCGTGAGTGTCCCATATAAAATTCGTAGTATCTTCATTTTTTCCCGTTGGATCTTGTCAAATCTAAGTATGTTCTCGAGAAGACACAACTCATCGAACCGAACCCCCAGTATTCAAAATGATGGTCGGTTTCTTGCTGATCGGAGATATTTCCAGTGGTAACTCCATAAAAATCAACCTCAAATTCATGATAATTTTGGAGGTTTCAATGTCGGTTTAAAATCCCTCTATAAAGTCTGAAGGTAGGGACTTTCATTTGAAGAATCGAGTTAAGTCGAGGCTTCAATTATGAGTTATAGCCTTTGAGATATTGGATTTCCTACTCTCGAATTTCTTCCAAATATAAGAGCCATAATCCACCACTATACTTCAAACTTGCTTCTACTTCTTTTAGATAAGATTATTCACAAGTTTGGTGAAGGAGTCGAATACGGAAGGTTTCTCAAACACAGTTTCCCAATTCGGTCCGCCATTAAAGAAAGGAGACTGAAGCTCAAAAATTCAATTCGAGCCCACGCACAAATTCTTCAAGAGAAACCTATCTTATTCAGTTTATGCACCTCCAAGAAGCATTTTCAAGAAGACAAAGAAGGCTAACAAGTACTGAAGTGTGTTCAATCGAAGAAAAATATTTTCAGGCAAGATTTAGGGGTACGTTAGGGGTAGTGGGGTTAGTCATTGGCTTTCAAACAACCAGTAAGCTACCCTAAGTTTAAGAGGAACTCTAGGTTCATCCCTGGGTTTTCAAGCTACTAGGAGGTTACCCTAACTTAAGATGAGCTCATGATTAGTAATTGTCTTCAAGTAACCAGGATGTTACGTCATGATAAGTTTTAAGATGACCTTTGGTTTTCAAGCAACCATGACCTAACCTAAGATGAGCTCATGGTTAGCACTTGTTTTCAAGTAACTAGGATGTTACCTCATGATAAATTTTAGGATGACCCTTGATTTTCAAGTAATAAGGTGGTTACCCTAAGATAAGATAAACTCGAGTAAGCTCTTGGTTTTTTTAGTAACCAAGATGCTACATCAAGATAAGTTTTAAGATAACCCTGGATAAGAAAAAGAAGAAATAAGTTTCAAATAGCTTTTGCTTTTCAAGTTATCAACATGCTACCTAAAGATCAAGTAAGTAAGTATTAGGTAGCCTTTTATACTGCCTCTATAACATGAATCTAAGTCAAGCATATTTGCTATACAACCATACCCTAAGGAACCCAAGCTTAAGAATGACAAGACAATAAAGTATGCTAGGTGCCACAAGAATTAGCGATAAGACTCAAAGATCAAGAAATAAGGATAAGGACATGACAAGGAATAAATGTGGTACCTGGCATACCTCAAAGAACATGATTAAGAGCCTACAAGTAGGCTACTTACTCAATCTTTGAACTCACTCCATATTTTCAATATTTTTTTAAGTAAACAATGAGCTGGTTGAGGTTGGGAGTAAACTCTGGACCAGATGCTGTAACAATAATAAATAAAAAAACAAAAAATAATAATAATAAAATAAAGAGAAAAAAAACAAAAAAAAGTAACCCACCACCTCTCTTTTGATCTCTCCACTCCTTCCCTCAAACATGTCTGCAGATTTACGTGAGACGTGGCTGTAAAATTTGTATCAGTTAAATCGTTCCTTTTTTCTTTTATCCTGATTTTATTTCTGATTTTATTACCTTATTTAGATTTTAGTTAGAAATAATCATAACATTAAAATAAAGTGAGGTATTTTGTAAATTGCATAACTATTTTTAGGAAAGAAAAGAAAATCAGAATGGATTGAGGACTAAAAGTACTTCAAAAAAGTCATTTTTAGGAAAGAAAAGAAAATTAGAATGGATTGAGAATGACTAAAAGTACTTCAAAAAAAAGACCGAAAGAAAAGAAAAAAATATTGGAATATGATCCATGAAATAATATGGACTTATTTTTTAATTTAAGTTTTATTACCGAACATAGTATAAAAACAATGAAAATAAGGAATTAAGTTTATATTCAAAATAGTTGAAGGCTCGATATAAGTGAGAACGAATTGAGAGGATGAAAGCAACCAAATTTGGAGCTAGATAGAACTTTGGCTAAGACCAACCAAGTAAGTGGCCTTATATAGGATAGACTATAAATTGTATGAGTTACAATTTATGGTGTATGAGCTATGATGATGTGTGAGTTATGATGATGTGTGAGTTATGATGATGTATGAGTTGTATCGTATGATGTCGTAGACTAGTATATGATGATGTATGAGTTATGATGCTTGATGATGTGCATAATATATATAGTTTTTTATATGACGTACTTGATATGCTTGATGCACTTTATGGTGATATGATGAGTATGATGATTACATGACGTTTGTCTTAACGTGTTGATGTTTTCCATATTAAGCATGCTATATGATGATGAGTGTCATATTGCATCATGTTGATAGACTGACAAACGACACAACCCTAGGAGAATGAAAATGATATTAATATAAATATCCAACGAGCACATGTCACTTAGTGTAATAAAGAGATGAGACTAGAGGGTTGTGTCAGAAGAGATGATAAGATGAAATTTAGAGAGACCTCATGCATATTGTATGTTCATAAGCATAGGGATGCTTCCCCGGAGACGAATAGTGCGGACGCGCACAGTATGATGATGAGGGTGTTCATAGGGAGCATGACACCAAGGGATTCCACTGAACTCCGGACATCGCTACAAATTAGCTTGACTAGAGAGGGTTCAGAGGGTGTGCGAGCTCCTTGGGGATTCACACTCGCACGTGTGGGTCATGTGTAGAGTGTAGGGAAGTACTACACATCAAATTTGTCGGAGGCTGGAGGCCACCCCTAAAGAATAGAGATAGGTCCCAAGAGCATGATTGCATGTGTTTGCATTTGCACGACCCCCTATAGTGGGGCCACTTATTGAGTATTCTTCGAAATACTCAGGCCGTGTGCCACATCATTTTTCAGGTAAAGGCAAGGCGCACCTGTCGGAGGATGGCGACATCGCGAGCAAAAACTGTGGCACGTGCATAGGGTAGACTCATATTTAAATTCCTAGTCTTAGGTTAGAATAGGTTGCTTTGCATTTCATCGTTTTAAATTATTTTGTATTTTTTTTTCTCTAAATTTCAGTACTTCGTATTTAAACACGTAAGGCCATAACTGTGTTTTCTAGAGAAGAGAATGTTTTAAATGTTTTCGACATTTATACTATAGATTAAGTTTTCTTTTAAGAGTTATTTTTCCTCATAAGAGATTTGCATGAGACGGTAGTAGTGACTCTGAGTATGTATAAATTTAGGATCGTTACAGGTGCTATGGACGAGCCCCACCCATCATCCTCATCCCTATTTTGTTTTAAATATTTTGTGTCCATTCCTTTTTTTTTTTTTAACTACTTATGTACGAACTCAATTTTGATATAATGTAAATATACTATGTATTATGTTATAAATTTTCTTTGTTTTATTTCGCGAAAAGTTTGTCTGCCTTTTTACACCATCGAGCTAACCTTAGATGACGGCTCGTGAAAATTGGGTCGTGACATCTTCACTCTTAAGAAGTGAGGAGTAGGTAACTTGACCATAACACAGGAGATGTGAGAATATTTGCTATAACTATCACACCTAAATGGTAAAGTTCCCTATTTATAATCAAATAAATTACAAGGATGTGGAAACAACAATAAATGAAAGATACTTATGGTAAGCGGTAATGGAAAGCAAATATCTAGATGTTTGCCTATAATAAAAGATCAAATATGATATATATGGTAAACTATAATTCAGTACTAAATATTCTTAACAACCCCCTCCCCCAAGCTGAGTGTTGGATTTGAACGAACGTGAAGCTTGGATCTGAAAAATTCAAAGAGAGGCCGAGAAACACTTTTTTGTGAAGATGTCAGTAACTTGGTTCGGAGGAGATATCGAGAAACACTTTCTTGGCCATAAAAAACTGCAGAGGGATCGTCGCTCAACAGCGATGCTGCCTTGGCTCCAGCGAGAATATGTCTAATCCACGAAGTAGAAGGGGGAAACCTAGAGGAAGAAGGAGAATAGAGAGAGAGGTTTTGATGGTGACTATGAAGAAGAGAGGAACAAGAGAGGTAGAAGAGGACAGAAACTAAGAATGCGAACTCTGGGTGTATTTTACACGAAGAAAAAGAGGGGCGGAGATGGAGTGGGGTATGCACCCTGTGGACTGGTTTGCTATCGAGCAAATGAGCACAAGTAAGAATATCTCTAACATATTTTAACTTAATAATAAAGAGACCATCAGAAGTGGGTGAAGAGCCACAATGATAGAACAATAGACAACGATTCTATTCACAGCACCACCATTGCCAGGAGTGAAGGCCGACGAAGGAGCAGTAGGCGGAGTCGGCGCCATAGCAGGGTGAAGTCCAATGGACGGAGAGGGAACCACGCCCTTCGATGCAAGGGACGAAGACAGTATTGAAGCCGAAAGAGTCGCCACATGGGCGAAGGAGCCAATTTTGGCGAGGAGGCTGACTGCGACTTGGTTGGCGAAGAGGCCAGTGCGGCGCCCAGATTTCGAGGGTAATCTCTACAGAAGGTCAATAGGCTTCTCAAGATTCTATATATTTTCGATGAGAACGTTGATGAGGGTTCTGAGGTTAGAGTTTCTGTGAAGGATGAAGGAAAGATTGAGAAGAAAATGAAAGAGGCTATGTTGGCTAAGGGAAAACCGATTGCGTTGGAAAATGTGAGTTTGTATGTACGAGTATGGAAAAGGGTGATTTGGAGGTCAAAAGGGTGGAGCCGAAGAGTAATCAATCGGCTCCACCTGCGGCAACCATGGAGACTGTCCCTGCGGCGTCAAAGTTAGTAGTGGTGGTGAGGAAGAACAGTGGAGGATTCATAAGCCATTGAAAAGAAAGGATCGGGGTTGCTAAACCGAAAAGGCTCTGATACCATGAGAATATTTGCTAAAACCACCGCACCTAAATCATGTGAAAGTTCTCTATTTATAATCAAATAAATTTCAAGGATATGGAAAGAGCAATGGTATAATTTAGTACTAAATATCCTTAATAGGATGCCAGAGAAAGCAGGGCGATGAGGTGCCGAATCCAAATTTTGAATTCTTCAATAAAGTTTCCAGGTCAAATTCCCAAAAGTTACAATCATTCGGGAAAAGATCATCTTGAATTTTTTATTTTAGCATATGTGATCTAAGCGTTTGTATATCCCCGAAGATTCAATAGGGTTTTTAAATCCAATTGACAATGATCTTCCTAGAAAATTAGTTAAATTTGATTTTGAAATGAATTTAAGAATTTATATGGTAAAACTTAGCTTTTACGTAATATATAATTGCTTGAGCTCTCTAGAAGGAAGAATGAGACGAAAGTCAATAGGCAACCGTGTTGACGTCATCCTTATTTTTGGCTACAACTCATAAAAAGTTTTATATTTAATACATTATCTTAGTTACCAAATATATTCTAAAAATTAAATAAATAAATGTCAAAGCATAAAAGCAAAAATAAAAACAAAAAAATGGCCACTTATTTCCATTCCAATACTCACCATTTATAATGCAACTACTCCTAACTTTTGCTTCTTCTTCTTCTTCATTTTCTTCTCTCAATGACTAAAGCTCAACCACAACTTATCGAACGTCGTCTCGGATCTAACGTATCAGTTTCGAGTCCCTTTCGAGGGGTACGGAAGCGGAGTTGGGGTCGATATGTATCAGAGATACGGTTACCAGGGAAGAAGACACGAGTGTGGCTTGGCTCCTTCGCCTCCCCAGAGATGGCCGCACGAGCCTATGACTCGGCAGCTGTATTTTTGAGAGGCACCTCTGCCTTGCTCAACTTCCCTGACTCTGTCGGCTCGCTCCCGCAACCGGAGTCATGCTCGAGAGAACATATTCAATCGGCAGCGGCAAAGGCAGCCGCACAAATGAGAGAGATGGAGGTTGGAGAGCGATGGGCGAGCAACGGATTGAGTCGGACCATGTTCGAGGAGATGAAGGAAGCGCCATTGTTGAGTCCATTGAGGTTGGCCTGGCTTGGATTCGGACCCGCCTTCGACGACGACGACAATTTGTTATTACCAGGCTATTTCTAAATTTCTAATGGCAAATTCCGTGGGATAAGTTGGCCATGTAATTTGAGTCATTTGATAATGCTATATCAATTGTATTCGTTTTGGGATGAATGTGATCATTCATAGAAAGGGAATAAATTGTTAACCCTTATCGTACCGAAACGAATTACGAATAGAAAGAAACCGAATGAATAACACAATATTTTTCGGGCAGAGTTTCTTTTTGTATCAAAGTACTTGAAGTTTTTCAAATTTCTATTGTGAATAAAAACGTACATCTTAGAGTTATTTCGAAATACTCAGGCCGTCGTCCTCCGTGCGCACTTGTACGGAGGACGACGGCATCCCGAGCAGAGACTATGGCACGTGCATAGGGTAGACTCATGACGATAGAAATTTCAGTATTTCGTATTTAAACATGTAAGACCATGACTGTGTTTTCCTGAGAAGAAGTTGCTTTAAGCGTTTTCGATGTTTATGTTATAAATGATGTTCATTTTGAGAGTTATATTTCCGCATTAAAGATGAACATAATACATTAGTAGCGACTCTGAGTATGTGGAAATTTAGGGTCGTTATAGTTATTTAATGAGAAAATCTTAACAATTCTCTCGAAATACTCCACAACTTAATAACTTATGAAATGCTCTATAACGTGCGGAGACTAAATCATGTACGAATCAAGTTTATTGAATTCTCCTTTTTATTGGCTTAGCATAGATGGTTGTTTGTTGCATGATTTTTATGGAATCGATAATTTGATTAATCCCAACTTTTTCATGGATGGAAAGTTACTTGTAATAAAATAATATTTTTTTATTTAACAATCTCGGGAGGTTAAAAGGTTCAATGGATAACATAAGTTATTGGTTGAGCTATGTTTTAATGGACAGTAAAAATGTGTTATGAATATTAATAGTGTCAATTGAGCTATGCTGAAGTTGACGATAAAAATGTGTTATGGATATTAATATTGGTGTCTTAAAAGTATTTCAATGATTAAATTTAATTATTAACCATATTTTATTTTCTTGTTTTTGGTATTTTTTTTAAAAAATGATTTTTAAATAAAATAAAATTTTATAAAAGCATAATGGTAAAATTAATAATTTTTAGACAAAAATTGAATTTTATAAAATAAGAACTTTTTTTAAGAAAAAATTGGATGAATTTTTTTTAAGAAACCTTTCAAGATTGATTATCTAAATAATAATTGGTTAATTAAATTTTTTTTTATAATGTGAGGTAAGAAAAAAAAATACTTGTAATGTAACGATCCTAAATTTCTACTTACTCAAAGTCGCTACTAACGTCTCATGCTTTTTTGAAATGCGGAATATAATTTTTAAAAGAAAACATCATCTATAGTATAAATGTCGAAAACATTTAAAACAGTTTTTATCTCGGGAAAACACAGTCATGGTGTACGTGTTTAATATGAAATACTGAAAATTTAAAGAAAATAAAAATAAATACAAAATGGTTTAAATCAATGAAATGCAAGACAACTTATTCTAACCTAAGATTAGGAATTTAAATATGAGTCTACCCTATGCACGTGCCACAATCTCTGCTTACGATGTTGGCGTCATTCGTACATAGGTGCCTTACCTTTACCTGAATAATGATGTGACACACGGCTTGAGTATTTCGAAAAATACTCAGTAAGTGACCCCACTATAGAGGCCATGCTAAATGCAATCGCATGCAAATATGCTTTAGGGACCTATCTCTTTCTCATCTCATACTAGGGGTGGCCTCCAGTCCGGACTACTATGGATGTGTAGTACTTCCCTACACACGACCCACACGTGTGAGTGTGAATCTTCAGGCGACTCGCACACCCCGTGGACCCTCTCTCTGGTCAAGCTAGCTGTCTGTAGCAAAGTCTGGAGGTTAGCGGAACCCTTGGTGTCATGCTCCTCATGAACACCCTCATAATCATACTGTGTGCGTCCGCACTCATCATCATAAAGGGGAAGTATCCCTATGCTTATGTACACACAACATGCATGAAGTCCCTCTAATTCTCATCTTTACATCTCCTCCGACACAACCCTAGTCTCATCTCTTTATTACGCTAGTAACACATGCTCGTTAGATATTTATATTAATATCATTTTAATACTTTTAGGGTTGTGTCCTAGGTCGATCTATCGACTTGATGCAATATGGTATTCATCATCATACAACATGCTTAATATGGAAAACATCGTCATATTAGGGTAAACGTCATGCAAGACATCATAGTCATCATAAAGCCATCAAGTACATCGAGTACATCATACATCATCATATAATGCACATACGTTATCGTACAACATCAAACATCATAGCTCATACATCCTCATAGCTCATACATCCTCATAGAACTAGCGTACGGTATCATAAGGTACAACTCATACATCGTAAACATAAATATGGCATGCGTCATCATACGTCATCTCAAACAATTATAAATTGTAACTCATAAAATTTCTAGCCTATTCTATAGTAAGACCACTTATCTAATTAGCTTAGGCTCGTGTCACTAATTTATCCCTAATGAAAGTTTGATTTTGTCTTTTGTATCCAAGTCAACCTATATGAACCCATGGCATCATTCAAGTTCAATTCTATAAATTGTTAAAGACTTCGGCATGAGAGACTTTTCATGAGCAGAGCTTTGGTATGTTTATATCTCTCTCTATATATATATATATATAATTATATTTTTATTAAATATCTCATTTTCTATTATTATTATCTTAGGGAAGATATTGTTACTGTGTGTATGGAAAAATTTAATGGAGTTATTTTAAGTGACAGTATTATATACTTTTTTACCCTCCGATATTTACTCTAATATTTCTTTTTCTTTTTCTCTCCGTGTACTCTGTTTTTTTTATTATTAAATATCTCATTTTCTATTATTACTATCTTAGGAAAGATATTGTTAGTTTGAAAGAATTTGATGGAATTATTTTAAGTGACATTATTATATGCTTTCATAATTTGTCCACAAATATTTTTGACCAATTTTTTTTTTTATCTTTAATCTATTCTTACTTCCAAATCTTTGTGGTTTTTTTATTTATTTCTGGTCGGTACATTTTTTAATCAATTTAATTATGAGATATTCTTGTCTAATTTTTAATCAATTCTTTCCCTACTAATCTGATTGATTTATTAGAACCCTTGTCCAATTTTTAATCAATTTTTTTTGTACGGATGATTTATGGGAACTCTTATAAAATTATTGGCATTTAATTTTTAAATTGAAACTAAATAATTACAACAAAATTAGGAAAGATCTAAAATATAACTAGATTCCGTAAGAGTTATCTTGCTAATCAAGGCGAGACATCCCACAAATTGAGGTGAGGTGAGGTATTTCACCAATCTTGATGAGAATCGTGAGGGATGATTTTAACGATAGGTCCTTAATCACGAGTTGCATGTGTTCGCATTTCCTTACCCCAATAGTGGGGTCATTTATTAAGTATTTCTTAAAATACTAAGTGTGTGTTACTTCTATTTCAAGTAAAGGCAAGGCACCCATGTACGACTGATGACGACATTGGAAGTAAAGACCATGACACGTATCTTAGATAGTGGTATTTTATTTAGACTTTAGGTTAGTATAGAGTGTTTTTACTCTTAATGTTTTATTTTTTTTATTTAGTATTTTCTTATGTTGCTTTAAAGACACTCTCGAACATGTAAGTCCATGACAGTGTATTTATGATGAAGTATTAAATGTTTATTTCCACATAAGAGAATATGTTATGATGATAGTAGCGACTTTGAGTTAGTAGAAATCTAGGGTCGTTACAAGATAAATGAAATTGAGCTCTAAGTTCAGACTTTCACCCTTAGTAATTTGAGTATCATTTTTTCATTTTTAAGATTTCAAGCTATTCTCTCCGTAGATTGCATCTCATCCTTTCAATCAAGTCTTGATCAAGCTTGATTATAGGGTGACTCAATTTAGAACAAGATTTCAAATCTTCTTTCTCTTTGATAATCTAATTCTAACCGTATCTCTTTGTAGATTCGAATTTTGTACAAGAAGATGTTAATTTCTTTGATTCAAAGGATCTTGTTTCAACACAAGCTTGGATCGTTGTGCTAAAGATTAGAATTGCCTTATCAGTAGCTCTAGAATTTGAAAGAAATATGAGAGTACGAAACCTAAAATCTTGAAACTTCAAACGTCGAATTGGAAGGCTATCAATGCTCGGTTCTTGTCCCAAATGCTTGTCCACGTCCCTTAATTTATAGAGAAAGCTTCCACTACCATTACTATAAAATCTTATTCGTTAAAGGCCTTGCCGACATCAGAGTGGCATCTCCACTGTCTCATATGTTCGATTACAATTCGAGGACATTTCAACTGTTAGATCTGAAGATATCAAGATTTTTCTCGAGCAAGCTCATTCTGAAAATGAATCTACAGTCGAATTTTGTAGTTTACTAAAAATTAGAAAAATAATAATTTTTTCCTATCTTAAACTTTTCTTGAGACATACAACATAGTGACCTCGTGATAAATTTTCCTGATTTAAAAGAGATTGATTTTTTATGTTGGTCTTCTTCGACCTCCTCCTTTAAATCAAGCATTAATAGTGAATATCGTCCTCGCACTGATTGTAACCATAGACCTTGAGGTGCATAAAAGGTGACCATCTGTCTCAAAGAAAAAGAGAAGACACAAGGAAAAAATGATAGACGTTTATGGAGAACTCTTGATCCGACAGAACCATACTACTTTATAGTCGAACAACTTCAAATACAAGGTTGTAACTCCTAGCTCATCACTACGCTCGCTTGATTTTCTATGTATTTATATCCAATCCTTTCATGTTTTCTATTTATTTATGAGCTAATTTATTCTTCAAGATTCAAACATATGAATGTCCGAGTTTGCAACCTTATCCATTTTCTTAGCTATGAACGTTAGGTTTAATTACTTAGATTTAGAGTTCTTCACGTAAAGACTAAAAATTTAAATTGTTTCGATTAAAAAATAGAAATCGCATCAATTTTTTTTAATATATAATAAATTTGACATAAAAAACAAAGCATGACATTTCCACGTGTTCATAAATGATATTTTTATATACGATAAAAAAAAAATATAATGTAAATATGATTAATATTTTACTTCAAGGTTTTTAAATTAATTTTAATATTTTTATTTTAAAAATATTCTTCAACATCCACGTGTCAGTGATATTTACATGCATTTCATACAAATATATAGAATTTAGTATAAAATTTAAATATAAAAAGATTAACACGCATTTATGGAAAAAGCGATGAGGAATAAAATGGATTTGAATTTGAAGAATTTTAATTTAATATATTAAATTAGTTTTTAATATATTTAGGTAAGTAGTTATTTATTTATTTCTCCTCCCCTTTCTTTTTTTTTTAAGGTAAGTATAAGAGGTTTAGGTAACTATTTTTGTATTTATTTCTCCAACAAAAAAAAAAAAAAAAAAAAAAAAAAAAAAAAAAAGAAATCGTAAAAGCCCTTCCAAGAAAAATAAAAGAGAAAAAAAATACTGATCAAGTGTTATGCGGCGGAGTGCCACAACAAGGAGCACGATGAGGAGAAAAGCCTCACATCTACGTATGACAAAGAGTCCATACTGATGTTGGCCTAAAATATGCCTAATCTCTTAATGCTGAATGAATAGAAGGTTATGGTGAATCTCCTCATAGATGGAGAAAACCGAGTGGAGACCAATATGAAGTACCTAAACAACCAAGCAAGCAACCACATGTATATTACATCACAAGTTTGAAGAGCAATATTATTACCATTATTCAAATGACATAAGAAGGCAATAGAGATCATTCTTGAAGATGTTCGACAGAAATAGAGCCTTGTTGATGAAGGTTAAACGGTCGTAAAACTACCTATACAAGATACTAAAGAAAGATCATCAACATCTTTTGGAAGCCTCCATTGGCATTGGTGGCAAAAAAGGAAATAAGAAACTACTGGGTCCGAACAAAAAGGAATAGAAGAACATAGGTAAAAAGAAATTGGAGGCTATTTTAGTCAATGAGAAGCAACCTACAAGTCTATGAGCTTCATTACACTTATCATCTCAACTAAAGAGGCATAGAGGAAGATCACCGGGGCGTAAAAAAAATGAGACACCGAACTTGTCATCTCAACCAAAGAGGTTGAGAGGTAGGCCTATAAAAAAGCAAGAATCCAATGATAACAGTGGTGACAATTACCAACTTGTTCGGTCCCTTTCTATTGAATACTCAGTTGGTTCATCCAACTTGCTTGAGACGGATGGTATCTTTAAAAAATTTGAAGTTGTATTATTGGGAAGCAGGGTTGAAAAAAGAAGAGTACCTTACAATAAGTTTCTACGAGCAATTCTGATGATGAATTTCCTATGATAAAAAAAGGAGTAGAAGAAATTGCATGTTGCAGAATTGAAATTTTTCTAAGGAAGATACAGTTGATTAGGGACCAAACAAAGTTGACACTAGAGGACAACATGCGGATATTCGCACCAAGATCTTAGCAAGGGTAAAATTTGCAAGCATACGAGAGTTATTCGGAGTAAGAAATCTTAAAGAAAGTCAAGCATACGGGGGACATTATGAGTCAATAAGCTTGACTTACTAAAAGACGCTATTTGTAGAGCAAATTTAAAAGAATTTTTAGTAGAATGATACTTGTGGAGAAAGTTGAGAAAAATTGTTAGTGTTTTTTTACCAAAATTGTTAGTAGTTATTAATTGTGATAAAGTTTAGAAAATATATGAGTGGTTTATCTCTTATAAATAGTTTTCAGATGTACATTTTATTTACAACAACAAAAGGCGAAGGTTCTACCGTTCAAAAAAAAAAATCTTCAAATTGTTCTTTCTGCTTAATTTATTTGTTTCATTATATTTTGATCCAGAGTCAAAAAAAAAAAAACATATAATATTTCATTATGGGCCTGAGACATAAGGTTCTAGGAGTTGTGTCTGCTCATGAGCCACCTGACTATGCTACACCACCTCAACTAATGAGACGATTGGTGTGATCGTGAGCCCCCAACAGTGACAAGGTTCTTGACTTGGGCTTGACCAGAGGGTATAAGAGAAAAGTAGCCAACTGCAAAGCCTCCTACCTAGACCCCACAGAGTCAAAGTCGACCTAGACCAACACAAGAACAAAGGCTTTTGCAAGATCGCTCTCGTGAGAAAATATTAAATTGCATGTCTTTTAAAATTTCTTTAGAAAACGATACTAGTAAAAGTGTCTTTTAGCATTTTTTTCATATATTTTTAATTATTAATTTTTTTCGTCTCAATATTGATCCAGGCTGTAATATCAGCCTTATTTTAAAGACAAAAATGCAGCATTCTCCTATCAGAATATTTTCTATCTAAATTTTTTTCCCGATCTATAATATAATTATCTATTAGATAACTATTGATAGGGATACCGTGAGTATATAAAAAAATTTCCATTCATCTGTGTTGTAGTTATACGAGGATTATTTTTTAGTTTTTTTCAAAATCTTTCATATTCATAAATTAAATCATTATTTTTTTTTCCTATAAAGTACAATTAAAATATTGTTGGGATGTGGAGCCGAGTCAACGCCGTTGGATTTTCCAAAGTTGACCATTAAGGCCCATTTGTTGGTCAATTAACGGAAATGAGTGGTTTGTTATTTGGGCCATGAGTTGACCATTAATGCCCATTTGTTGCTTAGGTTTTTGTGCACCAATGTATTTACATGGTTGAATTTTGACTTTTTACTTTTTACTTTTGTAAAAAATGTGAGGTAGTTTTCTTGGGAATGTATATTTGTATTTGGTGTTGTCCTTTTAACCCACGTCCCCCGTCAATAGAGACCTACTCGAAAAGAGATAAGAATTTTGATCAAAGAGAGTAGAAAGGATTTTCTCGGTCAATTAAACAGGTCTAGAGATGAAAAATATCGAGATCTTGTCAAATCTTCACGTCACCCTGTTTATTATATTTCAAAATTAAATAAATATATATATTTTTACTTGTTTAGCAACTAAATCTATATGTATATATGGAGTAGTATTGAAATTTGAGATTATTATATTATATTTTTGTTTATGAACTATATTAAAAAACGTAAATCAGGTATTAAATTTTTTTTTGAAATAAATAAATATATATATAAGGAAGTACTACACATCCAATTTTTCTTGTCACGTAGTAGAGACCAAAACAATGATAATCTACAAAAGATAGGTCCCAATAATGGAGCTACTTGCCGAGTACTTTTAAATACTCAAGCCACATGCAACTTCTTTTTCATGTAAATGTAAGACACCCATGTACAATTGATGGCATCGCTCTACAAGTCACAGAAACATAGTGAGAATAGTTGCATTTTCTATTCAAGTTGTAGCCATTAGGTTATGTCAGAGAGTTTTCATTATTTTGAAATTGTTGTTATTTTGTTTTCGTTACTCTATTGATGTTTACTTTTAATTCAAATGTTATGCGAACGTTTAAGTCTATGGTATCATTTACCTGTGAATATTTCTAAACAAATTTTTGCACATATATGGCGTGTCACGAATGTAGGAGCAACGTTATTTTAGAAGTAAAAATATGGTTTTATAGAGTTGGTATCAGAGATCTAAGCTTACAGATTTTGTAGACTAGACTACGAAGTAGGCTAAGAATGTTTTCATGGCCTTGAGTGAATGCTTCGTCACCGCTAGATATGCCTTATGAAAGATAATAAATGATATTAATAATTATGTTAAGATTTACCATGTCTGAAATGTAAATGCTATATGATGTCTTGATGATTCATGATGTTAAGATCTAACAAGATTGTACTATGATTGTGAAGATATAGTCTCTAAAATGAGTTTATGCAAAGACCCATATTTTTAATAAAACTATTTAAAACATATTTTAAACATGAGCTTGTACATACTATTAATAGATTAAAATAGTATTTACACATACCATTTTCAAATACAAAATAAGAAATGGACTCAAAAGAACAAAAAAAAAATATATATTAGATTAAAGACGAAGGTTAGTCCATAGTTCTCGCTCCAAAGTTCTCTCTCATCCACAACCAGCTCCTATTTACGTGCAAAAGAAATGATAAACATGGAGTGAGTAAAAATTCAGTAAGTAGGCTACTTGTAAGCTCTTAATCGCGACTTTAAGCTAAGATATAATTTCTTATTATGTTTTTGGGGCTTGTCACTTAGAGCTCATCTTGTCGTAAGTCATGTACTGTTCCTAAAAACATTTCCCTAAAGTAACCTTTGATTCTCTCCCCATAAAGACATTAGTGGTGTCATCATGATCGTGTCATCCTGCTGGAGAATCGTGGTGTAAGGCATCTAATTTAGGTGAGGAAAAGAGGAGGCCCATCATAACGTCCGGCTCATGGTACATATCGCAGAACATCCCAAAGGAATACGGGCCTCATAGTACACCTCGTGATGGGAGATGCCGGTTACTATGGGTATGACTCCTAGAAACTTACTTATCATGTCATTCAAATAATCCTAGGTACAAGTTAACACATGGATTGATGATGAATCTAGGTTTATACATAATATCATAGGTTAGGCTTAGGACCTAAGAGTTTTAATTTAGGTAAACGCTAAAGGAAAATCTATCGTGGTCTCATGAGCGTGAAAAACCTACTAACACCTTGATAAAATCATTATAGGATCGTGTGAGGAGGTTCATGTTGCATGGGTACTCAACAGTCGTAAAACGAAGTAAATTCACATGAAGGGTATTATGGTCATTTTACATCGTATCTTGGTTTAGCTACTTAAACTTCAACATGCCATATTATGCTCAGAATTAAAAATTCATACGCAGCGGCATACATTTAGTGGGTCATTTTAACGTTACTTAAATTCTAAGAAATTTGGTCGGTTTAGGGCCTTAACTCAGGGTTCTAGATGTTTTTCTTTCATAATTCCTTAGATTCTTATATGAACCTTGACTAAGTATGAATTAAGTGATTCCTAAAAGTATTTCTTAAGGAAATGTTTGAGATGGCTATTTACCTCTTCTACGGTGTTTAGGGCCTTGTTTCTTGAATTTTCACTACTCGATTTCCTCCAAATTTTCTTTGATAGCTTCCTTAGTGAGTCTAGTTTTTGGAACCATTGAGAATTTTATGAGAGCTAACCAGAAAGGAGTTCAATTTGATGAAAAAAACTAAAGAGGATCAGATTTTGGGCTGACGTGGTCGGTTTAGTTGAAGTGGCCACGTCATCATTTTCTTTCTCCCGCAGGGGAAGAAGACACGCGCGCCACTGCTCCTCCGCCTAAAAATGGGCTCTGCTAACCCATTCTTGGTCGTTTCTCCCCTCGATTATTTTATGAAACTTAAAGATGAAGTGTAAAAGACGAGTTTGGAATTTTTATCTTACCTGTTCGTGAACTACATCGTAAATTATACGCGTCTAAAGTCGAGGGAAAACTTGTTTTGTTGTAAAAGCAAACCCAAAAGATATTGTTATTGGGTAAGATGATCTAGGTTTTATTAGGTCACACCTACTTCACCAAAAATCTTCCTTTTACTTCACTAAAGCCTCAGGAATGAACTTGAGAAGACACTTGGAGTGGTTGAGGCTAATTCTGAGTTTCCTTCCCAGTCTGCAACTTAACCCAGAACGTGATTCTTCCTTCTATCGGGCAACTCAACTTAGGGCGAATTAGGTCTTGAATCCTTCCTAAAAAAAAAAAAACTTCATTTAGTCCCCTCAAGCTATTAAAATTATCAATTTTGAGTATTAAGGACCATAAGCAAGCATTCAAGTTTTATCTCAAAATCTTACGTGATGCTGAATTTCTTCAATTACGCACGTTCTTGAGGTCTTCTCTTTCGCGACATTCTTCAAAAATGAACCTTAGGTGCAGAAACCGATTAGTATAGGACTCATCTGGTGAATTTTTCTAGATCCTCGGATTGTATTCAAGCTCATCTTTGAGCTTTCTTCAATGGTGGACAAGATTGGGGAAATAGGATATCTACGTCTTCAAGGCTTACTTCCTTCACCAAATTTATGGATAATCATTTTTAAGAAGGTATAGGAACAAGTTTGAAGAGAAATGGTCGAATGTAGCTCTTGAATTTGAGGTAAACCCAAGAACGCAATACCCAAAAACCAAACGCTTGAAATCTCAATTGGGAATTCGATTAAGCTTGCTTACTCCTAATAGTTCTCCCTGATTCATAATTTATAGATGGATGATCCACTACCATTGAAATGTCCAAATCGTCATAATTTCACTCTTGATTTTTTCTTGATCTTCTACGGGAGAATTATTTTCCTAGAGCCTTGCCGACTTTAATTTTGAATTCTAACGTTGGATGGGATGATCTCGTTCTAGAATATGTCCAATTCTAGAGGAGATCCAACTACTGAATTTAATGATTCCATGGATTTTGTGCGGAGGGTCCCGTAAAAGCTTTGATTCTTGTCATAAGGGTATGTTCGGAATTATCCATATTTGTAGGGGTATTTTGATAATTTTGCCATTTTTAAATATTTTAACATTATTTTCTCAAAAAATCTAAATTTTTTCTAAAAATTCTTTACCTTTTCTTAACCAGAATTTTGGTAAAAATTGGAAAAAGTTGGATTTTCTAAATTTTCTAAATTTTCTAAATTTTCCTTGTGATGGCCTTTCAAAACCTTGTACAACCTGGTAGGAATTATACCTGGCCTCTTTTTGGAGGCCTTAGGATCCTGAGGTGTTACAAAATTTCCCCTACTTTTAAGAACTTTATTCCTAAGTGTTCATCCTAAACAGGTCGGGTATAAGATTCTCATTTCGCTTTCCCTACTTTATGGTTCCTCCATAGGACCTGAATAAGAGAAATTTCCTTGTTCCTCAATCTTTTGACTTCTCTGTCTAATATTTAAACAGGGTCTTCTTTATAGGTTAGGTTTTCTTTCAATACCAAATAAGCTCTACAACTACAATACCAAACAAGCTCTACAACTATAAGGCAAGAAGAGTGCTAGATACCACTCAAGGATGAGGGACCAAGGTCCTCAAACTCAAAAACTCAAGAATGCTAGGTAATACTAGCATGTTCAATTGTGGCCCATACCTCCTACCACGTGATGCTTTTAGAAGCCATGTTTCATTTTCTAGGTGGGATGTCCTGCACCATGTTTCCCTTGCAGGATGTCATGTTTGGCCTCATGTTTCCCTCACCTAGATGAGATACCTTGTACCATGTTATGGGTACCTAAGAATTTGTAGGATGCCATGATCATGCATGCACCGATCACGTAACCTTTATGGTCTATGCCATGTTCATGCATGCAACAATCAGGTGACCTTTACGGTCTATGCCATGTTCATGCATGCATTGATCACGTGATCTTTATGGTCTATCATGGGGAGTAGTCTAAGGCCATGATGGAACAAGAAGAGAGTAAGTTACCTTAGCCAAGAATCAAGAACCTCCTAAGACCTCCCATGGTATATCATGCTCATGACTTAGACAACGCTGCTTGGAACGCATGAAGCCTTGAGCGTAGGTTTTAAGACTATGTTGCTTGGAAAGCATGAAGCCTCGAACACAGGTTGACAAGTTTATGCCTAGTACCGTAAATCTTAAGGGGAGCGTCTTGGAGAACGAATTAAGAAACAAAAAAAGAACCTAGAAAGAACCAAGAACAAGAGAAAGATCAAGGGCTAGAGCATGGATCAAGATCCAAGTTCTAAGGACAAGAACCAAGAACCATAGTACTAAGGCCCTTAAAGAATAGCCAAGGTTTCAGAATCCAAGGACCAAGGTCCTCAGGATAGAACATGATAAGAACCCACAAGTCAAGAACAAGAACTAGAGGGCCTAAGTACTTACGACAAGAACGAGAACAAGAAAAGAAAGAGTGTGGTACTCTAGCATATCAAGGACACGATTAAGAGTCTACAAGTAGGCTGCTTACTGAGTCTTTGTACTTATTCCTTATTCTCCATTTTTTTCAGGTAATAAGGAGCTGGTCGAGGTCGAGAGCGGACTCTAGAGCAGGAGCCATAGGCAAACCTCATCCGTCGTCCTCAAACCTTTTGTTTTAAAATGTCTTGTGTCGTTCCTAATTTTGTAAGTTCCTAGGGTTCATAATTCCTTGAGGCATAAGTTGTCACATACATTCGTAATCATATGAACCCATCATAATAACTAGCATGAGTTATTCTAGAAATTCATAGATTCATAATGGATTTCTTAGAGAGTTCTAGAAGGGTCTTGAATCTTGAGGTGTTTCCTTACGATGTTTCTTAAGTTCCATCTTGGTTTAGGTTCCAAACTTGCTCCAATCAACTTGAAATCTTGAACTTGTCCTCATGTAATATAAAATAGGCCTTATAGAAAATAGTTGATAATTTGGAGCATGTCTAGACCTTGAGCTCGGATATGTCTTCTTGTTTCGTTTTCAGGAACTAAACCTTAAATGTTGTCATGTCATGCATCGTATTTGAGTCCTGAAAACTGTTCCAAAGTAACCCTTAATTTATGTTCTCTCGCTCCTCTCCCTCTTGGTCGAATTCTCCCCATGAGTGCATAGGTGGCGTCGTCATAATCGTGGCATCCTGCTGGCAAATCATGATGCAGGACATCTCATATAGGTGAGGAAAATAATAAGTCCATCATGGAATCCTGCTCATGGTACATATAGCAAGACATCCCACCTAAAGAGGAATAGGGGTCTCGTGGTACACTTCGTGATGGGAGATAATGTTTACTTCGGGCATGGGTCCTAGCAACTTGTTAAGCATGATATTTGTATTAACCTAGGATTTTTCTTGGATTCTTGGTGATCATAGTTTTGATGCATAATGTCTTGGATCAAGTTTGGAACTTAAAAGTTCTCCATAGGAATAGCCCAATGTGATCTTGTGCACGTAGAATTTTATTAGCGATCAAGGTTACATGTGGGGAATCTCGTATTTCATGGATACCTCGTTAGTCATCCTAGGAGGTAAAGTCGTATGGATCGTAATGAACGTTTTTCCCCATATCTTGGTTTCGCTACCTAACGTATTCCAATGACTTCAAAATTTTATTACATCATCTAACATCATAAAATAAGATCTAGTACGGAGTTTTATGACATTTGGAGGTCATGTAGGTCATGAACCGAAGGTAAATTACCATAGGGGCATTATGGTCATTTTATACTATTTCTTGGCTTACCTACTTATTTTTATCCAATGACCACCAAATTTCATATATAACCTCAAAATGCTATAATATATTTAGCATTAAAATTTCATAGGCAATGGAGTTCATCTGGTAGGTTATTTTAGCGTTACTTAAAAACCCAAGCAATTTGATCGGTTCAGGGCCTTAACAAATGGTTCTTTGAGTTTTTCTTTTATATATCTTTAATTCATATATGGTTTAGGGTTCATATGGAAATCCAAGTGATTCCTACAAGTATTTCTTACGAAAAGTCTAAGGTGGCTACTTACCTCGTCATCGACGTTCGGGACTTCCGTTCTTGAGCTTCCGATATCCGAATTATCTCAAATTTCCTTTTACAGACTCCTTATTGTGTCTAGTTTCTGGATTCATAAAATTTTTCATAAGAACTATTCTAGAAGGAGGTTAAAATGATAAAATTTGAGGGAAGGTTAGGTTTTGGATTGACATGGTCGGTTCAACTGAACCGGCCACGTCATCGTCTCCTTCCTCTGGACAGGAAGAAGACGCGCGCGTCCAATCTTGCCACCGTCTAAAATCGAGCTCCATAGCTCCGATCACGTCATTTCTCTCATCGATTTCTTCATAAAACTTAAAGATGATGTTACAAGGAAGAGCTAGGGATTGATTTCATACCTTCTCGTGCATCGTAGCCAAAGATATTTGCCTCCAAAGTTCGTTCAAAAACTGATCTCTCGCCAGAACAAAAACAGAGGATTTCTTATTGGGTAGCCGATTCTAGGGGTTTTCAAGACACGATTTCTTTATGGAACCTCTTCCGTATCCTTTCCTCAAGCTAAAGAAATTGGTTTTATGGAACTTCTTTGAGTGTGTGTCCCTAATTTCCAGAAATCGCTCTCGGTCTACAACTCACTCAAAACACCAAATTTTTTATCTCTTGGGTAGCTTGTTATACGACGTTTTAACTCTCGATTCCTTCAGCAAAGTTACTCAACTTCTTCCTCTGAAGCTAAAGAAATCCTCAATTTGAAGGAAAAGAGACCATAGAAAGGAATTTGACTCTTATCCCCAATTTAAGCCCGAAACCGATTTCCATCAATTAGGCACGCTCCCGAGGTTATTTCTCTTTGTGGTCTTCTATGGAAACACTCCTTGGAGGTGCAAAAACTTATGAAATTATCCTTGCTCGACGAATTATCGTGTATCCTTGGATTGGATTTTCAAGTTTTCCTTGAAGCTCTTCAATGGCGGATTGGATTGGGGGAATGGTTTCTAGGCACTTTCAGCACTCTATTCCTTCATAAAACTTGTGGGCAATCTTGTTTAGAAACTGTAGGAACAAGTTTGAGGGGAAATGGTGGAGAATTGCTCTAGGATTTGGAAGAAATCCGAGAGTAGGAGACCCAAAATCTATAGCTTACGACTAGGAGCTCCACGTTGCTCGATTCTTGTTCCATATTGTTGCCCCAACTTCAGAATTTATAGAAGTTACTTAAAACGACATTGAAAGCTCCAGAATCATCTTGATTTTGAGATTGAACTTTATGGATAATTCATCGAAAATATCAACTCCGATCAGAGCCTTACTGATCTTGGTTTTGAAAACTAGCCGTTGGATGTGATTATCTGTGTGTGTTCTAGATCATATCTAATTTTGGAAAAGATCCAATGGCTAAGAGTTGAGTTTTGAAGATTTTGTGCAAATGATTACGGTAGATGCTTTCATTCTTATCAGAGTGACATTTCTGTAATTATCCATCCTTCCAGGGGTATTTTGGTAATTTGCCACTTTCAAAATATTTTGTTATTATTTTTTAAAAAAAATCTATAATTTTTTAAAAAATCATTCATCCCTCGATCATTTTTTCCTTCCTGAGCATCTTGAAATTCCTTCTAGATAAAGAATTAAAAATCTAGGAAGTTCCTTAAAAATTGGGAAAATGACATTTTTCTCCTTTTTCACTCACTTTTTCCTTCCCAATCCTTCTCTAAAGGCCTTTGAGTCCTTAAAATTACTTCTTAGAGTACATATATGGCTTGCTTAATACCTTTGTCCTTGCTTAATCCTCTTAATTTCTTTCATTAGATCCTTTAGATCTTACATGTGTGGCTTATTATCATGGGAGCTAATTTCCTTTATTTTGTAGTGTTACAATTAGGATTTTCAAGATCTATAAGATCATCTTCCATAAGCTAATTATTTTTACCAATCTTCTCATATACTCTCTACACTTAAATCTCCAAACGTTTTAAACTGAAGCATAAGATTGTCAACTCATAAATGCATATCGAGAGTTGACAAAAGGAGAAAGCGAGAGGAAAGGAGGGCACGAGGGGGGTCGGGCATGGCAAAAACGGTAAAATTGAGGTCATAACGCGATCTATATGGTCTATCACATGTGCAAGCAATGGCAACTATAACCTAAAGAACCAAATCCCACCCATATTATTGCTCCCTCTTCTCACTACCCCTTCTACATTGGGTTTTTAATTAATTAACCATATGAATATAGTAGCGAATATCCCAAGATCATATTATATAATTATATATATAAGTAACATTGCTTTGGGAGCAATCTAATGCGCCCAATTTCCTGTATTTTAGTACTCATTATTTTCCTCTCTTGGGATCGTTTATTGGTCTCATTTATTATATTATTTCCATCTTCTTAGTTCTCCTTTCAAATTGGTAGCCCTAATTATTAATAATATGTATTCACATTCAAACCCTAATTCCCAAGCTGGCGCGTGTAGTACACTCTCTTCTCTCATTTACATTCATGTGCATGCAATCCCTTCACGTTAGCGTTGACATTGTTGCTTACTTTTTTTCACTTAGGTCAACCCTACTTTTCCCTATGTTTTACTCTTACAACTAGTCTCGTTTTTGGTTAACCTACAAATTTGGTCTCGGGTTTGAATAAAATTTTAACTTGGTCTCTGTGTGCTTTAGAAATTTTTTATTCAATCTCTTTGGTTTCGTCTATATGAGTTAAATTTAGTCTCAATTTAATCGGTATAACTTTCGAAATTTGGTCTCAATCACTTAGACAAACCTTACAAATTTGTGCGTGTCCGAATTATATTTATAAGTTTTTTTTAAAAAAGTGATTGTAGTTTTCTATTTGGATAACTTGAGGTAGGGTCTATTTGAAATGATTTCTTAAATGTTAACTAAGTCATTCCAAACGTCTACTTGGTTTAGGAAAAAGAGTGAAATATATATATATTAGGTTTTTCAAGTGGGTAAAATAGGGTCGTGAGATAATTGGTAAGATTTAACGTTAGCATAAGGATGAACACGAAACTATAAGGCATGTTGTGACAACCAAGAAAGGGAAGAGTACGGTGAGATCTCACATCGATTGGAGAGGAGAACGAAACATTCCTTATAAAAGTGTGGAAACTTCTCCCTAGCAGACATGTTTTAAAACGGTGAGACTGATAAGGATACGTAATGGGCCAAAGCGGACAATATCTGCTAACGGTGGGCTTGACTGTTACAAATGGTATCAGAGCCAGACACCGGAAGGTGTGTCAGCGAGGGCGTTGAGCTCCCAAGGGGGTGGATTGTGAGATCCCACATCGGTTGGAGAGGGGAAAGAAGCATTCCTTAGAAGGATGTGGAAACCTCTTTCTAGCAAACGCGTTTTAAAAATGTGAGGATGACGGCGATACGTGACGGGCCAAAACGGACAATATCTGCTAGCGATGGGTTTGGGCTGTTATAAGTACATGAATGAATCGGGACCACATTCGGATGAGAGTGATCATGAGGATAAGGTGGCTAAGAAAAACTTGAAAAAATTAAAAGTTACTACGTATACCAATAGGGTGCACCTTCATTTTCGATGGCCCAATCATAAGAACTTTATGCTTTGAGACATTCAGTGTTGGTTGATACCGATCTTACTAAGAGATATTATTGTTTTTTCTTTCAATTCTTTTAAGTCTTTCTTAGTCATCATATCCTCAAGATCTTACTGACATAGATACCGATTTGATACCATTTATAACACCCTATGCCTAGGATTCAGATCAGGATTCATAATCCAGATTTTGCACCTAATGGCTTCAACATTCCCCTGCAACATAGTCACGTTACTTACTCCTCACTTCTAAGAGTGAAGACAATTCTCACAAATCAGCACAAAATATTTCAGCATACTTTGTTTTCACTAACATGCAATACTAGAAAATTTTCCAGGAGGTCACCCAACATGGAATTGCTTCAAAGCACGTTTAAGTATGAAGTTCTTATGATTGATCTAATGAAAAAGAGGTGCACCTTGTTGGTATAACTAGTAACTTTTAATTCTTTCAAGTTTTTCTTTGTCATTCTATCCTCAAGATCGCTCTCATTTGGTGATCTCGATTCATTCACGTACCCCTCATTTATTCAGATGTCACATCTTCACTTTTAGAAGCGAGGAGGAAGTAACATGATCATGCGTAGAGAAATGTCGGAGCCATCAGATGTCAAATCTAAATTTCAAATCCTAATCCAAATTCTAGACATGGGTTGATACACATGTTCTAAAGACCAAATTGAAAATCTTAAAACTACGGGTATCAAATTGAAGTTATGCTCAAATCTTAAGAACTCACAAGTTTACGCAAGGGACGAAGTTCTTAATGTAACTTTTTTTTTTCTTTTTTTCTTTTTTTACCAATCTAAGCATAGTTCAATAGAAAGGCGTTTATTACTATTTCTTTTTATTTTTTAAAGTATAATTGTATACAAATAAATAAATAAATAAAACCAAGAATGTGAAAATTATAGTAGTTTTGGAAAAACAACTCATGAAATGTACTTATTCACAATCCATAATCCATGTGGGTTTACGAGTATGTTTTTTTTTTTAATTATTTAAAAAATTGTATTAATTATTAATTAAAATCTATAAAATTCAAATATCAAATATTTATAAGTCACAAACATTACTAATATCGATTACAAACGTTCATATTCTTATTTTTTTTGAAGTAGGGTAGGGTAGGGTTGGGTTGGGTTGGGTTGTAACCCTATTTCTAGGTTGGTCGGATTGACCTGACGAAAAAAATGTAACCCACAAACCGAATCAAATAACTAAAATCTATAAAATTCAAATATCAAATATTTATTAGTCACAAACATCACTAATATTTATTACAAACGTTCATATTCTTATTTTTTCTTTTAAAGTAGGGTAGGATTGGGTTTGTAACCCTATTTCTAGGTTGGTCGAGAAAAAATGTCAACCCACAAACCAAATCAAATAAATAAAATCTATAAAATTCAAATATCAAATATTTATAAGTGACAAACATTGGTAACATCGATTACAAACGTTCATATTCTTATTCTTTTTAAAAGTAGGGTAGGATTGGATTGTAACTCTATTTCTAAGTTGGTCGGGTTGACTTGACGAACAAAATGTCAACCCACAAATCGAACCGAATTTTCGATTTTCAAAAAATTCGATTCAACCCAATCTAAATCGAAAAAAAATATAATCCAAACTTGGGTTATCGAATCATATGAATCCATAAAATGTATGGTTTTGAGTAATTATTAAAATGGTTTGGAGGCACACGCTCCTAAAATGGAGGTGAAGAAGAAAGATCGACATAAAATACAGTCCGTTGTGTAGTAAACTACAGCTAGCAAATGAGAAAAAGCATCCCCTCATTCCCTATGCTTCCTTCTTACGATAGCTTTAACCATCCCCTCCGCCGTAGTCTCCGCCGTCAACGCTTCCCTTTTCAATTATAACCCTCTTCTCTTCTTCCACCCTTTTGACTCTCCTTTCATATTTATACCCTTTCATCATCTTCCTCTACCAACTCCTAATTTCTTACAACGATAGTTATCATTACACCATATAAATGGGCTCCTCGGGTGGCGGCGGCGGCGGCGTTCCGCCGGGTTTTCGGTTCCATCCGACCGATGAAGAGCTCCTTCATTACTACTTGAAGAAGAAGGTGTCGTTTCAAAAGTTCGACATGGAAGTCATTCGAGAGGTCGACTTGAACAAGATCGAACCGTGGGACTTACAAGGTAATTAACTATAACAACAGGGTTCAACTTGAATTTTTCTTTCTAATTTTGCTTCTACAAAAATTTCTTGCTTGCCCTTAATTGCATGCGTTTTGATGGAAATTATGGGTTTATAATCAAGAAATACTATCTCCATCGGTATGAGGCCTTTTGGAGAAACTCAAAGCAAAGCCACGGGAGCTTATGCTTAAAGTGGACAATATCATACCATTGTGGAGAGTGGTGTTCAACTAACATGGTATCAGAGTCATGCCCTAAACTTAGCCATGTCAATAGAATCCTCAAATGTCTAACAAAGTATTGTGAGCCTCGAAGGCATAGTCAAAAGTGACTAAAGTATCGAACAAAGGGTGTACTTTGTTCGAAGACTACAAAAGAAAAAAAGAAACGATTAAGGGGAGGCGTACTTTGTTCGAGGGGAGGTATTGGATGAAAGTCTCACATTGGCTAATTTAGGGATGATCATGGGTTTATAATCAAGGAATACTATCTCCATCGGTATGAAGCCTTTTGGGGAAGCCGAAAACAAAGTCATTAGAGCTACTCACAGTGGATAATATCATACTAGAGAGTCGTGTTCAACTAACAATCTATAATTAATTACAAATTAAGATGATAATCAATGATTTGTTATGCTAAATTATTGATGTCTTGAATTAATAAACTAAATTTATGATGATATTAATTATGGGCAGTAGCGTAAAGAAACTGGTGGTGGTGGTGGTGCTCGTGGGAGTTCATCTTTTTTTTGACTATTTGAGGGTTTAGATGAATAAATTATAATGGCTATGCTAATTATTTTCTTGTAATTTGTGCATCTCAAATCTTCCCATTTATCTATGCATTACTTTTCTTATTGCAACTTTTTTTTTTTTTTTTTTTTTTTGGTTCGAAAAGAACTTTCCATGACGAATTCAAGAACGATCACATTCATTATAAGAATATGTTTTAATTTAATAGTTTTTAGGTTGAAATCCTTTGGATTGATTTAGTGGTCAAAGAGAAGTTCGTGAATTTCGATGTCGAGTTAGGTGATGAAATTATATAGAATTGACCCTCGTGATAGTAGAAGTGTACGCGGGTTAGATTGGATTGGAAATTTTTTTTGGACCAATTCGAAATTTTGAGTTCGGTGGGTTAATACCCGAGCAACTCGAATAGAATTCACGACTCAATGCAACCCAACCCAACCGTCATTTTCATAATAATCTTAGAAGTAGGGTAGAGTTGGGTTGGGTTGTAACCCTATTTTCGAGTTGGTCGAGACAAAAAAAATGCCAGCCCGATTCAAGTCGGGAAAAAAAAATCTAATCCAACCTAATTTTTATGGTTTGAGTTAGGTAGTCTGAATTGGTCCGATTTTTAGGTCATATGAACACTTTGTTAATGTCTTGAAGACCTAAAGACCTATATTAGCATTGATAAAAACCCTAAATACATTTATGTTAAAGTAATATAAAAATAAAGTTTTTAAGTGGTTATTGAATTCGTTATATGGTATTAGAGAAATGCAGGATAGGATCGACGCCACAAAACGAGTGGTACTTTTTTAGCCACAAGGATAGGAAGTACCCAACAGGATCAAGAACCAACCGAGCCACCAACGCCGGTTTCTGGAAGGCCACGGGCCGAGACAAGTGCATTCGCAACTCTTACAAGAAGATCGGGATGCGCAAAACCCTCGTGTTCTACCGTGGCCGAGCTCCTCATGGTCAGAAGACTGACTGGATCATGCACGAATATCGTCTCGAAGACATCGATGATCCTCACTTCAATAACTCTGTGAGACACTCATCTCCATTCCCATTACTTACATAAATCTCAAAATTTAAAAACTAAACTTATGATCTGACTTCTTATTTGCGTAGGAGGACGGGTGGGTGGTTTGCCGGGTTTTCAAGAAGAAGAATCTATTCAAAGTGACAAACGAAGATGGAGGAGGGTCTAGCGCTAACTCCGACCCGCAACTAAACAACGCCCAATCATCCGCCTCAATCACCACACCACGCAGCTTCATGCATAGAGAATCCCAATACCAACTCCGCCAACCACACCAAAACTACGCGTCCCTGCCCACATTTGAGCTCAACAAATCCGACCTAGCCCTACACTACATGCCATCCGCAGCCCCACCTTCCCATTTCCCCCATCACCTCTTTCACCCCAACATTTCTACCATGAACAACAACCACAAGTCCCTCGGCGACGCCTCCGGGGCCTACGACTACCCGGCCCTATCATCGTTGCCACCGGACACTCCGCTCATGGTGAAGCAGCTGATGTCTAATCCCGAAACTAGCCAACCGGCCGATAGTATGACTGAGCCTTGGGCCATGTTGGATCGACTTGTTACGTCTCATCTCGGGAATGAGGATTCGTCTAAGGATGTGAGGTTTGAGGACGAACACGGGTTATCGTCGGTTAGCCAAATCAATCAGCTTTCTATGAGGGGAGAGATGGACTTTTGGAGGTACGCTAAATAATTTAAGGATGTTGTTGTTTAATATATTGGCTATGATAACAGAAGCTGGGGATGAATTTATTTGTTTTGAATTTCATTTTGGTTTGATTGATTGTGAAAAATGTTGGTTTAACATTCTAAATAATATTTTATTGCTGAGAGTGTCAGATTCTTTACCGTATTAAAAATATTATGACATTTAATGAGTTAGATAAAGAGAAGATCGTGGATATATAAGTGAGAGACGATATCATCAAAATTAGTACGAGCCTTTTGAGATGAAACCAAATGTAAAATTATGAGAAAATTTCATACCCTCGTAAAAAATATGTGGAGGGTATGTTGTACGTAACAAGCGTATTGTTGATACGTAAACTACAAGTGAACTAAAACGGAGATCTGTTGGACAAGCTTGTACTCTGAAGAAGACGTTGTCCTATATAAGAGAAAACTCTTGATTAAGATAGAGAGTTGGATAGGTAGATATCAATTTGATGAAAGGGTTGGTGTTCGATTGAAGTATAATTGTGAATGCAACCAAAATTCTACAACGCTTAAATAAAGGGGAAGATCACGAATATACAAGTAAAAAAAAAAATCTCATTTAGTGTGAGACCGAAAAAAAAAAAGAGGACTTATGCCACATAGAAGTTGTTCGGGTTAGTATTTGCTCGAGTAAAGGAGAGTACAGAGAGATGGGTTAGACACTTCTCAATAGGGATATACATCCAACTCGACAACTCGATAACCTGAACCAACCCAACTCGATAACCTGAACCAACCCAACTCGAATTATAGGGGTTGAATTGGGTTGGATTATTTTTCTTGAACTCGAAGTGACTCTGTTCGATTTTGTGTAAAAAAATTCGAATCGACCCAAACGGAACAAAACTTATAATATACCCAAATGGAACATGTTGAGTGGCAATGTGGGTTTACTACTATTATTTTGTTTAGTTTCTTCTTTTTATTAATTTGTTATTTTTTTTATTATTTTCTTCTTTTTAGTTTTTTTTATATTATTTTATTTAGTTTCTTTTTTTTTATATTTTAAATTTCGACCCAATATTTCATACTATTTTTAAACTTATTATTTATAATATTAATAAATTAACGGACAATTATTCATACACTTTATACTATTTTTAAATACGTTTATAATATAATATAAATAAACTAACCAACAATCATTTATAAGTTTTGTTTTATTTTAAAAATATGGTTTAGAATAGGTTATTGACACGGAATAAAAGATTAGTTTCAATACATTTGAAAATTTTGTTAAAATTGAGATAAGTAATTCTAAATTTTAATGTATTTATTATGTCTTGATTGCAACATTATTATATCACAATTTATATTTTTTTCTTCATAATTTAGGGTCCTCAACTATATTTTCTGAGAAAAAAAAATAGGTATACTATCGCTGAGAACCCGAGATGGAGCTGTCAAAAAATATATTTTCTGAATGGATCCGAGCATCCCAGGCTCCGAGCAACCAAAGTGGGATGAAACGAAGTAATTGTCGGGACTCAGTAAGACCAAAAGACCTCTTATTTATATTAGAGTCTAATTCTTCGTTTTCTCGTGGGACAACTTTTTTTTTCTCTTTTATAAGTTTTTTTCAAATTTTTGGTACATCTTAATACGAAAATAACTCGTGGGTCTATTTTGTCTATTTTGACTAAGCTTGTTTGAGCGAGTAATGAAGGCAGATGACATCCCAATGTCTGAGGTGACTTCATGAAGTATCAATGGGACTAAAAAATTATTGGTCGGAAAAAATCTTGTCAATAAAGCTTAGTAAACGTTGTAAGGGCTTGGTACACTCAGTAGGCGACGATTAGGTCGATAGAAGATCGTAGGTATAAAAATAGTCATTTTAGCCTATTTTCTTTAAAATGTAGACATATTTGCTCTTGTTCTATTTTTGTTTGTTCTTTCTTTCATATAAATACTTTGGAATTCTTAGTAAAAGTGTGGATTATGTTGTATTTGAATTTATTTGTGCATTTTGTTATTCATTATTATCTCTATCCTCTAACAAAAACTTAACTACAAATTTATGTCACGGTAAGTTATTTGTGCATGCATATTAAAATAGGACCAAAAATCAAATAAGACGTCTAGTTGTATATTGTAAATTTGTATTGGTTTGCCTCGATAGATACATTTGAGTTCATCTGTTGAGCTACACTCGTATTATTGTCAACTCTTTCCTCTCGATTCTCCACTCACGGTTCGTTTACAACTGAAGGAGAAATATCATTTAAATAAGAAAGGTAATCACATACCCAACATTATGATCCTATCATGGAACACACCATGTTGCTTTGAAAATACTCCTCTCAAGCACCCCCTCACCTCGAAGACGATGGCCTTGGATAGTGGCACGATACTATGGCCGTTGGCTATTTGTTGTCATTTTGACTTCTTGGCTTTATCTTGTATGGACTTGCATTATGCACAAGTTGGCACTTGGTCGGCGCATGTCTCATCTGACACCTAACTTCTTTGCTAGCAACTATTGACATTATTCCTCTTATGCGAATGACTCTTTCAAGGACACTACCTGGTTATATACCTTCTAATTATCTGTTGCCCAATTTGAAATCTCAAGCTCTTGGTAGATGAGCTTGCTTCGTGCACCATTGACGGGTAAGACTCCTTCTTACGGAGTCTAGCTTCGACCCACAAAGCTAATCTTGATTTTGGCTTGCGATTGTCCTACCCAATCTGGCACTTGTGACACACTTGCAAAGTCTTCACTCAACCCCGGGCTCATTTTCCTGACATTCTAGCCCGACTAGACACACAAAGTGTAGTTTGAGACAAATTGTCGCGGTCATACATTTTCAACCATGCGACGTCATGATCTTGACACACTCATGACAAGCCTTAAGGAGAACTCAAGCCCCATTCACATTTTTCGTCTGACGTTTGTAGCTAAACAAGTTTAGATTCCGCACGAGTTGTGCTTAGTTAGCAAAGACAAACCTCACCTAAGATTCAACGAAGCCACAAAGCTAGGCGAAAGAATGTGAATGAGGCTTGAGTTTCCTTTCAACCTTGTCATAAACATGTCAATATCATCATACAAAACGGTTGAAGATGTACGACCGTGACACTTTAACATCTAAGTGAGAAAACTTTCTCATTAGCCAAAATATCATTAATTAGTAACAGTGTAATTGTTTTAAGAAAATGTAACAGTTTAATTACAAACAAATTTGCTTAACTTCCACAAGTAGCTAACCTGAAACAAGAAATAGCACCATCCATACAAGATACAAAACTCCATTTTTGAACTCATCGCAAGTGTTGATACAAAAACTTCCCAAAATGGGAACTTCCACCTTTTGGTTAGCTATCCTTCCAACCTATAAAGCAACAAATTCCTGCTACACCTGCCATAGAACACTAATAGATACCCATGAACAACATGGTAAGCATCAGTAGAACAGTCACATACCCATGAACTCCATAGAAATAGCACATAGCCCTTGATTTGTTCATAGAACTCCAAACAGCTTCCCTGTTGATCATCAATTGAACTATACTACTAATTTCTATGTTGTGTAAGGGTCAACATATGCATATAAAGGGCACAGAATTCATTCAAAGTTGCTTGCATTGATCTAAGCCTATCGCTCAATCGCCTCGAACTACCGTCCCTCTGTGAAGACTGTGCCAATGGAAGGGGAGAAGAGCTTGCCGATCCTCTCGTGGTTCGATTTTCTCACCTGATAAATGCTGAATATCCTCTTGCTTTTTACATAAAGATGATCATACTTTCTAAAGTTTTGTATATTTGTTCTGCATTGGGATGTGACATGTCAAAAGAATAGAATTGATAAACATGATTATCAACCTCAATCCAACTGCAACCTGGTATTTTGTAAGCATTTTGCTCCTTCAAAAGTTTCCGAACCTTCCGAACCTCGTCCCAATTTTCAAGCTCAGCGTATATATTTGCTAGCATAATTCTATAACCGCCGTTTTCTGGATCCATCTCGATCAACTTTTTAACCGAGTATTCAGCTAAATCTAGACGGCCATGGATTTTGCATCCATTTAGTAAAGAACCCCATACAACCTCATCTGGTTCAATATTCATCCCCCTCACAACTTCCATTGCTTCCTCAAACCGCCCTGCACGACCAAGAAGGTCGATCAAGCACCCAAAGTGTTCGATCTGAGGCTTGATGTCGTAATCCTGCCTCATCATTTCGAAGTATGAGTAGCCTTTTTCAACTAATCCTCCATGAGTACAAGCATTCAACACACCCACAAAAGTAACCCCATCTGGCTTCACGCCATCCCCACATTGAACTAACTCTAAGAACAAATCAATTGCACTTCCACTATGACCATGGAGTGCAAGACAATTTATCAAGGAATTCCATGATGTCAAGCTTTTTAAAGTAATCATATCGAAAACTCTCCTAGCAACTTTCAAATTGCCACATTTTCCATACATATCTAACAGAGCATTTGAGATAAATGAATCTTGACCAAGATAAGTTTTGAAAACATAACCATGAATCCACTTACCAAGATGAAGCATCCCAGTATGTCCACAAGCGGATAGTGCAGATGCAACTGTGATCTTATTCGGCTTGTTTTCACGCTCCTTATTACCCTCCAAAGCCAATGATACCATTCTTTTGAACAACCCAATTGCTTCACAGAAGAATCCATTTTGAGCACATCCAGCAATAAGAGCATTCCAAGCAGGGATATCCCTCTCAGGCATACTTTCAAACAACGCCATTGCACTATCAATGTCCCCAAGCCTCGCATACCCCGAAACCATAGCCGTCCAAGACACTACACTTCTCTCAAGCATTTCGTCGAACAACTGTCGGGCAATTCCAATATCCGTACGGAATCTCGAATAGGCATCAACAATGGCCGTTTGGACAACTGGGTATTCACCAAATCCAGATTTCAGAACCTGGGCATGAACCATTTTCGTGCCATTGGACTCCAAAAGCTCAGGGCACGACTTCAGTACATGGGGATAAATAAAATGGTTGGGTAGAGGAGCTCCTCGGCGGACCATGTTACGGTACAAAAGAAACGCGGCTTTAGAATCGGGCTCCGAGGCATAAGCAGTGATCATTGCAGTATAGAGATAGACATTTGGGGAAGATAGATGATCAAAAATGAAGCGAGAATAACATAAATCAGTAAGAGTAAGGTTACAGAAGCGAACGAGCTTGAAGGCGTAGAACTGGGTTTGTGAGTGACCGAGAGAAATGAGAAAGCCTTGGAGCTGCTTGAGGTGATTGAGATGGCTGCATTTTTCGAGCACTGATAGAACTAATTGGTTCAAATGAGGTTGGATTGGAACAGATGCCATGGTTCTTCGTTGAGTAAACAAACTTTGAATAATTTAGTGATGTTTTGGGGGTGAAATGAGACAGGTTTGGAAATTCTTATTTGAAAAATCTTCGTCTCTGATGCCAAAGGACTGGAGGCATATTGAAGAGCAATGGAGCAAAAGGGAAAATAAACGATAATTTAAAGAGAGTAGAACATGCTTTATATAGTCTAAAAGTACGAACCACACCATTGAAGAGCTTGGAATGTGGAGGTAGCTTCATGAGCTCTATCGCACATATAAAAGGATGTGTCGAAGAGCTAGACATTACACAAAAGATCATGCTGAAACTTTATAGCGATTTGACTGAAGACTTCAGGACAATAATAGACACCGTCAAGGTTGAGATGGCTGAGATGAACACACGAGTAAGTTTGACAACGAGGGTAGTAGAAAATCCCACCCTAAGCCAAGCTCATGTTAGGCTTAACAAACTTAAAAATAATAGAACTCAAAGCCTTCAAAGGGATGCCAAAGAATTAGAAAACTTTATCATTGACATAGAACAATACTTCAAAGCTACAGAAACTTGCTCAGAGGACTTGAAAGTTACGTTGGCCACAATGCATCTCGTGGACGATGCAAAACTCTAGTGGCGCTCGAAGGTGAATGATATCCAAAATAGGTCATGCACCATAAACTCATGGGAAGACCTCAAGAAGGATTTGAGGACTCAATTCTTCCTCGAGAACGTAAAATTCATAGCAAGGCAGAAACTTCGAGAACTGAGACACACCGGAGGCATAAGAAATTACATGAAGCAGTTCTAAGCTTTAATGTTAGACATTAGGGGTATGTTTGAGAAGGACAAATGAATTATCCATCCCAAGGGCCCTACCCCCAAAGAAACTATCCAACGACACCTTTACGATGTCTGTTAGCAAAATCACCCATAGATTGTCCTATTGTCCTCATCGAGCATCCCTCAGTGCACTCCAAGTGATAAGGCAACTCTAATCCTCAGCCCAACGATCCAAGCTTTTGTTGAAACAACAACCCTTGAATCAAAGTAATTAACACCTCCTTATACGAAATTTGGATCAACGAAAAGATAAGGCTAGAATTAGATTACCTCTTACAATCGAAGATCTAGAAGCAAGATTTGGAAACTTTATTCTAAATTGAGTCACTCCACAATCGAACTTGATCAAGGCTTGATTGAATGGCTCAGATGCAATTCTACCATAAGAATTGCTTGAAACTGAAACTTAGAAATGGCAAAATTGATGCTCGGATTTCTAAGGGAAACGTCTCAGTTTGAGATCTGAATTATATTCATTAACCAATCTGATTTTTACATAACATATTGTGGGTATTTATAGTCTCCCGACAGAAACATTTGTGGCTGGGATTTATTCCCGTTCCCCTTCTCAAAAGACAAAGTCAAATTGACCACTCTTACATAATTTATCAAATTAAATTTAATTCTTTCTATCAGATGTTGATGTGCTTGAGTGGTTAAAGAGACAGACTTGAAATTAATTGAACTTTGCCCGCCTAGGTTTAAAATCTATTGTTGACCTTTTTTGATTTTTAATCTTCTTGGCAATAGGTCCATTTGGAACACCGTGATTCTTATCATCTTCCCCCTCTTCAAAAGGATTCGTCCTCGAATCAGAAAAATCACCACCTTCTTTCCTTCACCTCTTTTACAATGTTTTGATCAAATCTGTCTGCTTCACTCACAAAAATATTAGAGAAATTTTGTTTCTCAGTTTCTCAATTCTCTCCTTCACCTTCACCTGACATCTCTCCCTCCCCTAGGACTATGTCCCGCTAAAAGGGTGACATTGTCATCTTCTTCATTTTCAACTCCTTCATTCAAGAGTACTTCCCTCCCTTGAAGATTACCTAAGGTTATTTCAATTCGCTCCATCCGATCTGTCAATGTACTAATAACTTGATTCAAACGAGTAATTGTTCCGACCTGTGTTTCTCTCCACCTAGCTTTATTGATCTCCCCTCCATTTTCTCCGTTTTGGTTCATGATTGTACAAACAGTAGTTAAATATGTTTAGGACCTCACACACTCAACTCACTGATTTTACAGACAATCGTGTTTATACACACAAAGGTAGGCTGTTTGGAAAAGTGACTAAATTATGATCAAGGTAGGCTAATATATGGATGAAACAATTCTAATAGTAGCGAGCTAATCAAGACAATCAAGACAAATTAATTATGAAATAACAACAAAATAAAACAAGAAGTGAACAAACAAATAAGAGACACAAAGATTTTTTTTTTATAGAATTGGACACTGAAGAAAATAAATAAATTTAAAAAAGAAAGGACGTGAAGATGTTAAGAACGATCTAACTTTCCTTTTTACAGAATTCGGGAAATTTAGAAGATATCTTCAAGTGTAAATTATGAGGAAAAAAAAATATCAAACACAACGGTTCAAGATTTAGATGAATTAAGAAAAATGTGAATTGAAGTTTATTTGATCTTCAAATAAACGTGCAAATGGTCTAATGATAACAATATGATAAGAATATTTTTTTTGTTTGTTTTTTTTTTATAAATATAAATATGATATTTAAGAGTATGAACAAAGTGGAAAGATAATGAAGAACGGTGGAAATGGCAGCAAGAAAATAAATGGACAGATTTAAAGCAACCATAAACAACAACATAAATGAAAGATAAAATCAATTCTAGAGTCGGCCACAAAGATGCAACCTATACTCTGATACCAAATTGATAATACTCTAATTCTCAGCCCAATGATCCAACTTTTTGTTGAAGCAAGAACCCTCGAATAGAGTAATTAATACCTCCTTATACGAAATTGAGATCAACCAAGAGATAAGGCTAGAATTAGATTATCTCTTACGATCGAAGATCTAGAAAGAAGATTTGGAAACCTTGTTCTAAATTGAGTCACTCCACAATTGAACTTGATCAAGCTTTAATTCTACCACAAGAATTGATTGAAACTTAGAAATGGCAAAATTGATGCTCGGATTTGTAAGGGAAACATCTCAATTTGAGATCTGAATTATATTCATTAACCAATCTGATTTTTACATAACATATCGTGAGTATTTATAGTCTCCCGACAAAAGACATTTGTGGCCGGGATTTATTCCCGATCCCCTTTAATCTCCTCAAAAGACAAAGTCAAATTGACCATTTGACTTTTACATAATTTATCAAATTAAAAATAATTCTTTCTATTAGATGTTGATGTGCTTGAGTAGTTAAGGAGACAGACTTGAAATCAATTGAGCTTTGCCCGCGACATTTTTGAATTTTTAATCTTCTTGGCAATAGGTCCATTTGGAACACCGTGATTCTTATCACCAAGCCTCCATACAAGAGAGCAACGACTCAGAGTCGAGCCAACAGCAAAAAAAGAGGAAGACCAAGATAACCTCAAGATGGGTGTATTGAAATTTCTATTGCCATCCAAAAGAAGGACGACCAAAATGAAGTAACCGAGAAGGGGATAATGTTCATAGACGTGACAATAAACTTGCGACCCAGCAAAAGCACCTTGGTAGACTCAATCGCCACTCATAATTTCATCTTTGACTAAGAAGCCTGTAGATTGTGAGTCATAATAGAGAAAAACATGAAAGCTGTTAACTCTAAGGCCGGTTGGAGTTTCCAAGAGAATCTCCTTGAAACTAGGGGTTTGGTCCGACAAAAATAGACCTAGTCGTAGTTCGCATGGATGACTTCAACGTGGTACTTGGAATGAATTCCTCTTTAAGCACAGTCATTTCAATGTCATTGGCGAAGTGCATAGTGATTACCGATTGCAATCCTACTGTAATCCCTACAAGCATCAAACAATCAGGCAACCTCAAAATAATTTTCTTCCTTACAATTGAAAAGAGGGCTCGTGCGAGAGTAGCCCACATTTATAGGCATACCTTTGGTGGAAGATGTAACCACTATTGAACCTATCCAGAAGTTAGGGATGCCTTAATAGTTATGCTAATATGATGCCACATAGCTTGCCAAAAACATTACCACCTCGTTGGTGCATTGGTCACGAAATCGAGCTTCTCCCTAGAGTCAAACCTCCAAGGAAAAATGGATATCAGATGGCTCCACTAGAGCTAGCCAAACTAAGAAGACAACTGGACGAGTTGTTGGCTGTAGGATTCATCCGCCCGGCAAAGGCACCCTACGGGCCCCCGTACTATTTTAGAAAAAGAAGGATGAGACGTTACATCTGTGCATAGACTACCGAGCCTTGTACAAGGCGACAATACATAACAAAAATCCCTTACTGATAATATCTGACCTATTTGACCAGCTTCACGGGGCCAAATACTTCACGAAGCTAAACTTATGATTAGGGTACTACCAAATACGCATTGTTGAGGGAGATGAACCCAAGAAAACGTGCGTAACGAGATATGAGACTTTTGAGTTTTTAGTAATGCCCTTCGACCTGACGAACACCCCAACTACGTTTTATACGTTGATGAACCCACACGTCAGAATTGTTATAACGAAGTCTCAATGTAAGAGACCTTCCTATTGAAACTAAACCATTTTGTTTTTTTTTTAAATACACATTTGAATGTGTATGATATTGCATAAATGTTTCTTGTCATGCTGATTGATCCTGATAAATAAATATTTTGGGACTAAATGCATAAATATTTTGGGACAAAATGCATGCATGTTATTTTTTTTAATGCAACGAGTGTGGTAAGGATTATACGCTATGTGTATCGGTTAACCAGTCACTAATGATCACGTGGGGTAATTAATAATATTTATTTTTCTAGCAAGGGTTACATGTTGTGTGTATCGGGTAGCAAGTCACTAAAGGAGTGATTGCAAATTGTGTGTTTCAGATAATCAACCACTAGGGTCCATCGATTTTGATTGATGAACGGTATGATGTTTTGCATGTCTGACCTCGATATATCGTTATTTTTTTTTATTTCTTTTTCCAAGTATACTTGGTTAGTGTTTCTAAATATAAAAAAGAGTGGAATTTATGTGATCAACGGTAGAAATTGGAATGACCATTTACGGGACATCATGAGCAATAAAAAAATTCAGACATAAATTACAGAAAATCCACAATATCCATTCGAGAACTGAAATCGAGCGTGGACGAAGAATTGCTTACCATGAGAGTTTCTCCTTGAAACTCTCCCAATTTCATCTTCCCCTCCTTCGCTCCTCTCCCTGTTTTCTTCTCATCCTCACAATCATAAAATATTCCACACCCTTCTCTTTCTCAATAAATTAACATTCTCCTTGCCAAGTTTGTACTCTTTCATTTGATGCGCACTTTTTTCGTCGATTTGTCGCCCTCTCTCTCTGTTTCTCTCTCTTTTCTTGAGATTTAGAGCTTGAACTGAATTGGATTTCATCTGGGTTCTTGACGAACGATCTTATTTGTTCATCTTTGTTGGATTGTATACAAATTTCTCATGTCTGGCAGTGGTGGAAGTGCGATCTTGAAATGGAAGAAGTTGAAGGCGATAAGGCTGCTCTGTTTCTCCAATCACAATCACCGCACGACCCAGATTTGCCCCATTTCGACCCATCTCAATTATCTTCATGTTTCGAGTTATCGCCGGCGGGAATCGTTAATCGGCGTTCAGGAGCGGTACAAATGGGACAACGGCGGGTCTGGTTCCGATGATTTCAATTCACAGTCCAATAACACAGGTACTCCAATCCGTAAGATTCGGGCTGAGGCCAATTGCCCACGTTGTTCCAAGCATATGGATATCATCTTCTCTAGCCGCCATTTCCCAACGCTTAATCCTCCTTCTGGTGATGCTCCTCCCAAGGCTGCTGGAGGAAGAGAAGCTTACGAGGCTGTTAATTTGTGCCCCAATTGCAAATCCGCTTACTATTTCCGCCCTTACAAGATCGCTCCTCTACAGGGCAGCTTCATCGAGATCGGTAATCTGAATTCCAAACCAAAGAATTCCGCAGTAAAAAGGATCACTAGCAAAGATGGTAAAGGTAATGCCATCGTCGGTTCTTCAGATGAAAATTATGCGAATGGTAGGCTGAGAGTCTCGTTATTCGAAACTATGAGATCGTCTGGTGGAGAACCGCCTGAAAATTGGCCTCCTGGACCGCCCCCCGTCAATGGATTGGCGGTGCATTCTCCTCCGGGACCGCCATTTGTGCCTGGTGTGAACTTCGTTCGTGCTACAGGTCCTGGTGGAACCACCTCCGGTTCTGGTGGAAATGGCGCTGGTGATGGTAAGAAGAGTGAGTGGGGTGGATCGAATTTGGGGAAGGATCTACCCACTCCAAAAGAGATTTGCAAGGGTTTGGACAAATTTGTTATTGGCCAAGAAAAAGCCAAGAAGGTCTGCATACTCTTTTTCAGTGATCTGATAGAATTATCATTTGTATGCATTTCATCGTGGCTTTTTTGCATAAAAATGGACATATTTTCAGCTATCATGCAGTTAATTGTGCCCAGCTTGTCATGTTTTAGTTTCTTTCTAAATTTCTCCAATTACTTGGTCTTTGAAGTTTGACCACGTTCTAGCACATCGATAACTAGGAGCGAACGAATGTAAGCTATAATATTCGGTGCTGAAGAACATAGTTTTGCAAATTTAGGTGATTGTTGTTGCAAGGGGAAGTTATGTCATTATTTTGTGAACTATTGTTAAATTTTGAAGTCAGCTTTCTTTATCTTTCTCAGGTACTCTCTGTGGCTGTACATAACCATTACAAACGAATATATCATGCTTCCTTGCAAAAAGGGTTAGTTTTTTCCTTTAACATTTGCATCAAAATTGCTATTTTGGAAAAATATTTTCCTTCAGTTCATGTCCATGAGTTGGCTGCTATTGTTGTTGTGGATTTGTGTTGCAGGTCGGGAACTGAATCAGGTACCCAAGATCGGATAGATGATGATGATAACGTAGAGTTAGAAAAGAGCAATGTTCTTTTGATGGGCCCAACAGGCTCTGGTATGAACTTGTAGACTTATCGAGTTCCAGTGTATTGACTCTGATTGTTATTGGCATAATATTACGCATCCACAATGCATTGAAGCCTCGTTCTAATTTACGAATTGTAATATAGGGAAGACACTCCTTGCTAAGACTTTGGCTCGATTTGTGAATGTGCCATTTGTCATTGCTGATGCTACAACTTTAACACAGGTGAGTTTCTTTCTTTCTTTGTTCGTTTTCGGAATGATTTATAGGAAACCGTAAAATATGATGGTGTTCGTATGTTTACTGTGAGCTTCTGGCACATCCTAGTCATCATCTTGTGCCCTTTCTTCCTTTGTGAATAATTTCATGTTCACCCATTTATGATTTGCTAAACTTGATAACTTCTGTATGAAGTCATGAAGGTTGAGGCTTGCCACACTGATAAAAATTCATAGTTTCTTCGGACTAGAGAGCATGCAGCCTTTTACAGTTTTGCTTATACGTTTATTTATTTATTTATTTGAAACAAAGGGTAACTCAGTTGCAGCACAATTCTTGGGATGATTGGGTATGTCTTAGGTTGATTCTCAACGAGATAAGAGGCTAGCAACTAAGCGGTAAAGAATGGGAGAGTGCTTTTATGTCAGATGGAGATATCCTAACTTCATGATATTAGTTCTTTCTTGTACCCCTACTCAATTATGAGGTGCTTTAAGCCATCTGATTTAAAAGTGTTAAGAAACTTTCCTTTTCTATCTCAAAATTCTGACCAAAGTAGCGTTTCTCAATTCGGAGTATCAAGTTTTGGTTCCCTAGAGACTTACTTGAGAGCCAGGATTGAAATGTTATGGAATGTTCCTTTTATGGAAGATAAAATACTGCTTTGAATTCAAAGAAGAAATAAATTAGTAACTAATGTGTGAAAGATGTCTGACTAGAGCTAGAAGGATAGTTTTGGACAATGGATATAGTCCACACATTATTATATACATATTTTCTTTTGCAATCCCCACTGGGATCAGGTGGAAGATTACAATTATTTATAGAGTTAGGTAGCCCTAACTCACAAAGTGGAAGTAGATTATGTGGGAAATTGATAAGAGATCAAACAGAATTGTATGGTTAATGTGTTGGGTACTGTGGCTCCAATGACATCGTTAAACTTTTCAGTATTAATCTACTTCTTTTCACAATTTATAGGCTTCTAATTCCATTTGCCGTGCGCTGGTCTTTATGTGAAGAGATATGTCTTGATTGTTGCATAAGGTGCCTAAAAGTAAAACAAGAAGACTGTCTTGGAATTGCTGGATTTGTTTGGAGGAGGAGACGACATGGATATCGATTCCATTACATTCAATGTTTACCTATAAAATAATGTTAATATATGCACTCATTGTTAGGAAAGGAAAACAATGGAGACCTTTTATCCTTTTTACCCCTTACTTCTTGCTTGGAGGTTATGGGAACACTTTGAGCTCAGTCGGGCTTCCTTCCTTCCTTCCGTTGGTAGAAGTCTCCTATGCCTCTACTATATGCTTTTTATGATTTTTGCAATATTTTAGAGACTTAATTCAAATCTAATAATTAAATTTTTTAAAATCTCCTCTTCTAAAATAAACAAATTCAGATACAAAAAAGGCATAGCCTTATAGGATAGTTCATTTTCCTTTGAGAAACACTTGCGTCCTGATGGGATTTGCAGTAATCATTCCATTAGTTTTCCAGGGTCTTTTCCTCTACCTAAGTTGATCCATATGAGTTCTTTCAAGATTCTCAATTCCTCTCACAAGTGGTAGGCCTTTCTGTAGCTTCCTTGGTTGGCCTTCTCGGAACAGTTCTTCCTTTCTATACGTTAATTAATCTGCATATGTTATATATCATTTTGTTATCAAGCATATGCCTGGAAAAACCAACCATGTTATTAGGCACTGTGTTGGCTATTTGTTGAATGAGAAGATGGTTTTCAAAGATGAGGATGAAAATGTGGAAGCTGCATGGGATAGAGTTCATTGCTTTACTTATTATTGGTTTTGGAGTGTTAAGTCCTTGTATTTTGGAATTTCTTCTTCTTGTAGTCTACATAGTCGACTTTTCGAAGATAAAGTTTTTCAGTTTTCATTAAAGGGTGCCTTATCCTTTTGTTTGTTTCCTCTCAAAAGGGACGTGGGGCAATAAATGTAGAAGCAATCCATTAATTTGATTGTAGAGAACCAGAATACACATTGCTCTAATTTTCTTCATTTTTCCATGTGCTCCAAGCCTCCAACACTAGTTCATACAATATAGCTTCTTCTCAAAATAATAAAATTTGTTATTGAATTAAGAGAGTATGCTTTTACTTTGTGCAGGCTGGTTATGTTGGAGAAGACGTTGAATCAATTTTGTACAAGCTACTTGCTGTAAGTTTCATGTTTAATTTCCTTGACTGGGTTTAGGAATTTCCCTGCAGCTTGCTGATTTTATTCAGTTGTGATTGGATTTTTATGTGTCATTCCTTGTAGCTTGCTGATTTTAGTAGTTTTATTTATTTCATATTTCTGCTATTATGATCGGTTTTCCTCTTTTTATTTTTGTGCTTTTTTATTCTGAATTTACTTGTGTTGATCAACTTTACAGAGAATGTAAATGATATGAGGCTTGACAATTAACTGATGAAAGAGTGCTTGTTTCTAAGAAGAGTATTTATGAACTCAGATAAACTTTGAGCTCAAGAAATTGGTCTATTTCTATGAATCTGAAAAAAAGTTGAAAAATTGGCCAAACCTTCATTTCTTCTTCTCATTCTACTAGCAGAGACCTCATATGATATATTAGTGACTTATAATTCAGCTCAACAAACTGAGAAAATGTCAATACCCAATTGACACCTGAAACTACCACTAATTTGGATTTTGTCACCAGCTAGCTGAAACATAAGCAAATATTTGCTTGGCTTAACTCAACTCGTCCCTTCATCAATGTTGCTTTATGATTGATGAAGTTTTTCCATGCTCTTGATTTTAATGCTGGTTAAAACTCGGTGCCATTCTGTTAAATTTTTTCTCTTCCACAAGATCATATGCCTTTTCTGGTATACAGAAATACATCTATGTCATTTCGTCACCATTTTGTTAAACTGATTGGATGCTTGATGACTGTTTTAGTGCAAGACATTTGGTTCTTACAAATATTTTGTCCCCACTGAACAATCCGTTTACTTTATAATTATCCAGATCTTGCTAACTAATCTATGAGCTGCTGATATTGATGCACATTTTATATTGATTTAGGCAGCAGAATTCAATGTACAAGCAGCTCAACAAGGGATGATTTACATTGATGAAGTTGACAAGATAACAAAGAAGGTTTTCACGATTCTTCAATTAATCAATTGCTTTCTTTATCTAGATCTACTATATCAACATAAACCTTTTTCACTGGTGTTCTTCTTCTTAGGCTGAGAGTCTAAATATTAGCAGAGATGTTTCTGGTGAAGGCGTTCAACAGGCATTATTGAAGATGCTAGAAGGAACTGTGAGTTGATTAAACTTTAACACTTCCAGTGCATTACTTTTCCCAATTTAACATGTTCACGGAAAATTGTTATGCCATTTCAGGTTGTACATTTTTTGTTCTTTTTTTTGTGTACATCTTTTACTATTGGTGTCAGTTAACAAATTTATACACAAAATATCACTGGAGATGGTTATCGTAATATATCCATGGGCATGCAGTTTCTTTTTGTGTATTGAGTTCGCTTACATTTAAGGGTTTGCATGTAATGTACCATATTATTTCTCATCATCTGACTGTTTTTGGTGATTTAAGAACGAGGATGGCTGAGATTGTGGAAAGAATTAGAAGAGGAGGATAGGATTCTTCCCACAGAGTTGAGGAAGGAAAAAGTTTCCTTGAAAAATGAGTTTGAAACCCTTATTAGGAGGAAGGATATAAGCTTGAGACAGAACAAAGTCCGATTAGATTAGGGAGGAGGATGGAAATTCCTCCTTTCACAATGTAGTGAGAGGTAGGAGGCATAAGAATAATGGGACTTTCGTTTTGGAGGATCGGGATATTGAGGGAGAGATAGTTTATTATTTGTCTACTCTCTATGCCTGTCCTTTTGATCTCTAGACCGCTTGTGGAAGGTTTTGACTGGAGTCCATCTGAAAGCCCCCTTTACTCTAGCTGAAATTTGCAAAGTGGTCTTCGGCTTTGACAAGAACAAAATCCAGGTCAAATGGCTTCACAATGACATTTTTCAAGATAGTTGGGTGTTGTATTAAAGAGGACAAATGGAAGGTTTTCGTTGGATTTCATGAAAGGGGCATTATTGATTCTAGGATGAGTGAGACGTGTGTGTTGTATCCCTAAGAAAGATACGACTAACACAGTTAAAGGCTTTACACCCATTAGCCTGTACGTGTTTATATAAGATCATAGATTGAGGAAGGTCCTTCTTAGTACTGTCTCTAAATCTCGAGGCTTTTATATAGCTAGAAGACAAATCTTAGACGAAGTGTTGATAGCTAATGAAGCCATTGAAGACTATAGGAAGCAAATAGAAGAAGGGTTATCTTCAAAGTCAAATTAGAGAAAGCTTTTGACCATCTGGATTGAACCTTCTAAGATAATGTTGGGAGGAGGAGTTTAGGTTTAAGTGGAGATCTTGGATCTAGAATTATGTAAGATTTGCAAACTTCTCAATCATTGTTAATGGGGGAGGCCTTGTGGAAAGATTCTTTCTTCTATGGGTCTTAAACAAGGGAATCTTTTGTCACTTTTCCTCTTTATACTAGTGATATATGTAATGGTACAGAATTGTGTCAGTTTGAGTGGATTGGGGGCGGTGGAGGGTTTTAAGGTGGGAAAGGAGTCAATTCATTTGACTACATCTTTAGTTTGCTAATGACATTATTTTCTTCTATTCAGGCCGTGATAGCTCTTTCGTTAATCTTAATGTACTCTTGTCGTTCTTTGAAGCTATTTTTAGCCTTAAGATTAACCGGGGTAGAAGTTCCATCATTGGTCCCTATTTTTGCTCTACCAAATCAAGTTCTTGGGCTTCTTAACCTGCATGTGGGGTGACTCAATTTTCATCCACTTATCTTGGGCTGCCATTGGGAGGTAATCTGCTGAGTCACATTTTCTGGTATCCTGTCTCAGATAAGATTCAAAAAAGGTTGTATTATTGGAAACATGCTTTTTTTTTTCTTCTCTAAAGTGGAAAGCTCGCCCTTATCCAGTGTTGAGTGAAATCTCCAATTACTTCTTGTCCATATTCAGTTTTTCAATCTTTTGTGAGTTAATTCCATGAGAGAGTGATAAAGAATTTCTTGTGGGAAGGAGTAGATGAGGGGGGAGGGTCTCATCTAGTCGAGTGGGAGTTAGTGATGCAACCGATTGAATTAGGAGGGTTAGGGATTTGGGAACTTGAGATTACGTTATAAGGCCTTACTGGGTAAGTGTTTGTGACATTTCTGAAAAGCTATTGCTTATGGTTTCCCTTTTTTCTCTCGGTGCTTTAGTTGCTACGTTTGGTAAAGCTTGAAAGCTTACTTTTGGGAAGACCGTAGGTTAGGAGATAAACCTTTTTGTGAGTTGTTTCCTCTTTTATAACATCTTTTCCAGTAGAAGCATAATTTGGTGGCATCGACTTTGCCTTCTCCTTCTGATTCTTTTTTCTCGATCTCCTTGGGCTTTTGATGTCCTTTGTCTGACAAAGTGGTGGTTGTTGTGACGATTTTCTTTCCCTTTTGCTAGACCAATGCATTTTTCTGGAGAGTTAGACCAACGCGTTTTTCCCAGGGATTTGGGACCATAGGATTTGGTATCCTGATTCTTCAGGAGGTTTCTCCTATAGGTTTTTTCGCATTTTGTCTGCCTCTATTCCTTCCCAGGTTACCTCTTCTTTTGTTGGAAGTGGAAAATCTCAAAGAAGATCAAATTTTGTGTGGCAAGTTTTACATGGTCGGGTGAACACTATGGATTAGGTCCAACGCCACTCTTCCTTTTTAGTACAAATGCAATGGTGCATTCTCTGTAGACAGCTGGAGGAGGACCTTCACCACCTTCTATGGGATTGTCATTTTGCACCGTCAATTTGGAGAAGATGGTCGAGGGCTTTTGGTTTACTTGTGGCTTGGAGGAGAGATTGCTTTTCTATGATTGAGGAGGTCCTCTTGTGTTCGATTTTCTGTGAGAAAGGCAATGTGTTGTGGCAAACTAGTTTTTTAGAGAAATATTAGGATTTTTTGAGAGGTGGATAGATCGAGTAAGGAGGTACAGGAGGGGCTCGGTTTAATGGTTGTTTGTGGGCGTCAATCAATAGACTTTTTTTTTTGTAATTATGCTCTTGGTCTGCATTTGTTGTAATGAACCATTTTTTAGGTAGTTTTGGGCTCCCTTCACTTTCTTTTTTGTGTTGTTTTTGTACGCCCTTGTTTTCTTTCATTTTATCTTAATAAAAGCTCGGTTTCTTACCAAAGAAAAAAAAAAAAAGTCTCGTCCTTTTCTTTTTAGAATTTTTCCTCCATGAGTAGATTAAAACCGTTGCAGTCACCTTCTTTGATTAATCTTATTATCTATGTAATCTTCCATTGAACACATGGGTTGAGTATATCTTGTTTTTGCGTATCATTTTTAATTTTTTTTCAAATTTTGTTACCATTACATTTTGCGTATATAGTCGATTTTAGTGTGGGGAGAGGCTTGTGGTAGGCTTGTTTCTGCTATGTTGTGGAGAGTTTGGATCAAGAGAAATTGTAGAATTTTTAAAGGGGGAGAGATCTTTATTAGAAGAGGTGTGTGACATTGTGAGGTTTTATGCATCTCTTTGAGTGTTTGTTGGCCAGAATCTTTGTAATTATCGGCTTGATATGACGCTCTTGGATTGAAGTTCTTTTAATGGGGCGGGGACTGTCTCCTTGCCCCCGTAAACCTCTTTATTGAGGACTACATTTCTATGAAAGCTTGGTTTCTTAAGAAAAAAAATTGTTATCATTCCGTTATGTGTAATAATTTCACTGCATAATTATGTTATGGTAAGTACTAAATATGATTTTGAACTTTATTCCCTGTACTTTATAATTCGTCATAGATCTCATAAAAGGGAATAAAATATTGGTTGGGGAGGCCTTTTGAAGAAGTTGAAATGCTCAATGCAATTAAAGAACGAAATAAGGAAGATCTACCTAGGGCATTCCAAGAGTTTTTAAAGAACGAAATTCTTAACAAGGGGACGAACAAAACGTATGTAACTTTGGTTCCAAAGAAGAGTGGGGTGTTGAAAGTGAGCGACTTTAGACCTATGAGTCTTGTTACTTCCCTTTATAAAACCGCGGTCAAAGTTCTTGTTGAGCGACTAAGAAATGGCTTGCCCTATAACCATGGATGATACACAAATGGCTTTTCTTATAGTGTTTAGGGGAGGCAAATTCTTGATGCAATCTTGCTTTCTGCTGAATCTATTGATGATCTGGAAGAGTTGAGGCTTCACAGTGAAATCAGCTTACTTGGCATTGCAAGAAAAGAGAGGACTTTTGAGAAAAGAGATCTGCTCTTTAATTTGGGGAGGTTCGGTACCCGAAAGGGCGATTCCTCCTTTGGACAGTTGCTCACAGCAGCATTAATAACTCATGATAAGATGCAAAGAAGATATCCTAACCTTAATATCTCCCCTACCTATGCAAAAGAGAGTGGAACTACTTTGGTAACTTATTCTGTCTAAATTGGTGACACTGTTTGGCGTTAGATCAGTGGCTGATAGAGTCTTTGAGCTGCTGGGGATTGAAAGATAAAGTTTGTGTTATGATCAAATACTGCGAAGGCTATTTTGTGTCTTATTTGGGACGAAAGAAGTGCTAGAATTTTTCAGATAAATACAATTCTTTTGATTGTTTTTGTGACCTTGTACAGTTCAACAGCCTCAAATAGGAGTAGCATCACAAGATCTTTTGTCATTACTCCACCTTCCTCATTAATTTAGATTGGGAGGTTTTTTTTTTTTTTTTTTGTAAGTTCGTAGGGAAGGGGCTTCTTGTTCTTCGGCCCATTAAGCTGGTCTTCTTGATGTTCTGGAATGAAATATTTTTCTGTTTCTTATAAAAATCTTGATCTTTTGAAATGAAAGGTTTTCGAAAGATCAAGATTTTTATATAAAAAAGTGCCTTTTAAGAACCGTTGCCTTTTGCACTTTCTCTTTTATACATCGAACGGTTTGAAACTATGTGGTTTCTCCATTGAAGGTATTGAAGATCGAGAGCGATTCCTTCTAATGTGGGTTCTTAAGGAAAAAATCCAATCTCTAAGCCCTGTCCCAAGTCCAACACTAAACACTATAAGAATTAAGAAACACGTTGCATGATTTGTTTATGTTGTCATTTAAAGATCCAAATTTTGTATTATTTTTAACTTATATTTCCCCATCCTAAATTCTGGGTATGACTTGTTGTCAGATAGTAAATGTTCCTGAGAAGGGGACACGAAAACATCCTCGCGGTGATAACGTTCAGGTAATATATACGAAAAAAATACTCTTTAGTTTCTTTTATTCACCTGGTTGCAAGTGTTTTAATGTCTTGCAACATTTCTTCATGATAACCATTTTAGATGCTATAAGTTTAGTATGGTAATGATGACATGTATGTGTGTATTTTCTTGGAACCATTGTTTTTCTTTGTTAGATATTTCTGGGGAAATTTGTTTATCTTTGCTTAGAGAGAGCTTTACACGTATTACATGTATACATGTACACACATAAATAGAATAAACAGGGAAGAATTGAGACCCGAGGTAAGAAGCAAAGATCCACGTAGGAGCACTGGTTTGGGTCACTCAAGACTTCATGTGCCTACAAGCTGCGAGCATAAGCTCAAGGCTGGAAACGATGGGTAAAGAGAGAGTTATTATGTAGGTGTGAGATCCCACGTCTATTGGAGAGGGGAACGAAACATTCTTTATAAGGGTGTGAAACCTCTCCCTAGCAGACGCGTTTTAAAACCTTGCGGGGAAGCCCGAAAGGGAAAGCCCAAAGAATTGAGACCTGAGATAAGAAGCAAAGATCCACGTAGGAGCACAAGTTTGGGGTCACTCAAGACTTCATGTGCCTACAAGCTGCGAGCATAAGCTCAAGGCTGGAAACGATGGGTAAAGAGAGAGTTATTATGTAGGTGTGAGATCCCACATCTATTAGAGAGGGGAACAAAACATTCTTTATAAGTGTGTGGAAACCTCTCTCTAGCAGATGCGTTTTAAAACCTTGCGGGAATGCCCGAAAGGGAAAGCCCAAAGAATTGAGACCTGAGGTAAGAAGCAAAGATCCACGTAGGAGCACAGGTTGGGGTCATTCAAGACTTCATGTACCTGCAAGCTTTGAGCATAAGCTCAAGGCTGGAAACGATGGGTACAGAGAGAGTTAGTATGTAGGTGTGAGGTTCCACATCTATTGGAGAGGGGAACGAAACATTCTTTATAACATACGCGTTTTAAAATCTTGAGGGGAAGCCTGAAAGGTTGCCCAAAGAGGAGAATATCTGCTAGCGCGGCTTGGGCCGTTACAGTAGGGTAGTGTGGGTGAATGTTTAAGTCAATCATCAAACCTGCAGAACTTCAACTTAAGTATGTCAGGTCCAAGAGCCCTTAGAAATCAAGGTAGCTTATGTATACCTCGTGGGTAACAATGTACCTTTTGTGCTGTGAAATTACATAAACTAGTCTTGAATCTATCATTTATAGACATTTAAATTTATAGCTCTTAATTATAATCTGAGAATAATCCCTTGTAGACATTCACACCCTGCTGTATTTATATTTTCATAGATCTCTTGCCTGCCCTTTAATCTTTTAAATTTGTGGTGCATATAATCCCTCTCTGGGGTTTGATGTTGGAATTGCTTTGAAAATGTCATCTCTTAAATCTTAACCGAGTTGAAAAAATGTGCAGATAGATACAAAAGATATTTTGTTTATATGTGGTGGAGCGTTCATAGATCTAGAAAAGACAATCTCTGATAGGTAGGTTATTCAATATTTTTCCATTAAATCTCATCCCTTTTCAGTGTTCAAGGATGCTTTCTATGTACTAAAATGGTTTGTGTTACTGATCAGACGGCAAGATTCTTCTATCGGTTTTGGCGCACCTGTTCGTGCTAACATGAGAATGGGTGGGGTTACGAACGCTGCAGTTACATCTTCATTGCTGGAAACGGTGAGAACGAAAGCCCTTTGGATTCGTTGGCATTCCGCGTTTATTTATTTCACGTCGATGAATATTACTTTATTTGGGATAACACCTCCCCTCGAAAAAATGCCCGAGTCCCTTTAAAGTTCATCTAAACGTTCTATTTGGTGCTTTCCAGGTTGAGAGTTCTGATCTTATAGCATATGGTCTCATACCAGAGTTTATAGGGCGTTTTCCAATTCTTGTTAGCTTATCAGCCTTAACTGAGGAACAGCTTGTCCAGGTATCGATCATTATTTGTTTATTGTTGTTCATCTAGAACACCACAATTGAAAGAAAGAACTTTATTAGAGATCTAATATTTAGTTTAACAATTTTGTTTTTTTGAAATATTGTCCCCTTTGCACATATATCCATATAAGATAGTGATAAAGTGTGAGATCCCACATTGGTTGGGGAGAAGAACGAAACACCCTTTATAAGGGTGTGGAAACCTCTCCCTAGTAGACGCGTTTTAAAAACCTAGAGGGAAAGCCTAAAGAGGACAATATCTGCTAGCGGTGGGGTTGGGCCGTTACAAATGGTATCTCAGAGTCAGACACCGGGCGATGTGCCATCGAGGAGGCTGAGCCCCGAAGGGGGTAGACACGAGGCGGTGTGCCAGCAAGGACGCTGGGCCTCGAAGGGGGGTGGATTTGGTGGGAGTCCCACATTGATGGGAGAAAGGAACGAGTGTCAGCGAGGACGCTGGGCCTTAAAGGGGGTGGATTGTGAGACCCCACATCGGTTGGGGAGGAGAACGAAACACCCTTTATAAGGGTATGGAAACCTCTCCCTAGCAGACGTGTTTTAAAAACCTTGAGGGAAACCCCGAAAGGGAAAGCCCAAAGAGGACAAAATCTGCTAGCGGTGGGCTTGGGCCGTTACATAAAGCCTCCATTGCTTGGACCTCGAATGAGCTCGAAACCCAAAATATTGTCTGAGTTGATTCTCTTTGGCATTTTCTTTCTATAACCCAAATGAGCTCGAAACTTTACTTGGACCTGCTGTTGTTAACAGGTCCTCACTGAACCGAAAAACGCCCTCGGTAAGCAGTACAAGAAGTTGTTTGGCATGAATAACGTGAGTATTTACTTTCTCATGCAACCGATTTCTACGTTTTCCTACACGAAACTCTCTCCTATCATTGTGGAGTAGAGACCGTCTTAGTAGAACCACGATTCGATTTCCAGGTGAAGCTGCATTACACAGAGAAAGCACTGAGACTGATTGCCCAAAAATCAATGGCCAAGAACACTGGTGCCAGAGGCTTGAGAGCCATACTGGAAACCGTTCTTGCAGAAGCCATGTATGAGGTATTGAGCCTAAAATCATCCATCTGAATATAGCCCATGACAGCATTAGCTCATTTCTATACTCAAATGGTTTAGATCCCCGACGTCAAGACTGGAAACGAAAGAGTAGATGCCGTTGTTGTTGACGAAGAATCCGTTGGCTCGCTAAATTCGAGAGGCTGCGGAGGCAAAATTCTTCGTGGCAATGGAGCGTTAGAGCGGTATCTAGCTGAAACCAAGTCGAAAGAATCAGAGGTACCATTTCTTTCAAATATGACCTTCATTTTTTATATGAACCACGAACAAGGAATTTCCATACCTCAAGGTCCAAATACAAGGACGAGAGCCAAGAAGCTACAACAAACCTTGTACACTTATATTCAAGCTATGGTGAGCTCATCAAAGGAAATTCTAGAAGACGTTGGAGACCTCCCTTATATGTTGTGCAAAGTTGAGCTTCAAGAAATGTGCTTATTAGTCATCCTTGGACTGAGTTCATTAAATGCAACTTTAAGTGCAACTTTAAGTGCATTTAATGCATCTCTTTCTTGAAACTCAACTTTGCACAACATATAAGGAAGGTCTCCAATGTCTTCTAGAATTTCCATTGATTAGCTCACCATAGCTTGAATATAAGTGTACAAGGTTTGTTGTAGCTTCTTGGCTCTCGTCCTTGTAATTGGACCTTGAGGTATGGAAATTCCTTGTTCGTGGTTCATATCAATTTTGTTCTTTGTTGCAACTAAACAATATGTTTATAGGATAATTTGGAGGAAGGCGAGGCAGAGATGTCATCAAGAGCTGTGAGTATATAGAAACGTGCAAGATAAGGTAACCACGACCGTATTGATGAAAAGAAAAAGAAAAGAAATACATTCCCCCTTTTTGGTTTATGTTATTTTGGGGGAAGAAATAAAAATATATGGTGTAATTATCCATTGTAACACCACATAGCTCAGGTTAAGTCCATTGTGTTAGGGAGGATGGAAGGAAAGAGGCATTCATCGTTTAGGCTAACATATCTATTATATCTGAGTAATCTGTAAAATGAAAAGGAAATAGCTGCCCATTAAGATGTTTCTTCCCATTTATTTTATTAAATTATAAATTTAGTCATTGAAATTTGACGACGACGTCCCTTAAGCTTTTGATTTTGATTATGTTTTGTCGTCGACGCTGTTACTTAAATGTTGATGTAGCACGGTGGTAGAAACGGGCACGGAAAATAAGTAAAGTCATTTTTGTTTATAATGCGAAGTTATGCCCTTTCATCCTTTCCTAAAATTTGATATATATAGAATTAGTAATATGTTATAAATTATTTGTCGTATATTATTAGGTTAGGTCTTTTTGGATTTTTGAAACTTCGAGAACGTAAATCAACTGATGAAGGTATCTTGAACATTCAAATTTGCATTTTTGTTCGAAAGTGGGTTGCTTGTTCGTTCAAAAATAGGATTGTACTAAAAGAGAACTGTCGGCAAACGATTGAGATTCATTCTAAAGGGGATAGACTATTTGGAGAGAAAAATAGAGGAAATTTTTATTTGATTGGTGAAAATCAAGTCTTTATTACTTTTGCTAGGAATGAGTACCTATCACCTTACGAGAATCGAACCCGTGTCTTTGACATGAAGAGATGATGTCCTAACCACTGGACGAAAGAGACTAAAAAGCATTCTTCATATACCTAAGCTCTGAGAATAGAAATGATTCGTTTTCTTTCTATTCATACACAATTCGACAATTTCTAAGTGAATTCAGCGGGGTCGTCACGCCCTTCCTATGGGGGAAGTGGATGTGATCTTGGATTGATACTCAGTTTGTGGCATAAGCAATTTAGTAATAGAATCTACACATTCGGTTCGGTTCGGTTGAACAAGAAAAGGAGCAATGGAGTTCATGAACATACAAAGGGCTTTAGATACAACTAACCAAATGCTTTAGATACAACTAACCAAATTTATAGTGCTTATCCACAGCAATTGAGACATCCCAAGTGCAGCTCATTCCTTGTGGGAACACAACCAAATCCCCAGCGCCAATCTCAACCCCCTCATCTGACCCTGCTGGAGTAACCTTTACCTTTCCCTCTAGCAGATAGCATGTCTCCTTGTCCGAATATGTCCATGGGAATTTGCTGGGCCCACACCCCCACCTGTTGGATTCACAATCAAAACATCCCATTAATGAAAATCCTCCCTCTCCAGACAGCCATCAACCATTTTGAAATCATACTATTAGAAACCACGGACCTTCACAATAGTATGATATTGTCCATTTTAAGCATAAGCTCTTGTGGCTTTGCTTTTGGTTTCTCCAAAAGGCCTCATACCAATGGAGACGTATTCCTTACTTATAAACTCCCTCCCAACAATCCTCAACCATCCTCCCCTCGAACAAAGTACACCATCGAGCCTATGTAGCCCTCGAATAGCCTCCCCTTAATCAAGGCTCAACTCTTCTCTGAAGTCCTCGAACAAAGTACACCCTTTGTTCGACACTTGAGTCACTTTTGACTACACCTTCGAGGCTACAAATTTCTTTGTTCGATACTTCAGTATTCGATTAGCATGACTAAGTTAAGGGCATGGGTTTGATACTATGTTATGAACCACGACTCTCCACAATGGTATGGTATTTGTTCACTTTGAGCATATGCTCTCATGCTTTGCTTTTGGTTTCCGAAAAAAAATGCTTCATACCAATGGGGATGTATTCCTTACTTATAAATCCATGATCATATTCTTAGTTAGCCAATGTGAGACTCCCTTCCAACAATCCTCAACACTAACAACATACCTCTTGAAACCTAGTAAGACAAAGACGTGCCCCACTTGTAGTGAGTTATTTGACACCCCACATCCCAAGATACAAAGTCCTTTAAAAGACCTGGCGTACAATTAAGTTCTGTTATGACTCTCCTTTGGTTTGTATGTAGGAAAAGAGAACAGGAATCCATTTTTTTTTTTTTTTTTTGTAGAAGAGACTTTGATTGGTAACTAACAACTTTATGTAAAAACTTTCCATAGAAACAAATCTCCAAACTTTGTGTTTTGAAGATGATCTTAAAAACCAACATGGATTATGGAGTAACCACTTACCCCACACATAGTACAAGCTACTTTAAAATCCGATGATGCGTGATTGTTTTAGGAGAGTTGCCCAAATCGTAGAATTCTCAAATGTCGAATAAATAATTTGTGAGCCATGCTCCACTTGTTGTGAGTTGTTCATTTCTAATATGGTATCAAAGCTATGCCCTTAACTTAACCATGTCAATAGAATTCGACAATTTGTGAGCCTCAAAAGTGTAGTCAAAAGTGACTTAAGTATCGAACAAAGATATACTTTGTTCGAGGGCTCAAGAGAAAAAGTCGAGCCTCGATTAAGGGTAGGTTGTTCGAGGACTCCATAGGCCTCAGGGAGGCTCTATGGTGTACTTTGTTTTAGAGGAGGATTGTTGGGAGGGGGTCTCACATTAGCTAATTAAGAAGATGATTATGGACTTATAAGTAAGGACTACATCTCCATTGGTATGAGACCTTTCGAGAAAACCAAAAGTAAAGTCATGAGAGCTTATGCTCAAAGTGGACAATATCATATCATTGTGGAGGTATGTGATTCCTATCATGGTATCAGAGCCATGCCCTTAACTCAACCATGTCAACAGAATTCTCAAATGTCGAACAAAGAATTTGTGAGTCTTGAAGGTGTAGTAAAAAATGACTCAAGTATCGAACAAAGGTGTACTTTATTCGAGGGCTCTAGAGAAAGAGTTGAGCCTTGATTAAGGGGAGACTGTTCGAGGACTCCATAGGCTTCAGGGAGGCTCCAAGGCTCTATATTGTACTTTCTTCGAGGGGAGGTGAGACTGGCTAATTAAGAAGATGATCCTGAGTTTAATAAGTAAGGAATAATCTCCATTGGTGCGAGACCTTTTGTAAAAACCAAAAGTAAATCTTATGTTCAAAGTAGACAATATCATACCATTGTGGAGGCTAGGAATGGCCATGATTCCTAACCGTTCTTAGTTTTTAATCTTAGCTACCTGCCTAACAATTTACAACCCAGAAGCTTCAAGTGATCAAATATCAAAATAACTCCTCCTTAAGCATCCCATCATCCATCTATTTATAAGCATTCATAAACTCTTAAAACAGATTGAAATCCAATTCCAAAATTGCTAACATCGCTAATATCAAGGCTAGATCATTAAAAGAACAGCCAATCGGGCCATCAGCATCGGCAACCAGTAAAAATTCGGCGGCCGAAACAATGATATTGCAGCAATTAAAAGGAGAAAACAATCAAAGAAACAAGATATAGGAATCAAAATACTTGGGCCATTGACGAACGCCGAGTTCAGTAAGCTTGGATTCGGGCGGATTCTTCTCAACTTTGATGCCCAGCCTCTCAGTAGCCATGGAATCGGCTCGGATTTGAAGGGACGGTGCCCTTTTCACGAAGTTCAAAGAGAGGTTTCTGGGTTTACTGAGGGAAGTGGGCGGTTTTAAATTTAGTAATGAGAATCCGTTCACTGCGGAAGCCATCGCAATTTCCAAGATCCTCACTGTTTGATTTCCCCTATTTTTAGGGCTATATTATCAATTATCTTCTTGCCCATAACTCTGTTCTAATGCCACTTGGAATTGATTTCATCGACTCCTACCTTATCCGGAAATTTGTTTTTTTTTTTTATAATTTTATTTCAACAATTTCACCCTTGAGATTTTTTTTTTTTTGTTAAAATAAGACAATATATATATATATAAATTAGAAAGGAGAAAATATTCCCGAGGGAAGAGGAATTACAGTTTAGACGGGGAATTGGAGGGAGAGCGGAGAACATCTTTTACAATTAGATAAATGGACCTTGTCTCATCCCATTTAATATAAATATATTTTCAAAATACATATATATGGTTTGTGGCTGAAGCTGCTGAGCTCTAGAGCCTATTTATTTTTGAACTGTAAACTCGGTAAATCGGCTGGATGATCAGCTCCTCTCCTTTACAGTCGAGTTGATTCACTCCTGGAAGGTTAAGCTACCTTACCTTAGTCAACTAAGCAAGTGAGATGGGTTGACCACCTGGAAAGAAAGTTGTTTGTTGTTCAGTCTTGGTATGTGGTATTGTCCAAGTCTTTGATTACTTGACTGGATGTACTGGAGGTCTCTCGAGTGTCTACGACAGATTCGATCAGTCTCGTGACGAAGATCAGTCTTTTCCGATTTTCTACTAAGAAAATCTGGGTATCGTCTCGACAACTCAATTTGCTCGATAAACTACTTGGGGCTCCCCATGGTTTAGTAAGAATGGTGATTTGCTCTAAATCCAGGTTGAATTTTCATTATTCACTAAAAAGTGTAAGCTTGATTAGTGAGGTCTTAAAAACTTCATAGAATGAAATGAATGATCGTAATATTTAAAATAAAAATATATTTATGGCGTAAAATTATATTTTTCTCAAATTGGTTTTTTTTCAAAAAAAAAAAATTCTATCTTTGAGAAATTCTTGTTAAATTAAGATTAAAAATTATAAAAATTGGAAAACATTTATTGCATCATTTATAATATCAATTAATTTATGGTATTATTTATAATATTTCTTTTAACGGTTAGGTTTGTGTTAAATAGAACATTATCATAAATAATATATTATAATTTTTTAAATTATTTATTTTGCCATCAAACTTTTAATTTGAGCATAACAAGTCCGTTACCTATTCCATTTTTTTTAAATTTGAAGTTAAATGATCGAATAAATTCAAAGTTTAACTTTTTTATTTTTGTTTAATATTTCATTAATTTTTTTAAAAATGTTTAATATTTCATTGATGTACTAAACAAAAATGTAAGTTTAAGAAACTATTTAATATTTTTAAATAAAAAAAATCCTATTCTCTTAGAATTTCAATATTATTCTTGACATTTCATAAACGTCTTGTAATTAATTTTGGAGTAGAATTTTTTTAGAATATCAGACAAAAATTGACTTGAAATGATGTGGCGATGACCGAAAATGAAAATTGGACCCAAACACTATATTATCATTTCAGGTCATTGTCTATTTCAAGTCCCTATTTTCATCCAAAATTGTAATGAATTTCTATTCTAAAAATAGTTTTGAAACATTTATAAAAGGTAATGTTGTAACTTTTGGAAGAATATGAGTCTTAAACGAAAAATTTACGAGTAGGTTTCGGTGATTTGGCCTAAGGTTTACCATTCCTATCACTTTTCTCTCTAGATATGGAGCTCAAAATAAACAATGTAGCAATGACTAATTATGTAAGGAAGAGGTTGAAGTCGAGTTCTCTCAAGGTAGACAAAAAAATCCTGACAAAACGAGCTCACGTTACGAACCAAAGATGAATAATGAGTTAAAAACTCATAAACTCGCCTTGGATAGAGCCAAGGGTGGCACACGATGAGGCGAACTTCTAAATTCTAGACTAACCAACAACCATGCCTTGAGTAAGAAGAAAAAAGAGGGGCTTGTAATTGAGAGCTTACATCTACTAGAGCTCGATTGGTTGAGGTCTATGTGCGTATGTAACAACCTAAGCCTACCACTAACATATATTGTTTGCTTTAACTTGTTACATATTGCCGTCAGCCTTACAGTTTTAAAACGTGTCTGGTAGGGAAAGGTTTTCACGCCTAACAATCCATCCCACTTGGGGATCCAACGTCTTCGCTGGCACACCGCCTGATGTCTGGCTCTGATACCATTTGTAACAACCCAAGCCTACCGCTAGCAGAAGGAAAACCCCAAAAATCTTGAGGGGAAGCTCGCAAGGAAAAATCCAAAAAAGACAATATCTGCTAGCGGTAGGCTTGAGCTATTACAAATGGTATCAGAGCCAGACACCAAGTAGTGTGCCAGTAAGGACACTAGGCCCACAAGGGGGTGGATTGTGAGATCTCGTATTGGTTGGAGAGGGGAACGAATCATTCCTTATAAGGGTGTAGAAACCTTTCCTTAGTAGATGCGTTTTAAAATCTTGATAGTCATTGGCTTTTATTTTTTAGTTTAAGAAAATAAATTTAATGTAATTCATAATTTTCTTGGTCTCATGAGGCAGCAATTAGTGTCTAAGCTAAAATAAGACGGAGTAAAGTGTAAATTATATCGACTTTTATTCTTACATAGAAAAAATGAATCTTAAGGACTAGTTCGAGCTCAAAAAGGCGTGGGCGGGTTATTTTTTTTGGCAAAGGTCGCATATCGAAAGGATTAACAAGTAGGGGCGCATTTTTTTAAATTGAAGTTCATGTCTAACATCACCCAATGAGATAGAATATAGACGTGAGCATGTGGTATAATTCTAGTTTAGGGTTTGTACATGTGCAACCCATATAGAGTCGCTACTACATACATGACATGAATTTTTTATTTGGAAACTTTCATTTAAAATAATTCATCAAACGATGTCATAGACTTAATCGTGCACAATGAAGCTTAATAAAATAATAAAAAATAAACGTGAAATTTAAATAAAACAAAGAAAAGATTAGAACAATGTCTTAACCTAACCTAAGGGCTACAAAATAAATAAAATTCAACTAACTTAACACAAGTTTCATGGTCTTCAACACGACCCTGCCGTCATCTGTATAGGGGTACCTTACCTTTACCTAAAATGTAAGAGTAGCATATGACTTGAGTATTTTAAGAAATACTCAGTAAGTGACTCTACTATTGGGGTCGTGAAATGCAAACACATGCAACATGGTGGGACCTATCATTTAAAACATCATTTCGTTCTCTTAGGCGGCTTTCCAGTCCGAGCTAAATTGGATGTGTAGTGCTTCTCTACACATAACCCACACGTACGAACGTGACCCACTAGGTGTGCTCGCACACCCCCTGGGCCTGCTGGTCGGGCTAGCACTTGCTGACGGGCTGTTGTTGGACATCCGGAGGGAATAGCGACCGTCATATCATCATGACAAACTTGATGAACATAATTAGTCTCATAGTGTACACGTCCGTACTCATTGTAATGGGGAAAGTATCCTAATGTATGTGAACACACAGTTATGCATGAGGTTCCCATACTTTCTATCATGACATAATAAATGATGTAAGAAAATATCTATTCTTTCGTAACATATTAATTCGGTAATTATGTATACATAATTCTTATACATTTTGTACATAACATTGCTTCCATGATATGGCATAGGGAGGTATTGCTTCTAGGGAGGTTTTGCATCATAGATTGCTTTCATTTGAAGTAAGGATCGAGCTAAGCGATATAGCTTCCAAGATTTTGAGTTTCTTACTCTCAGATTTCTTCGATCACAATCCACCATTTTCATTCAAATTGTTTCCTACACGTTCTAAACAAGATTACCCATAAGTTTGATGAATAAATCGAGTGTTGAAGAAGCCCCAAACATCGATTCCTAATCCAAGCCGCCATTAAAGGAAGAGATTAAAGCTTGAAAATCCAATCCGAACCTACAAGTAAATATTTTAGGAGAGACAATTCTCATTCGATTTCTGCACCTCCAAAGAACATTTCCGTAGAAGACCATGAAGGCTAACAAGCCCCGGAGCGTGTCCAATTGGAGAAAATCGTTTTGATGTAAAGTTTGAGGGTAAGGATCCAATTCTCATTTATAGTTCATTTTGCTTAAATTGAGCCTTTCTTTAGCTTAAAAAATTTGAGTATTTTTTAATGAAGAAATCGAGAGCTAATAAGTCTTAGATCAAGCTGCTCAAGAAAACTAAATTGTTGAGTAAGTTGCAGACTGAGGAAACAATATCAAAATTGAGATCACACGCTTAAAGACATTCCTCCAAAATAATTCATTTAGCTAGAGGGAAAAATAAGGAAGAAAATCCATGAAGAAATTGAGTCGTGAAAAGCTCTAGAATCGGCTGCCCAATAGAACTTTATATGGTTTGAATTCCGGCGAGGAAAAGTTTTCTAGTGAATTTTGGAGGTGAATAACTCATGCCACAATCCATGAGAAGGTATGAAATCATTCCCCAGCTCTTCTATGTAACACCATCTTTAAGTTTCGTGAAGAAATCGAGTGGAGAAACGTTGTAATCGGAGCCTTCAATTACGCGATATCAACGTTTAGTTTATGAATTTCTCTTCCTCGAAATTCTTCTAAATTCAAGGGCTACTGGTAACTATTTTCTTTCAAACTAGTTTCTATATATATTAAAATATAATATTTGGAGAATATGTTATAATAATTAATTATAGAATATATTTTAGATATCGTAATCAGTTAATATTTTTTTTTTCTTATTTGTAGGAGTTGGTTAGTAGTATATTTTATTTTAGGATTTGATTAGTAGTATATTTTATCTCATTCTTCAGATTTAGTTAGTGGTATATTTTTTCTTAGTTGGTAACTTGTATCCTATTTAAATGTTGTGAACATTAATGAAGATCGTACTTTCGATCACACTTATGTTTCTCATTCTTAACATGGTATCAGAACACCGATCTTGATATTCTTCAATATCAAAATTTTCGTTATGGCGGAATCAACCAAATCCAGTTTCAAAAGTTTGGATGTGGATTTAACACATCCTTATTATATTCATCACTTTGATAAGCGAGGATATTCACTTGTTCCAATCAAATTAAATAGAACAAATTACCAATCCTGAGGTAAATCAGTTATGCATGCTCTTATTGCCAAAAAGAAAATTGGCTTCATTGATGACACAATTGAAGAACCATTTCAAGATGTAAATTCAACCGAATTTGAACTCTGGAATTAGTGCAACAATATGATAATATCTTGGTTAACTCATTCAGTTGAAGCAGATATCGTTGAAGGTATTTTTCATGCCAAGACAACTCATCAAGTGTGGGTTGATCTTCACGATCAATTCTCACAAAAGAATGCTCCAGCAATTTTTTTAGATATAAAAGTCAATAGTAATGATGTCACAGGGAACCATGACACTGTCAACATATTTCACCAAGCTCAAAGCACTTTGGGATGAATTGGAAGCGTACCACACACCATTTACTTGTAATCAATGCCAAATACATGTTGATCAACGAGAAGAAGAAAAGTTGATGCAACTACTCATGGGACTCAATGAGTCTTATAAAACGGTGAGATCTAACATATTGATGATGACTCTATTAACAAATGCGAAGCAAACCTATTCTTTACTTGTACAAGAAAAGATGCAGTGTCAGGTAGCTTCTGAACCTACTACGAATTTCTCGATTGCATCAACAATGCAGAAGAAAACAACATATTCAAAATTCACCAAAGACAAATCATGTAAACACTGCAATAAAAGTGGTCATACAGATGATGAGTGTCGAATCCTTAAGTTTCATTGTTAATTTTGTGATAAAAGGGGACATATAGAAGATCGATGTCGACAGAAAAATAATTCTAGAACGGCAGTCCAAGTCAATCAATGTAACAATCGTGTATATCAATGATCTGCAAATATGGCCGATGTGTCTTAGTTGAACACAGAAGAACAGTCACCTAATTCCATTCCAAATTTTTCTGCTGAGCAATTACAACAGATAGCACAAGCCTTATCTACACTCAATCATCTTCTTTCTGGTAATTCTGACAATTTCATCAAAATTGCAGGTTTGTTTCCAGTATCTGCATTATCTATTAACTCTGCTAGTTCTAATTCATGGATTCTCGATAGTGGAGCTATGTAACGTATAATATCCAAAGCTTCTGTTATAAATGAACCAAAGGCTGCCACCATATCTACAATAAATTTGCATAATGGAGGAACAACACATGTGTCATATACTGACAGTGTTTTTCCTTTAATCCTGACCTTAAGTTAAACAATGTTTTATGTGTGTCGTCATTCAATTTAAACCTAATGTCCATTAGCAAACTTACCAATGACTTGAAATGTTATGTCACCTTCTATCCTGATTCTTGTGTTATGCAGGACTTGGCTACGGGGAAGATGATTGGCTCGAGTAAACAATTTGGAGGTCTCTATCATATTTCTTCATCTCCAATCAAAGCTTCAGCTCATCAAGTATCTCAGTCATCTGATTTGTGGCATTTATGCCTAGGTCATCCTTCTTTTTCTCGTTTTAAATTTCTAGATGATCAATTGCATCTTAATAATGCTACTTTTTTTTCATAATGGTAGTATTTGCCCATTAGCAAAACAAACTAGGTTGTCTTTCCCAAGAAGCTAAAAAACAACCCATTCTGCCTTTGATTTGTTACATTGTGATGTTTGGAGACCACATAAAATTCCTAGTCATTCTGGTTTGCGTTTTTTTCTCACTAGTGTTGATGATTTTACTTGATGTATTTGGGTTTTTCTTATGCAACATAAATAAGAAGTACATCATTTGTTAATGAACTTTGTTGAATTCGTTCAAACTCAATTTCATACTACTATCAAGATAGTTAGATCAGACAATGAGACTGAGTTCCTATCTTTGCAACCATTTTTTACTTCTTGTGACATTGAATTTCAGCGCACTTGTGTCTATACTCCACAACAAAATGGAGTCGTAGAATGTAAGCATCATCATATCCTAAATGTAGTTAGGTCTCTCTTCTTTCAGTCACAGGTTCCTCTTAATTTGTGGGGAGAGTGCATTTTAACTGCGGTTTATCTTATAAATAGAACACCATCACCATTGTTATCTAACAAGACACCCTTTGAAGCACTCTACAAACGACCACCTACATTTCATCATCTTCAAGTTTTTGGTTGTAAATGTTATGCAACTGTAGTACATCCTAAGCAAAAATTTGAACCCCGAGAAATTCTTTGTGTTTTCATAGGATATTCTTGTGGTCACAAAGGTTACAAGTTGTATGACATGCAATCTCACAAATTCTTTATCAGCCGTGATGTTAAATTTTATGAAGATGATTTTCCTTTTTCATCAGCTTCACAAACTTTGACATTAGCTCCGTCGAATCCCATTTTACCACTTCATGATTCATCCTACTCAAACATCTATTCTAGTCCTCTTCCACCTTCTATTCCTTCTCCAGATTCACCCACTAATTCTAATCTTATCCCACCTGATACATCAGTTTCACTCCGATGTTCTACTCGTACCAAACAGCCTCCAGTTTGGTATAATGATTATGAGATGTCTTCTGGAGCCAATCATATAACCTCTAGCTCAAGTCCCAGCACTGACACCAGGTATCTCCTTCATCATTACCTTTCATTCTCTCATTTTCTCCTACTCAACGTGCTTTTCTAGCTCTTATTACAGCCGAGACAAAACCTAAAACCTATGATGAGGCAGTTGGTGACCCATTATGTCAAGCAGGCTATGAATGATGAAATTGCAGCTTTGGAACATAATCATACTTGGTCTCTTGTTCCTCTACCACTTGGCCATAAAGCTATTGGCTGTCGTTGGGTGTACAAGATTATATACAACTCTGATGGTTCTGTTGAACGTTATAAAACTCGACTGATAGCAAAGGGATACACTCAGGTTGAAGGTATTGATTACAAAGAGACATTTTCTCCTACAACGAAACTTACTACACTTCGTTGCTTACTCACTATTGTTGCTGCTCGAAAATTGTTCACTCATCAGTTGGATGTTCAAAATTCATTTCTCCATGGGAATCTAGACGAGGAAGTCTATATGTCTTTACCACCAAGTATTCGTCGATAGGGGGAGAATACAATATGTCGGCTCCATAAATTTCTTTATGGATTAAAACAGGCTTCTCGTAATTGGTTCTCCATATTCTATACCACTATACTAAATGCAGGCTACACGCAGTCCAAAGCAGATTACTCTTTATTTACTAAGAGTAAATGTACTTCTTTCATTGTTGATGATATTTTGTTGACATGCAATGATCTCAAAGAAATTCAACATCTCAAGAGTAGTTTACTCGAGAAATTCCTTATCAAAGATTTAGGAAATTTGAAGTATTTCCTAGGCATTGAATTTTCTCAGTTTAGAAAATAAATTTTTATGTCATGCTCTAGACATTCTTCAAGACGCAGGTCTTATAGGAGTACGTCCAGAAAAATTTCCTATGGAGCAAAATCTGAAACTTTCTTTAATAGAAGGAGAGAAGTTGAATAATCCAAGTAAATACAAACGGTTAATTCGAAAAATCAAGCAGCATTACATATAGTTCGAAAAAAGTTACAAGCTGGAATCATCAAACCGTGTTATGTTTCGACTAAAATGCAATTGGCAAATGTTTTCACTAAAGCTTTAGAAAGATATCAATTTGATTTTTTGAAAGACAAGTTGGGTGTGATTGACATACACTCTCCAACTCGAGGGGGAGTATTAAGATATAATATTTGGAGAATGTATTATATAATTAGTTATGGAATATATCTTAGATATGGTAATCAGTTAATATTTTTTTCTCTTATTTGTAGGAGTTTGTTAGTAGTATATTTTATCTTAGGAGTTGGTTTGTAGTATATTTTATGTTATCCTCAAGATTTAGGTAGTGGTATATTTGTAGGAGTTTGTTAGTAGTATATTTTATCTTAGGAGTTGGTTTGTAGTATATTTTATGTTATCCTCAAGATTTAGGTAGTGGTATATTTTCCCTATTTGTAGGTATTAGTTGGTAGCTTGTATCCTATTTAAACGTTGTGAACATTAATGAAGATCGTACTTTCAATCCCACTTATATTTCTCATTCTTAACAATATAGATGAAGGATTCAAGAGCAAAAAGTGTCCATAACCAATTCTCCTAATTCAAGTATCCATAGACGACAAGGGAAGAAGATGTAAAAATCAAATTGGAGTCTACGGGCTAAGTTGTCCCTCAAAACCAGTTCCAATAAGCTAATGGGCACTCAAGGATGAAGTTCATGAAGACCACGAAGAGTAAAGACCTCAGGATCAAAAGGAATCAAAGAAAAAGCTTATCAGGTCTGTTTTTGGTGGATTTGGGGCAAACTCCAAATTCATCAACCATGGTCCATTAAGCTTTAATCCAAAGATACCATTAACTTTGTATGGAAGATAGGTGAAGAATTTATAAAGAAGTTGAGAGCTAAGGAGCTCTCTATTGGGTTGCCCAATAACTCTAATTTGTAGGGAAAGTGGTAATGTGTCGAGAGAAAGAATTGGGATATTGGGGCCAAATGCTAGAATTTATCCTTCCATGAACAAGTTTTAAGAAGAAATTGGAAATGAAAATAAGTTTTACTCCAGCGAAAATTGGAAATGAAAATAAGTTTTACTCCAGCGAAAAGTAAGTTTTCCAGTGACTTATAACGACTTATACTAAATGGTACAGTCTGCAATAAGGTGTGAAACTAATCCTTAACTCTTCCTTGCAACACCGTCTTCAAGTTTCATGAAAAGTCAAGGGGATAAAGCCTCCATATAGAGTTCTGGAACGCCATTTATCAGGCATAAGGATACTAGTTGCATCACGCTTCTTCCCTTGTTTTGGGGAAGAAGACGATAACGTGTCCACTTCAATTGAACCAACCATGTTAGCCCGAAACCTAACCTCCTCTCGATTTTTCTTCAATCAAATTGAATCTATACTAGTTCTAAAAAAATTGTTGATGTTTTGAGAAACTAGACTCGGGAATGATCTACCAAATAAAATTTTGAATAATTCGGATACCAGAAGCTTGAGAACAGAGGTCTCGAATGTCAACGTTGAGGTAAGTAATCGTCTTAGATTTTTCTTAAGAAATACTAGTAAGAATCACTTGAAATTCAATATGAACGGTACGTTATGCATTGTTTAAAGTAATATGGAAGAAAAAAGCAAAAAATTGTGAGTTAAGGACCTAAACTGAGCGTTTCACTTAGAAACTAAATAATGTTAAAATAACCAACTAAATGAACTCTTTTACCCATGAAAATTTAAAGCTGAGAATAATATGACAGGTTAATGATGTATATAAAATTTGGTGGTCATTGGACATGGATAAGTGTCTAAACCGAGTAATGATGTAAAATGATAATGACCCTATGGTTAACTACCTCAGGTTCATGACCCAAATGGCCTCCAAGTTGGATGAACCTTTATAAGAGATCTTATTTTAGGGTGTTTAAAGATCATGTAAATTTTTAAAAGTCATTAGAGAACGTTTAGACACTAAACAAAAAATTAGGGGTAAAATGACGAAAATACCCTTAAAGATCCTTAAGGTATTTTGAGCGTCAAACCCCGTCCAATTAACTTAAGGATTTAAGAAAGACCTATTTGTAAGGTGATAAGGAATGACTACAAGGGAAGTAAAATTCAGATTACCTTATTGATCGAATATCTCAAGGCAAGAACACTTGTTTGAGATTCAAATCACTTCACAAGCAAGATCGATCTTGTCAAGCTGTGGAAGAGGTGACCGGAAGATTACGCAACGTCGAGCAGAGGAAGAAGAATGCCTCTTCAACTGTCGACAAGCAGGGGTCGTCTACTCCTCACTGAGGAGGAACGGCTTGCACGCCTGAAACTCCGCGACAACACCAGCGAGAGCAATGGGTCCTTCAGCAGCAAAGGTGGTACGAAGCAATGAAAATCTTGCGAGCGCGCGCATGGGAAATAAGGAGATCAAAAGAAGAAGTCGACTGATGGCGGGCCAATCCAGTGCTCGAACTGTGGGAAGAAGAGCCACCTGAGCAAGAATTGCTGGAGCAAGCTCAGGAACAAGGAGAAGCCCCATGTGGCCCAATTCGAGGTGGAAGAGCCGACTCTTTTCATGGTGAGCGCATCGGTCTTATCCGTCGTCCCCAATTTCGATTTCAAATCCATGGAGGTAATCGGCAACTGTGTAACTGCTCCGGTGAGTGTCGAACCCGAGAAAGATCTCCAGCTAGACGTGAAAAAGGCACCGATTGGGGAGCTAATTCAGCTAAAGGAGGAGCGAGTGTTCGCTCAAATCGGTGAAAGAGGCGAGCAGCAAGAGCACCAGCGATAGGGTCCTCAACACAGGGGCAACAAACCATATGACCGGGGCCAAGTCTGCGTTCTTCGAGCTCGACTCAGGGATTTGCGGGACGGTAAAGTTTAGGGATGGCTCCATCGTCGAGATCAAAGGGTGCGACACCATCCTGTTCGTCGGCAAGGGAGGCGAGCACCACAAGCTGACCGGTGTCTACTTCATCCCGAGGCTCAAGGCTAACCTTGTGAGTCTGGGTCAACTCGATGAGGCCGACTGCTTCATTTCCATTGAGCACGGGCTACTCAAGATCTGTGATGATCGACGATGGCTGCTCACGCAAGTTCGGCGCACGACAAACTGCCTCTACATCTTGGAGTTGGAGATAGAGTAGTCGGTCAGCCTCTCAGCCAAGACCAAAGAAGTAGCTTGGACGTGGCACGCAAGGTACGGGCACCTGAGCTTTTCTGTACTACAGAAACTATACAAGGAGATAGTGTACGGTTTGCCGGCAATCGAAGACGTGAACATGATGTGTGACGGATATCTCATCGGCAAGTAGAGGCGCACCCCTTTTTCGTCTCAGGCATCCTAGTGAGCCGTTGGAGCTCGTACACGGCGATATCTACGGGCCCATCAAGCCGACTACCCCAGGCGGCAAAACCCTCTTCCTCTTGCTAGTCAATGACAAGAGCCGCTTCATGTGGCTGGTTCTGCTGCAAGCGAAGAGTGAGGCGGCAGAGCCGATTAAGCGCATTCAAACGGGTGTGGAGGCCGAATGCAGGAAGAAGATACGAGTGTTGCACACAGACCGAGACAAAGAATTTACCTCGATGAGTTTTAGTAAGTACTGAGACAAGCTCGACATGCAGCGACACCTAACAGCGCCCTACTCCCCCCAGCAGAACGAGGTGGTGGAGCGCCAAAATCAGACCATTGTCGGGATGGCAAGATCACTGGTGATGACGACAGGGATGCCCGAGAGGTTCTAGGGAGAGGCGGTCATGACGGCCGTCTACCTCCTCAACCGGTCGCCAATGTGAAGTCTCGACAGGAAGATGCCACACGACGCCTGGTACAACAAGAAGCCAGCGGTACATCATCTCCGAGTGTTCGACTGTGTCGCATACATGAAGATCACGCATCTCCACCTCGCCAAGCTCGATCTCAGGGGGTTGGAGGTCATCTTCATCGGCTACAAACTCGGGAGTAAGGTGTATAGGCTCTATGATCCTGCAGGGGGCGAGCTTACGTGTCGCGCGACGACTTTTGACGAGAACACCTTCTGGTGGTGGAACGACGTGACCGAGGCAGATCAAAACCTAAATAAATTCATGGTAGAATATCTCGTCACCGAATCGGGAGAAGTAAAAGCGCAGCATCGGGCACTATCACTGCCGCTTGCAGCGGCACCGGGCACGCCTGCACCAACACCGACCACAACTCCTGCTATGCCCCCTGAACTAGTGGAGTTCGCAACACCACGTACTGCGGACTCGACGCTAGATGCCGATCACGATGATGGTTTGGCGGCCAGGTACTGGAGGATTGAAGATCTACTGAGAGGAGGTAAACCACCGTGTCTGGCGGCGCGCGAGCTCGAAGATGAGGTGGCCAAACTCCATGCCATCAGCGTGGTTGAACCGAACTCCTTTATCGAAGTAGAGAACAACCCGTGCTTGCTAAAAGTAATGGAGGAAGGGATGGCGTCCATCACTGAGAACAAGACATGGAGTCTGAAGGACATGCTTCCGGGACACCGAGCCATAGGGATCAAATGGGTCTTCAAACTGAAGCGTAACAAAGAGGGAGAAGTTGTGAAGCACAAGGCCCGTCTGGTGGTGAAGGGCTACATCTAGAAGCAAGGAGTGGACTTCGAAGAGGTGTTCGCGATAATGGCAAGGTTGGAATCTGTCTGCCTGTTACTGGCAATCGTGACACATCATTCTTAGGAGGTCCACCACATGGACGTGAAGTCCACTTTCCTCAACGGAGAGCTGAAGGAGACCGTCTACGTCCGACAACCACCTGACTTCCTAGGCAACGACAACTCCGACAAGGTATTGTGCCTGCACAAGGCACTCTACGGGCTTTGGAAAGCACCACGAGCCTGGAACGCGAAGCTCGACAGTACCCTACTGTCGCTGAAGTTCAAGGGCTTTGCCTCTGAGCATTGCATGTACACGCACGGCAACGGCGAGCAGTAGTTGATTGTGGGACTGTACATCGACGACCTCATAATCACTGGAGGCAACACGAAGTTCTTGGAAGATTCAAGAGGGAGATGTCAAAGAACTTCAAGATGAGCGATTTCGGCGTGCTCAGCTACTACCTTGGCATCGAAGTGCAACAGAGTACTGCTGGCATCACCATCTGCCAAAGTGCGTACGCAAAGAAGCTGATGGACACAGTTGGGCTAGTGGACAGTAACCCTACAAGAACGCCAATGGAGGCCTGGCTCTATCTAAGGAAGGCTGGCACTATGACGGCAGTCAACGCCACTAATTACCACAACATTGTCGGGAGCCTGCGCTATCTGGTAAACACATGCCCTGACCTCGCTTATTCCGTTGGATACGTGAGTAGGTTTATGGAAGCACCTAGGGAGAAGCATCTTGTGGCTGTCAAGCGCATCCTGCGCTATTTGGCTAGAACTAGAGGCTGGGGTGTGAAATACTGTGCAGGGAGAGGAAAGGAGAAGCTTGAGTTGGTCGGCTACAGTGATAGTGACATGGCTGGTGACGTTGATGAAAGTAAGAGCACCAGCGAGATTATTTACTTCCTCTCAGGCGGCGCGATCTGCTGGCAATCAACTAAACAAAAGGTAGTTGCTTTGTCTTCTTGCGAAGCAGAGTACATCGTCGCTTCGATGGCCGCAACACAGGGGGTCTAGCTTGCACGACTGTTGGAAGAACTCATCGGAAGAGAAGGCGATCCTCCAATACTTTACGTGGACAACAAAGCTACGATCTCCTTGATCAAAAATCCAGTTTTGCATGACCGGAGCAAACACATAGAGATCAGGTTCCATTACATCTAGGAGTGTGCAGATCGGGAACTTATCAAGATTGACTTCATCTGAACAGAGGAACAACTTGGAGACATTTTCACCAAGTCCCTGGCGCGGGTAGAATTTGAGGAACTACGCTCAAAGATCGGAGTTCAAATAATAAGGTAGGTATACCACAACTTTAGGAGAAGATTGTTAGATAAAAAAGTATGGTTTGTCTTTATTTAGGTTATTCATACGTTTCCTTAAACTTAATTAGTTGATTTTTGTTTTTAGGCTATCTGAATTAACAATACATGTATAATTGGATAGAGTATGTTTAGCTGGCCATTTGACCCAACTTTAGGTAGAGGATTTATTGGCCACTTCGACCAATTTTAGAATGTAATTTTTTTAAATAACCAAATTAAATGAGAAACATTTGCACCGTATTTTTCATTAAATTCAAATCCCAAATCTTTCGTACTCTTATGTTATTTTATTAAACTTTTATGTTTTTTCTTCTCCCAAAAATTTGTTCGGCAAATTTTCTTCGTCAAGGATTTCCTCACCAGTCGAATTGCTCAGTCAAAGATAACACCGCTCTATCTTGCCTTGAGCATTCATCTTTTTCTTGAACACCCACTTCACACCAATGGGCTGGCTTCCTTTAGGTAATTCTGTTAACTCTCATGTATTATTGCGGTAAATCGCTTTAATCTCCTCATCCATGGCAGTTTGCCACTTCTTGTCTCGCACCGCCTATTCAAAGCTGATATTTTCACCATCTACCAGAAGACATACAAGGTGTACCTCATTTGTTGAATCATACAAATCTTGCAAATTTTGCATTTTGGGTTGTTGTGGTTCATCTTCATCATCGAAAATTCCTGAGTTTGTTGGTATACTTGTTGGTGCAACGACTGATGATTCTCCAACTTCACGACTCACCATCACTTTCTGACTTATTGGGTCAAGTAGCTTGTATTCTTTTGTCTTCTCATCATACCCAATAAAAATATACATTTTGCTTTTGTCTTCGAGCTTCGTTCTTCGTTGATCCGGTACGTGAGCATAAGCCACATTACCAAACACTTTGAGATGAGAAATTGTAGGTTTTTTTCCCCTCCATGCCTCTTGTGGTATTTGATCATCTAATTTCGCATGTGGAAATCGATTTTGCACATAGATGGCGCATTGTACGACTTTTGCCCAAAATTCCTTTGGCATCCTTTTGCTATTGAGCATTGACCGAACCATGTCGAGAATGATCTAGTTTTTTCTCTCGGCCACACCATTTTGTTATGGAGTGTACGGTGCGGTTAGAAATCGCCTTATACTTTGTTCCTCGCAATACTCCATGAAAGTCATCGAAGCATACTCGCTACCTCTATCGGATCGTACAGCTTTGATGTGTCTACCAGTTGCCTTCTCCACCATCACTTTGAACTTTTGAAAACCTCGAATGCCTCGGATTTTTCTTTCAGAAAATAAACTCAAGTTTTTCGTGAGTAATTATCGATAAAGAAAATGAAATACCTTTTACCGCTGAAAGACTCGGGCGTAATTGGTTCACATATGTCTGTATGAATCAACTCGAGAGGTTGTTTAGCCCAAAGTTCAGCCTTCTTTTGAAACGAGGTTCTCGCATGCTTGCTAAGCACGCATTCTTTTAACTCCCATGTATTGTTGCGATAAATCGCTTTAATCTCCTCATCCATGGCAGTTTGCCACTTCTTGTCTCGCACCGCCTCTTCAAAGCTGATATTTTCACCATCTACCAGAAGTCATACAAGGTGTACCTCATTTGTTGAATCATACAAATCTTGCAAATTTCACATTTTGAGTTGTCGTGATTCATCTTCATCATCGGAAATTCCTGAGTTTGTTGGTATACTTGTTGGTGCAACGACTAATGATTCTCCAACTTCGATATTAACTTTCGTCGTATTGTTTCAGTCCCATTCGCTTGCTTCATTTACTCCCACATCACGACTCACCATCATATACTCTGCCTATCTCTGCACCGAACTACCTCTCACATTCGAAATCTTAACCACCGGCACAAGAATCTCATCCACAACCTCTAATTTCCCCTCAGAAATCGCCACTGCAGCCTCGATTAAAAATTATTTCCAAGAATCGAAAGACGGAGAAGCCACAGAGGACGATGTAGACGAAGAACAAGAAGACGAAGAAGAGGTAGTCGGCAAAGTCGTCGAAACCGACTTTTGACTCGGCGGCACCGTCGGACTAATTAGATTATACATCATCTCACACAAAGCACTAGTCGAACTCGTAATCACGAACACAGCATCACTTCCATCACCGTTGTCGTTATCTTCAAGAAGTTGTTTCTCCAACTCCTGAACGTGATAATTCATCATCATCTTCTTCTCCGAGTCCATATTCTACAAATTCGGATGTCCACCGATGAAAACTGACTGCATCTCTGCTATCCTCTACCTTATGTACTTTTTCTATCCTCCAAATCTCCCTTGATCACATAAGTAGGAGGATGTGCCACATAAACCTCCTCATCCAAGCAATTTTTACTTTCTGCGCTGTGGTGCCACATAAGCAGGAGGTTGTGCCACATAATCTGTTGAGTCGTCTTTTGTTCTACCATCTCTTCAACATATGCATGAGAAGCAGCAGTTCAGCAGCAAAATGAGCTTGTGATTATTTTCCTTTACTCTTTTTGGGACATTCATACTGAAAATGACCAAGGTCATGACAATAAAAACACTCAACAAGAGTTTGTTACTCTTCTTGGGACATTCATACTGAAAATGACCAAGGTCATGACAATAAAAACACTCAAAAAGAGTTTTGTTAAAACCTTGTCTCCCATGTCCTCGTCCTTTACCTCGAATTGGGTCACCTCCATGATTTGTTCTCCATATACTGCTGTCAAGAGTGATCTTCAATGCCTGCTCTTCCACAATATGTCTTTGCATACGTTTTTCATGAACCAGTAGACTACTCTGCAATTCATCGATGGTCATGATGTCCAAATCGTTGGATTCTTCAATGGAGCAAGCCACGTAATCAAACTTTGAAGTCATGGAGCGTAGGATTTTCTCAATAATGCTAACATCACTCATCTTTTCACTATGGAAACACATTTTATTAGCAATGGTGAGAGTACGAGAAAAGAAATCAGAAACAATCTCACCTTCCTTCATATGAAGGGTCTCAAAGTCCTTGCACAGAGCCAGTAGTTGTGCTCGTTTCACCTTTGTATTTCCTTGAAATTTTTTTTTTCATTGAATCCCAAATGCCTTTCGAAGTTTCTTTATCCAAAATAGTCTCTAGAATTGAGCGATCGATGACTTGAATCCCAAATGTCTTTCAATTTCTGATCTGCTACCTCCTTCTTCTACTCATCTGAGTAATCAGCATCATCTAGTACAGCAGAAATCCCAAACTCAACTACTCGCCAATATTCTCTAGAGGGCGAAGAAAGTTCTCCATACTAACCCATATGCTACTAAATTAAATGCATACTAACCTATAGTCTACGAAATTAAATTTTTTGCAAACTCCCTTATGCATGTGTCATGGTCTCCTAGGTTGCGATGCCACCGTCAGCCGTATAGGGGAGCCTTACCTTTACCTAGAAAAATAAGAGTAGCACATGACTTGAGTATTTTGATCAATACTCAGTAAGTGGCCTCGCTATTGGGGTTAGATGCAAGCACATACAATCATGAGTAGAACCTACCATATCAGTCTATATTTCTTAGATAGTTATCCTAAGCGGGTTAATTTGATGTGTATTTACTATTCTACATGCGGTCTTCATGTACGAGTATGAACCCATCAGTCGGTTCACACACCTCTTGGGCCCTTTCTTGTCAAGCGAGCATTATTTGGAAGCTGCTGATGTCGGACACCCGTTATGAATAGCTACATTCGAAACATTATAGTAAATATTATGATCGTTTCCTTGCCTTGTAGTGTAAACGTTCGTACCATCGTAAAAGATGAAGGGGTATCTTCCGATGCATGAACACACAATGATACATGAGGCCCCAACATTTTTCTTTTCATATCCTGTATAACAACCCCTCTAGCATTTTCCTTTATATCATATCATTCTATCATAAGATTCATGTGTATATCGGGGTTGTGCATTATGCCAATTCATCACATTGCTTGTCAATCATATCATATCATATATCTCATCATGTCAGACATATGTCATGTCATAAACTTACCCTGTCTTCTGACGTATCATATAACATTGTATAGCATCATCACATCATAGAATGACATCATCATACATCGTACAATATAGTCACAACATCATAAATATAAAGAATAAATGACACGTACAAGAGCCACTACGCACGTGCTGTCATACATTAAACAAGACGTGTGACCTATCCGATAGTAAGACCACTTACTTGGTTGGCCTTAGCCGGCATTCTCCCTAAATTAGAGTATTACCAATTGTCGTTTCCTATTAGAACATCCATCTCATTTCATTAGTAACTACAATTTCTTAACTCAGTTTAACGTAAATCGAGAAATTGGACCTTATACTGACCTTAATTTCCTTAAACAGGGTCAATTTCAGCCTCCGAATAGTCAGAACGAAAAATATTGGGCAAAATACCCTTTAGTGAGCTGAGGAGCTTGATTCTGAGCCGTTAAGCTGAGCCTAGCCGACTGTGCCGCGTAAGCCGAAGAAGTTTCTAGCTGCAGGCGCGACGCATGGTGCAGTGAGACGCGAACCCGTGTTTTTCGGTGATTGAGTTTTTTTTTGTGCCCGTTACAGAATTTGTTTGTGTTTCATTTTCTAGAATGGTGTATAAATTTCAAATTCACTTCATTTTTGTGCTTGAAAATTTTCTATTAAATCTAGACTTTGATATTCAGGTTGACGTCAATATTTTATCATTCAATAACAACTTTAATATTTTATTTAGATGTACTCATTTTTAGAGTAGTATTAGAGCAAGCACACAACTAGTGTAGAAAAGAAAAGATTTGATCTGATGTAAGGTGAGAGTGATGGATGTGTCTAAGGACTCCACGAATGAATGAGCTCGAATACCTTTGTATGACTATTATATAAAGAAGAATCCTTCTCATTTGCACCAAATGCACTAGAAATAGTCGCATCGGTATTGAAGCCAAATATGACTCTCTAGCCAAAAAACCTCGAATGAAAGCTTTCAATAATTGCTGCTAAACTTGCACCAAAACAATGTTGTCTCCCAAAAATTCTAATTAAATTCCGATCTATATTCCTGTTTGAACTGAAAAATATGCTCCCCTAAATCATAAAGTTATGTTGGATGGGCACAAATTCAATTGAAAAAAGAAAAAAATTAGAACTATAAGAATTTATACAATTACCTAGTCAAATGTTCAATTAAATAAACATTCCTAAATATTAATTTGTGCATAATTCAACTAGGTGAGACAGACATATGCATCCATAAAAAGGTCCAGTACTATTCAAACTCTCCATACGCCACATATTTATTAACAAAAACAAAAAAAAAACAAAAATTAACCCAAAAGAACATGTAATTAAACCCTTAAAGATAAAAAGATAAATTGTGACCATAATTTTTCAATAATCAAATTCATATTTTCTACTCAAATTTATATTTTTTTTCTTAAATTGAGATAAAAAATGAACATTGATCTAAAAAAAATTTAATGTTGGATATTATATTTTTCAAATTTGTGGAGTTTTGAAATTTCACCACAACCGTTAAATAAAAATAATAAAAAAAACTATATATTCCATAAATTTAGATAATTTGTCATTGTGCAACACCCTTATTTACCTAAATCGTCATTTTTCGATTTGCAATCGACCCGTAAAGGTCCGTCTTGATAGTTAAGAATCGTCACTTTCTAAGGAGAAAGTGCATATTGCCTTGCAAAACAAGTGAAAACATTAGAAGTTGAGACAAAAGTAAATAATAAAATCACATACATAGCCTTCCTTTTTTATCAACTTGGAATTTGTCCGTATTTCATTTGGATATTTTTAAACTATATATATATATATATGATCATTGCACAGAAACAAAATACTTTTTTAACAACTTTTAAAGATAGATTTTTATGTAAAACACTATTAAAATAAAAATGAAAAAAATTGAAAGGATATTAAACGTGTTTGTTTGTTAGGTTACACTTTATTTAGCAAAGAATCACACACATCCCCCAACTTAGGTTACCCTTTTTTCTCTCCCAACGTTTTTCCTAACTCCATTGGGATGTCTCCTTCTCAAGTTTCTTCTATTTTGTTACTCGAATTTTTTGAATAAAATTTGGACGTGTATATTCATTTTGAAGTCAAAAATTATTTTTCGATAACAACTTGGATATTTCATTGCCATACATGCACTATTTTCTTTAAAAGTCTCCGGTATCATTAAGAACTCAAATGTTTAATAGACTTGCTTTTATTAGATTAGTATTGTAGTAAACACACCACTTCTAAAAAAGGAAAAGATTTCATGTGGTGTGGAGAAAAGGTTATGGTTTGGTCTAAGAACTCCATGGATAAATGAGATAGAATAACTTTGTTTTACTATAATAAAATGAAAAAACCCTTTTCATCAACATCCCAAATGTAGTGCCAATAGTTGCATCGTTCTTGAAGCCAAACTTCATTATCTAGCCAAAACACCTTGAACGAAGCATGTCCACGATTGCGACTAAAGTTGCACCTAAACATTGGCCAGAAAAAAAAAAGAAAAATCCAGTGGCCAGAAAAGGCCTCCAAAAGTGTTAGAGTTAAATTAAACTTTTAGTTTGAACTATATCATTTTATCGTTATGCCTTAACCCAATGTCAAGGGACTCCTTAGCTGGAATTGGATTAGAATGAGAAGATTTTAGTTAGCATTAAGTTAGTACAATAACTCTATCTTGAACTAACTAAGTAAGTGATTTTACGATTGTATGTAATAAGGGTTTAATTGAATGACTTCTGTGTTGTATGAATGACACATATCTTGGGATAGTGTTGTATTTTTATAATGCTTTGTTATAAAATTACATTATGACATGCTTCATTATGCCATGTATATTAATTTTCTTGGACGAACTCTCTAAGCTTTCTCCTTTCTTGAAATAGTTGTGTCTTGGGGTAAGAAGTAAACCTAAAAAATCTTTTATAAAGCTAAAATTTGGTTGAAATTTGAACCAATGGTATCATCTCACAAAGGAAAAGCACCCGCACATGTTAATCCCACATTGGCAAAGCTAGTATTAGGAACATTCTTTATAATTAGTATTTAAGTCCTTCACATTCGTTGAGCTTGTTAGTATGAACTTGTGACCCAAATGGGGCAATGACATTATAACTTCGTATAATTTCTTTAAACCATGACATAAGGTTCCTCATCATCAAATTTCATGTCATTTAGAGGTCAGATTCATTATAAGCTAGTGGTACATATTTATAGGGGCATTTTGTCATTTTGCACCTACTCTTGGCTCAAATTAACTTAAACTGAGAAATTGAACCTTAACCTTATACTGACCTTAATTTCTTTAAAGAAAGCCAATTTCTAAGCGGTAGAGACGAGCCAAACCGACTGAGCTGTGTAACCAAAGGAGTCATTTGCTGTAGGTGTGACACGTGGCATGGTGAGGCGCTGACACTTGTGCAGGTCACAAGTTGGGTCGAGGCGCAGGTTGTCGGGGTCGTTGCTGCAGGCACGTGTGTCGCGGGTTGATGATTTGGGCTGAGCTGCGGGCTTTGGGCTTTGGGCTACTACAAATTACTTGGGCCTCGAGTCTACAGATGTTTGGACTGCAGGTATTTAGTTTTTTGCCCGGTGGTTATGGGGTTGTGGACAGAGAGGTTGGGTTGGCTAATGGGTTGCGGGTGGATGACCGACCCGGATCCGAATCCATCAGATCTCTTCTTCTTCACTTGATTCCTGCAACGAAAATGATGGTTTTCCTCTCTCTTCAAAATGTCGTCTACTTCTGTTCTCGGACGTATGTTCGTGCAAATCTATCCTATCCCCCTTCTTCCTGCAACGAAAGTGATGTATATCATGCCCTTGATTGTTTATATATGTGAATATGGCTCTTTAAAACTTGATCCACCTTTAGGAGTTTAAAAAGTCTTGAACTTTTTATTTTAAATTTAGTGATTTAAGTTTGTTAATCTCAAGCCGTTTAAATCATATTAATATTTGGAGAATATATTATAATAATTCGTTATGAAATATATCTTACATATTTATTGTTAGGAGTTGGTTAGTAGTATATTTTATACTCGGATTTGATTAGTAACATATTTGTTCTTATTCTCAACATTTAGTTAGAGGTATATTTTTCCTTATTTTGATGTATTAGTCGGTAGTTTGTATCCTATTTAAACGTTGTGAATATTAATGAAGATCGCACTTTCGATCTCACTTCTGTTTCTCATTCTTAACATGGTATCAGAGCACTGATCTTGATGTTCTTAAATATCAAAATTTCCTTTATGGCGGAATCAGTCAAATCCAGCTTCAGAATTTCGGAGGTTGATTTAACACATCTTTATTATGTTCATCACTCTGGTCAGCCAGGATATTTACTTGTTCCAATCAAATTAAATAGAACAAATTACCAATCTGGGAGTAAATCAGTTATGCATGCTCTTATTGCCAAAAAGAAAACTGGCTTCATTGTTGGAACAATTGAAGAATCATCTAAAGATGCAAGTTCAGCCAAGTCTGAACTCTAGAATCAGTGCAACAGTATGATAATATCTTGATTAACTCATTCAGTTGAAGTAGATATTGCTCAAGGTATTATTCACGCCAAGACAGCTCATCAACTGTGGGTTGATATTCACGATCAATTCTCACAAAAAAATGTGGACAGATGGAACCAAATCATCAACTGAGCGAATCGACTACACAGAACAATCAAGCCCGAATTCCCCTGGATGGAAAGGAAGAATGTGGACAGATGGAACCAAAGAGGAGCTCTCCCTGCTTAGCGCAAACTACATTGGACGAAGTGTAGTAAGTTTCGCTATAGGAGAAAATGTCTCTTTGTAATCAACACCTTCAACCTAAGTGTATCCCTTTGCTACCAGTCGAGCTTTATAACATTCAACAAAACCATCAGAGTTGAGTTTAATCTTATACACCCAATGACAGCCAATAGCTTTATGACCAGGAAGTAGAGGAACGAGAGACCAAGTATGATTACGTTTCAAAGCTGCAATTTTATCATTCATAGCCTACTGCCATAATGGGTCGCCAACTGCCTCATCATAGGTTTTAGGTTATGTTTGGGCTGTAATAAGAGCTAGAAAAACACGTTGGGTAGGAAAAAAAATGAGAGAATGAAAGGTAATGATGAAGGGGATACCTAGTGCCAGTGTTGGGACTTGAGCTAGAGGTTAAATGATTGGCTCCAGAAGACATCTCATAATCATTATGCCAAGCTGGAGGCTGTTTGTTATGAGTAGAACGTCGGAGTGGAACTGATGTTTCAGGTGGGATAGAATTAGAATTAGTGGGTGAATCTAAGAAGGAATAGAAGGTGGAGGAGACGACGAAGTAGTAGGTGAAGGAATAGAAGGCGGAGGAGGACTAGAATAGATGTTTGAGTAGGATGAATCTTGAACTGGTAAAATGGGAGTCGAAGGAGCTAATGTCAAAGTTTGTGAAGCTGATGAAAAAGAAAAATCATTTTCACAAAATTTAACATCACGACTGATAAAGAATTTGTAAGATTGCATGTCATACAACTTGTAACCCTTGTGACCACAAGGATATCGTACGAAAACACAAGGAATTGCCTGAGGTTCAAATTTTTGCTTAGGATGTACTTTGCGCATAACATTTAGAACAAAAAACTTGAAGATGATGAAATGTAGGTGGTCGTTTGTAGAGTGCTTCAAAGAGTGTCTTGTTAGATAACAATGCTGATGGTGTTCTATTTATAAGATAAACAGTAGTTAAAATGCACTCTCCCCAAAAATTAAGTGGAACTTGTGACTGAAAGAGAAGAGACCTAGCTACATTTAGGATATGACAATGCTTACGTTCTACAACTTCATTTTGTTGTGGGATATAGACACAAGTGCGCTGAAATTCAATACCACAAGAAGTAAAAAATGGTTGCAAAGATAGGAACTTAGTCCCATTGTCTGATCAAACTGTCTTGATAGTAGTATGAAATTGAGTTTGAACGAACTTAACAAAGTTCATTAACAAATGATGTACTTCTGATTTATGTTGCATAAGAAAAACCCAAGTTCATCGAGTAAAATCATCAACAATAGTGAGGAAAAAAATGCAAACCAGAATGAGTTGGAATTTTATGTGGTCCCCAAACATCACAATGTAACCGATCAAAGGCAGAATGAGTTGTTAATGAGCTTCTTGGGAAAGACAACCTAGTTTGTTTTGCTAACCGGCAAATACTATAGTTATGAGAAAAAGTAGCATTATTAAGATGCAATTGATCAGCTAGAATTTAAAACGAGAAAAAGAAGGATGATCTAGGCGTAAATGCCACAAATAAGACGACTGAGATACTTGATGAGCTGAAGATTTGATTGGAGATGAAGAAATATGATAGAGACCTCCGAATTGTTTACCCGAGCCAATCATCTTTCTCGTAGCCAAGTCCTGCATAACACAAGAATCAGGATAGAAAGTGACAACATTTCAAATAATAGGTAAGTTTGCTGATGAACATTAGGTTTAAATTGATTGAAGCACACATAAAACATTGTTTAATTTAAGGTCCGGATTAAAGGAAACATTGTCAGTATGTGACACATGTTGTTGAAAAACTGGATTATCCTTCGATTGTGATCTCACCGATCCCTTAAGAAGATAGCTATGATATCAATTTTTTAGTGAAAGAATGAGTGATTGAATGGTTGATAATAAAATTGTAATAGAAGAGCAAGAAGGCTCTATTATATACACATAATATTAAAATATATTAAAAAATCTACCTAAAAATCCGCAGAAAATCCGATAACAAATGAGTAAACAAATCAAAACTAAATCAACCCCTAACGAGATTTAATCAAATACTATCTGACAGCAATATAAACAAACATGTGATCTTTAACCGGATCTGCACAAAAGAGCTTTAGTTTCAAATTTTAACTAAAGAAATATATAAATGTTTGATGTGTTATAATCTAGGGTTATATTTAGAAGCAACAAATTAACCTTGATTCACACCATTGATAAGTTGAAGCATTTGTTTAAGTTTCTGGTCACGATCTTTAGTCCAATAATGATCCATAACACCAAAACTTTCATCAGGATTTTCATGACCCTGTCTATACATATAACTTCCTTGGAACGCCCACAAGCCCCAATCAATATCATTCCCGACAATTCGAGCCAAAAAGCAGCTCATGAACCGATTCTCAGCCTCGTTGCCCCCGATTGATCATACCCAAATTCACCAAGGAACCAAGGATATGGATTCTCCATGTCCACCACGAACCCAGCTTCCCGTTCGAACTTCTAAATGATTTCGTTGCATATTATGTTTAATGGCTTCTTCACAAATTTGCTTTCGATATCCCCACTAAATGAGTAGAGATGTGCCTCTAACACTACTTTGTTCTCTAAGGTATAGCCTAGTGGCCTTTTCTTTAGGTGGCTTAAATCATTTTTATAGTTTAATCCAGAAATGATTATGAGAAGATTTCCGTTAACTATTTTTAATAATTTTATTACATTTTTTAAAATTAGATAATTGAGATGTTAACTATTTTATTTTTATTAATTTAGATTATTAAAATAATTTTATGTAATTATGAATTATTAAATGGAAAAATGTCCCCCACTCAAATAAATAACTTATTATAAACCTAGTTAGTTACTATTTTAATTTTTAATTTGAGATGAGAATAAGCTCCGAGCTTTATTTAAAAAAAAAGGGCCATAATGTTAAAATATTGATTATGTGGACGAGATATTTATAAAGGTTGCTAGCTTTGTTATAAAAATTTGTTTATTACTCAACAAATTAACAAAGTAAGAAACACAATTTATTAACAAAGCAACTGAATTAAGAAAAAATGGAAGGAGTTTCAATGTTACATGGATGATCTTTTGAACAAATTTCAACCTATTAAAGAGATATATAAGCAACCTTTGGGCTATGCTTCTCAAACCCCGATTCATAAAAGAGAAGAAAAAATGGGAAGAACTTTTCAAGTTGTTCTTTTTCTAGCATTGTTTGTGTTTTTATCCCCTTCTGTTTATTCTTTTATGTTGTCAACAAAAGGAAGGTGAATCATTGATTCGACAACAGGACGTCAAGTGAAGCTTGTGTGCGTGAATTGACCTTCCCACACACAGAGCATGCTAATAGAAGGTCTCAACCACAGGCCATTAAAAGAGCTAGCAGATGAGGCAATCAAGTTGAGGTTTAATTGTGTACGACTCACGTATGCAACTCAAATGTTCACTCGTAATGCAAATAGGAGAGTTGAAGAGAATTTTGACCTTCTTGATTTCGAGCAAGCAAAAGCTGGATTGGCTCAATATAATCCTTTTGTGTTGAACAAGACTATTGTTGAAGCCTATGAAGCTGTTGTTGATGTGCTTGGAGAGAGTGGTTTAATGGTGATTGTCGACAACCATATGAATCAGCCAAGATGATGTTGCTCTCTTGACGATGACAATGGCTTTTTTGGAGACCGCTATTTTGACCCTCAAGAATGGCTACAAGGTCTTAGCTTAGTTGCTCAACACTTTTCCGAAAAATCAACGGTACGTAAACATTAAGAAAAATTCTCAAACTCTTGAAACTAAACTCGAGCCTTTAAAGACTTCTATAATTTTTCACTAACAAAAGAACATTCTTTTGTTATGACATTTAGGTGGTTGGAATGAGCCGAAATGAGATACGAGGAACCAATGAAAATGCAAATGATTGGAACAATTATGTTACTCAAGGAGTAACTAAAATCCACTACATTAACCCAAATGTTTTAGTGATTGTTTCGGGCCTAAATTATGATAATGATCTTCGATGCTTAAGAGAGAAGCCCTTGAATGTAAGCACCTTAGATAACAAGTTTGTTTTTGGCATGCACTTGTATTCGTTCAATGGAGATCCAGAGAGAAAATTTATAAACCAGCCACTAAATAATATTTGTTCAAATATTTTCAATGGCTTTGTAGACCATGCTGAATTTGTTAGGGAAGGACCAAACCCATTTCCCTTGTTTGTCAGCGAATATGAGTATGATTAGAGAGAGGTTAACGATGCAGAAAATCATCAGCTCATCTTGCACAAAAAGATTTAGATTGGACATTATGGACTTGGCAAGGTAGCTATTATTATAAGGAAGATCAAACAGAGCCTGCCGAAACTTTTGGAGTTCTCGACTCCAATTGGACTCAAATTAAAAATCCTAACTTTGTCGAGAAGTTTCAACTATTACAAAAGTTTCAATATATGGATCTATAACAAGTGTAAAAGAAATTTTTTTATTGTGCACAGATCCAAATTGCAATGCATCTTCTTGTATGTTATATATCATCCACAAAGTGGCAAATGCATCCAAGTCTCAAATGACAACAAAGATATTTTCATGTGTAATTGCTCCATCTCAAGTAGATGGACTCGTGACAATGATAGCACTCCAGTTAGGATGTCAAGCACTAGTTTATGCTTAAAAAAAAGCGGAGAAGGCCTTATGCCATCTCTCTCGACAAATTGCTTAGGCCCACAGAGTTCTTGGAGAGCCATTTCAAACACTAAGCTTCATTTGGCCTCCATAACTCAAGATGAGAAGAGTCTTTGCTTGCAAGCTGAAAGCTCTAATTCTTCAAAAATTGTGACAAACTCATGTATTTGCACTAATGGTGCTCCAAATTGCCTCCAAGACACACAAACTCAATGGTTCGAACTTGTTAAAACCAACACATTGTGAGTTGCTTATGTATTCGGAAGAATAAATATATGACATGTCCGACTTTGAATTGGCCCCTATTTTATCTCTAATTCTATTCATGCTCATGCTTAATTATAATCGATTTTATTTATTGTATAAACATATATTAAAAATTATACCAACAATAATGTTTGTATAAAAGATTGGACATATAATAAATAATAGAAAAAGTTTATTGATCATTTAACTACGATTTTAAGCATAAAATCGACAACCCTAATATAACTTCAGCATTTACAAAACTTTCATGCCAACCCTAAATTCAAATTCCAACCACGACTAGGCTACTAGACAAAATTCTAAATTCCTATTTTAAACTAATTAATAATCTAAGCAACATTTGTTTGGAACAAGTTTGAACCATTGGGGTTGAGGATCATCCATGCAACTTCCCTCATCTTTAAAGCAAATGCATTTCTTGACAACAACTGAAGTATCGGATTCCTTCTCCAAGCAAAAATTGTCTTCGCCAATTTTGGTGGCCAATTGGAGCTTTGCTTTGGAAGCCACCGTCCAATTGCTTCCATCACCAGAGCATTCGTCGGATACCACCGACGGTTTTCCATCTCCGACAGACTTCGAACACTGCCCGTTTGACAACAACTTCGTCGGACTTGCATCTCCACTATGGTTCCATTGGGTCGGAGTGGCACAATTGCCGAGTTCAATACCTCCTTTGTCGTCGGATTTGACACATTGCCCTGATACGGGATGTAGCATTATGTATGATATTGGTGCTTTAGAATTTGATCTGCAAAAAAAGAGCTTTCGTTTCAAATTCTAACTAAAGAAATATATAAATGTTTGATGTGTTATAATCTAGGGTAATATTTAGAAGCAACAAATTAACCTTGATTCACTCTCTTGATAAGTTGAAACATTTGTTTAAGTTTTGGGTTACGATCTTTAGTCCAAGAGTGATCGATAACACCAAAACTTTCATCAGGATCTTCATGACCCTGTCTATACATATAACTTCCTTGGAACGCCCAGAAGCCCCAATCAATATCCTTCTCCGTAATTCGAGCCAAAAAGCAGCTCATGAACCGATTCTCAGCCTCGTTGCCCCCGATTGATCATACCCAAATTCACTAAGGAACAAAGGATATGTATTCTTCATGTCCACCACGAACCCAGCTTTCCATTAAAACTTTTCCATGGTTTCGTTGCATATTTTGTTTAATGGCTTCTTCACAAATTTGCTTTCGTTATCCCCACTAAACGAGTAGAGATGTGCCTCCAACACTATTTTGTTTTGTAAGGTATAGCCTAGTGGCCTTTTCTTTAAGCGGTTTAAATCATTGTCATAGTTTAATCCAGAAATGATTGCGAGAAGATTTGAGCTTGTTCTGTGGATTAGTAGGCTTCCTTTTCTCATGTAATAACACCAAGCATCATTGTTTGTAAAGGGCACTCGAAGCTCGTTTCTTAGACTCATTCCTATCACATTTTACAAAGAAAAAAGAGAAATTAGAATATGATATAAATATCGTGAAAATACGCTCATTAAAAATGCATAAAACTCACATGTGGGTTACAAGTGAATTGCATAGCAACAAATGACAAGCCTTGAAGCCATTCATTAGGGTTGTAATTGCGATCTCCAAAGAATCCATTGCCATCATCAAGAGAACAGCACCACCTTGGCTGACTAATATGGTTATCTAAAATAACCATGATGCCTTTCGAGCCCAAACAATTAATAACGGTTTGAAACACCTTAGTAACAGTCATTTTCAATATTTCAGGGTTGTGCTTTTCGACTCCACTCTTGACATAAGCAATATCTAGACCATCTAAAACATCACCAATAGTCTCATATGCGTAACGAGTAAACATATGGACCGACCAAGTCAATTGAACACAATTGAATTGGCGACTAGTGATCTCAGACGCCAACTCTTTCATTGGACGCTTTTCGAGTCCTTGAGCAACCATGGACTATGCATGCGATACAAAATTGACACAACTCAACTTCACACGGTCTCCTGTTCGAGCATATATAATCCATCTTTTGTCTTCGAGCTTCGTTCTTCGTTGATCCGGTACGTGAGCATAAGGCACACTACCGAATACTTTAAGATGAGAGATTGTAGGCTTTTGTCCGCTTCATGCCTCTTGTGGTGTTTGATCATCTAACTTCTCATGTGGACATCGATTCTGCACGTAGATGGCGCATTGCACGACTTCTGCCCAAAATTCCTTCGACATCCTTTTCCCCTTGAGCATTGAGCGAACCATGTCGAGAATGATCCGATTCTTTCTCTCGGCCACACCATTTTGTTGAGGGGTGTACGATGCGGTTAGAAATCACCTTATGCCTTGCTCCTCGCAGTACTCCATGAAAGCCATCGAAGTATAATTGCCACCTCTATCAGATCGTGCAGCTTTGATGTGTCTACCAGTTTCCTTCTCCACCATTACTTTGAACTTTTTGAACACCTCGAATACCTCAGATTTTCCTTTCAGAAAGTAAGCCCAAGTTTTCCGTGAGTAATCATCGATAAAGGAAATGAAATACCTCTTTCCGTTGAAGGACTCGGGGGTAATTGGTCGACATATATCTGTATGGATCAACTCGAGAGGTTGTTTAGCCCAAAATTCAGCCTTCTTTTGAATTGAGGTTCTCGCATGCTTGTTGAGCACGCATTCTTCACAAAATTTTCCTTCAAAGTCCATGTTTGGTAGCTCATGTACCATATTCTTCTTTGCTAACTCTTTTAGGCCGCCATGATGTAGGTGACCAAAACGGAGATGCCACAGTGATGCCTTGTCTTCTACGTTGGCTCGTAAACACTTTTCTCGTATGCTTCTTAAGTTCAATTTGTACATCCGATTTCTTCCTATCTCGACTAGAGCAACCAAACGCCCTTTCTTATCCTTCAGGTGTAGCAGGCGGTCTTTTAAGAATATCGAGTAACCTTTCTTTGTGAGGTGCCCCATACTCAATATGTTGGTCTTGAGGTCTGGTACGTAATAAACATCTTGGATTGACCCCATTACACCATCCTTTGTTAGGTAAATCCCTAGGTTAAAAATTCATTCCTAGGTTTTAGGTAACGTGTTTTCTATTCAACCCACACAATGAAAGTAGTGGGAAGTCCACGTCCAGTGGAAGGCCTTTAAATTAGCTTTTCACTTCTTTCCATTTTTAGGATAGATTTGTTATTTAAATGCCGTCAACTGAATCAAATAAAAAATCGTATCGAGTCTTCAGCAAAATCTCTCTCTCCTTTATTTTTTTTATTTTTCTTCTGCCGTTGTTTTTTCGTCGACGCTTCTCCCAATTGCCAGAAGCCAACAAGTGGTATCAGAGCCAGGTTTATTCCATCATTGGTATATCATTCCGGAGGAGCCAACTTTATTAACATCAAGTTGAATAGCTCAAGTGGTTACAGTGTCGACCTAATAACACACAGGTCTTAGGTTCAAGTAGAAGAAAATGCAAAGTGCAAAGTCCATCTCGAGCAGGCTCGCTCACCCCTCCACGTCGCCGCCAAGTGCCGGCATCTCCATCACCGCCTCAAAGAGGCCGACGCCACGATGGAGGACATCGAGTTGTCGTCGAGCGAGTGATCAGGGAGGCAACTGTCACCGTGCAGTACCCGATGTTGACAAGGTCCAACTACAATGAGTGGGCCTTGTTGATGCGAGTCAACCTACAGGCGCAAGGGTTATGGCACGCTGTCGAGCCAGAGGAAGGAGAAACGATCGAGTACCGGGAGGATCGGCTGGCATTTGCCGCCATATTACGGTCTGTGCCTCTAGAGATGCTGGCGTCTCTCTCCACCAAGCGCACCGCGCAATCGGCCTGGGAGGGAATTAGATCCCGTCGGGTTGGTGTGCAACGGGTGCGAGAATCCAACATCGAGCAGCTGCGGAAGGAGCTCTCGGAGATTCGTTTTAAGGACGGCGAATCCGTCGATGACTTTTCAATGCGGATCACGGGGCTTGCCAATAGCATCACCACTCTTGGTGGGAGCATCAACGAGACAGAAATCGTGAAAAAGATGTTGCAGGTCGTCCCCGATCACCTCGAGCAAGTTGCGATTTCAATCGAGACATTACTTGACGTGAACGACCTGACGGTGGAAGAGGTGACCGGAAGACTACGTAACGTCGAGCAGCGAAAGAAGAATGTTGCTTCAGCTGTCGACAAGGAGGGTCGTCTACTCCTCACGGAGGAGGAATGGCTTGCACGCCTAAAGCTCCGCGACAACACCGATGAGAGCAATGGGTCCTCCAGCCGCAAAGGCAGTAAGAAGCCATGGAAATCCCGCTGGCGCACGCGCGGGAAAGATGGGGATCAAAAGAAGGAGTCGATCAATGTCGGGCCGATCCAGTGCTCGAACTGTGGGAAGAGAGGTCAAGAGAGGTCACCTGAGCAAGAATTGCTGGAGCAAGCTCAGGACAAAGGAGAAGGCCCATGTGGCTCAATCCGAAGAGGACGAGCCAGCTCTTTTCATGGTAAGTGAATCGATCTTATCCAAAGTCCCCAATTTCGATTCCAAATCCATGGAAGTGGAGGTAATCGACAACGGCGTAACTACTCCTCTGGTGAGCGGCGAACCCGAGGAAGAGCTCCAGCTGGGCGTAGCAAAGGCACCAGCTGAGGAGTCAATTCAACTGAAGGAGGAGCGAGTGTTCGCTCATATCGGCGAGAGGGACGAGCAGCATGAGCACCGGCGATGGGTCCTCGACACAGGGGCAACAAACCATATGACCGGGGCTAGATCTGCGTTCTCCGAGCTCGACCCGGGGATTCGCGGGACGGTGAAATTCGGCGACGGCTCCGTCGTCGAGATCGAAGGGCGCGGCACCATCCTATTCATCAGCAAGGGAGGTGAGCACCGCAAGTTGGCCGGTGTCTACTTCATCCCGAGGCTCAAGGCTAATCTTGTGAGCCTAGGTCAACTCGATGAGGCCGGTTGCTGTATTACCATCGAGCGCGGGCTACTCAAAATCTGCGATGAGCGACGACGACTGCTCACGCAAGTTCGGCGCACGACAAACCGTCTTTATATCCTGGAGTTGGAGATAGAGCAACCCGTCAGCCTCTCAGCCAAGACCAAAGAGGTCTCTTGGAAGTGGCACGCAAGGTACGGGCACTTAAACTTTCCTGCTCTACAAAAATTACACCGGGAGGAGATGGTGCACGGTTTGCCGGCAATCAAAGGCGTGAACAAGCTGTGCGACGGGTGCCTCATCGGCAAACAGAGACGCACTCCCTTTCCGTCTCAGGCATCCTACCGCGCCGGTGAACCATTGGAGCTCGTGCACGGCGATATCTGCGGGCCCATCAAGCCCACGACCCCAGTCGGCAAGACCTTTTTTCTCTTGTTGGTTGATGACAAAAGCCGCTTTATGTGGCTGACCCTGCTGCAAGCAAAAAGTGAGGCGGCAGAGGCGATTAAGCGCATTCAAGCGCGAGCGGAGGCCGAATGCGGGAAGAAGATGCGAGTGCTACGCACGGACCGAGGTGGAGAATTCACCTCAGAGAGCTTCGGTAAGTACTGTGATGAGCTCGGCATGCAACGGCAACTAACGGCGCCCTACTCCCCCCAACAGAACGGAGTGGTGGAGCGCCGAAATCAGACCATCGTCGGGACAGCGAGGTCATTGCTGATGACGGCCGGGATGCCCGGGAGATTTTGGGGAGAGGCGGTGATGACGGCCGCCTATCTCCTCAATCGGTCGCCAACGCGAAGTCTCGACGGGAAGACGCCACACGAGGCCTGGTTCAACAAGAAGCCAGCGGTACGTCATCTCCGAGTGTTCGGCTGTATTGCATACATGAAGGTAGCACGTCCCCACCTCACCAAGCTTGATCCCAGGGGGCTGAAAGTCGTCTTCATCGGCTACGAACCCAGGAGCAAGGCATACAGACTCTATGATCCTGCGGGGGGGCGAGCTCACGTGTCTCGCGACGTCATCTTCGACGAAAGCACCTTCTGGCAGTGGAACGACGTGATCGTAGCAGATCACAACCCAAATCAATTCACGGTGGAGTACCTCATCACCGAGCCGGAAGAAGGAGGAGCCCAGCATCAAGAACGGTCCCCGCCGCCAGCAGCTGCACCTCCTGAACCAGTGGAGTTCGCAACACCACGGACTGCGGATTCGACGCTGGATGTCGATCACGATGATGATCTGGTGGCCAGGTACCGAAGGATGGACGACCTAGTGGGAGGAGGTGAACCACCTGGACTGGCGGCTCGCGAACTTGAACAAGAGGTGGCCGAACTACATGCCATCAGCGCAGATGAACCGGACACCTTCGCCGAAGCAGAAAGAAACCCGTGCTGGCTGAAGGCAATGCAGGAGGAGATGACATCCATCATCGAGAACAAAACGTGGAGTCTAGAGGATATGCCGCCGGGACACCGAGCCATAGGGCTCAAATGGGTCTTCAAACTGAAGCGCAACGAAAAGGGAGAAGTTGTGAAGCACAAGGCCCGTTTGGTAGCGAAGGGCTACGTCCAGAAGCAAGGAGTGGACTTCGAAGAGGTGTTTGCGCCAGTGGCAAGGTTAGAATCCGTCCGCCTTTTGCTGGCAATCGCGGCACATTGCTCTTGGGAGGTCCACCACATGGACGTGAAGTCCGCTTTCCTTAATGGAGAGCTGAAGGAGACCGTATACGTCCGACAACCACCTGGCTTCCTGGACAACGACAACCCAGGTAAGGTACTGCGCCTGCACAAGGCACTCTACGGGCTTCGGCAAGCACCACGAGCCTGGAACGCGAAGCTCGACAGTACCCTACTGTCACTGAAGTTCAAGCGCTGTGCCTCTGAGCATGGCATGTACACGCACGGCCATGGTGAGCAGCGACTGATTGTGGGAGTGTACGTCGACGACCTCATAATCACTGGAGGCGACATGGAAGTCCTCGAAAGGTTCAAGAGGGAGATGTCAAAGAACTTCAAGATGAGCGATCTCGGCATACTCAGCTACTACCTCGGCATCGAAGTGCAACAGAGTACTGCCGGCATCACCATCTGCCAAAGTGCGTACGCGAAAAAGGTGCTGGACACAACTGGGCTTGCGGAGAGTAACCCTACAAGGACGCCAATGGAGGCCCGACTTCAGCTAAGGAAGGCCGGCACTACAACGACAGTCGACGCCACCAATTACCGCAGCATTGTCGGGAGCCTGCGCTATCTGATAAATACACGCCCTGACCTTGCTTACTCAGTTGGATATGTGAGTAGATTCATGGAAGCACCTCGGGAGGAGCATCTTGTAGCTGTCAAGCGCATCCTGCGCTATGTGGCTGGAACCAGAGGCTGGGGTGTGAGATACAGCGCAGGGAAAGAAACGACGAAGCTTGAGCTGGTCGGCTACAGTGATAGTGACATGGCCGGTGATGTTGATGATCGTAAGAGCACTAGCGAGATGATCTACTTTCTCTCAGGCGGCGCGATCTGCTGGCAATCAACAAAACAAAAGGTAGTTGCTTTGTCTTCCTGCGAAGCAGAATACATCGCCGCTTCGACGGCGACAACACAGGGGGTCTGGCTTGCGCGACTGATGGAAGAACTCATCGGAAGAGAAAGTGATCCACCAATGCTATACGTGGACAACAAAGCTACGATCTCCCTGATAAAAAATCCAGTTTTGCACGACCGGAGCAAGCACATAGAAATCAGATTCCACTACATCCGAGAATGTGCAGATCGAGGGCTCATCAAGATTGATTTCATCCGAACCGAGGAACAGCTTGGAGACATTTTCACCAAGTCCCTGGCGCGGGTAAAATTTGAAGAACTACGCTCAAAGATCGGAGTTCAAACAATATGGTAGACATATACCATAGGGCTTTAGGAGGAGATTGTTAGGTAAATCCCTAGGTTAAAAATTCATTCCTAGGTTTTAGGTAACGTGTTTTCTATTCAACCCACACAATGAAAGTAGTGGGAAGTTCACGTCCAGTGGAAGGCCTTTAAATTAGCTTTTCACTTCTTTCCATTTTTAGGATAGATTTGTTATTTAAATGCCGTCAACTGAATCAAATAAAAAATCGTATCGAGTCTTCAGCAAAATCTCTCTCTCCTTTATTTTTTTTATTTTTCTTCTGCCGTTGTTTTTTCGTCGACGCTTCTCCCAATTGCCAGAAGCCAACATCCTTTTGCAAAAAATGTATCGTACCTCGGCCTTTGATGTCCACCTTTGACGCATCTCCAAATGACACATGACCATCTTTAATCTTTTGCATCTATTTGAATAGGTGCTCGTGACAGCACATATGGCTGCTTGCCCCTGAGTCGAGGTACCACAGAGTGTCGTTGTTGATGTTCTCTTCATCTTGAGTCATCAAGAGAAGACCTTCATCTGTTACGTCTTCCAAGACTAGGTTGGTTGCTCCTTCTACCCTTTTTCCGGCTCGAAATTCTTTTGCCACGTGCCCCATTCTGCGACAATTGTAACATTTGTCGGAGTTACAATCATTTATATAGTCATTATATTTTTGACATTTATAGCACTAGATGTTTGATCGGCCGCCTCTTCCTCGACTGCATCCTCTTCCACACTAATTTTCTTGGCTAGACTGTCTCTTCTCCTTATAATGTACTTCATTGCTGCTGCCATGACCACCTCGACCATTTTCGCAACTTCCACGACCTCTACCTTCAATATTTTGAGAGTAGAGTACCTTTTCATCTTTTATTGATGCTTTGGTTTGAAGTGCTTGATTGAGTGTCTCCTCCTTCTTCTTCTTACGTTGCTCGTGTGCCTCGAGAGAACTGGTGAGCTCATCGACCGTGAACTTCGCTAGGTTCTTTGACTCTTCTATGGCACATACAACATTCTCGAAGTTGTCGGTTAAAGACCTCAAGATCTTCTCTACAACCCGCGTCTCAGGTAACATTTTTCCATTTCGATTTAGTTGATTTGCCACGGTCTGTACGCGCGTAATGTAGTCATATACATTTTCTGACTCCTTCATCTTCATGCTCTCCAACTCGCCACGTAGAGTTTGGAGACGCACCTACTTGACTCTGTCGGTTCCTTTGAACACCTTTTCTAATGTGTCCCATGCTTCTTTTGAAGTAGGTTCCCTTGTAATCTTCTCAAAGCCCGACTCGTCAACAGCCCGGAACAGCATGTATAATGCTGCCTTATCCTTTGATCGTAAGTCTTTTAACGCCTTGTTTTATGCCGCTGTATAACCTGTGGTATCCTTCGGTTCTTTGAAACCTTCTTCGACCACCTCCCATGCGTCTTGAGAATCTAGAAGAGCTTTCATTTGGATGCTCCAATTCTCGTAGTTCGTCTACGTTAATCGCGGTAGTGGCATTTGACACATCATATTCGTCATCGACTCTGATACCAATTTGTTGAAAATAAATGCTCGCTCTAATATTAATTTGTAGAAATAAAACTCGCTCTGGCTCTCTCTGATACCAATTTGTTAGAATAACACTTACGAAACTGTGAAGGAGATGCCGAGAGGGGAGAGACAAGGAGACAAGAATTCTGAAAAACCCTTTTCTATTAGTACTTAAAAATGAGACACTTCTCTCTGCTTGCTCTGCTCTTTAGAATAGGAAAAAAAAATTAATTTATAGGTTTTATAAAGGTTAAAAATGGCTATCCCATAATCATTTTCTAACCGTGAAAACAGTTCCCACTATTCCTGACCATGACAATGATAGCACTCCAATTAGGATGTCAAGCACTGATTTATGCTTAAAAACAAGTAGAGAAGGCCTTATGCCATCTCTCTCAACAGATTGCTTAGGCCCACAAAGTTCTGGGAGAGCCATTTCAAACACTAAGCTTCATTTGGCCACCATAACTCAAGATATGGGAAGAGTCTTTGCTTGCCGGTTGAAAACTCTAATTCTTAAAAAATTGTGACAAACTCACGTATTTGCACTAATGGTGCTCCAAATTGCCTCCAAGATACACAAACTCAATGGTTTGAACTTGTTAAAACCAACACATTTTGAGTTGCTTATGTATTCTGAAGAATAAATATATGACATGCCTGACTTTGAATTGGCCCCTATTTTATCTCTAATTCTATTCATGCTCATGCTTAATTATAACCAATTTTATTTATTGTATAAACATATATTAAAAATTATACCAATAATAATGATTGTATAAAAGATTGGACACATAATAAATAATAGAAAAAGTTTATTGATCATTTAACTACGATTTTAAGCATAAAATCGACAACCCTAATATAACTTCGACATTTACAAAACTTTCATGCAACCCTAAATTCAAATTCCAACAAGGACTAGGATACTAGACTAAATTCTAAATTCTTATTTTAAACTAATTAATAAACTAAGCAACATTTGTTGAAACAAGTTTGAACCATTGGGGTTTAGGATCATCCATGCAACTCCCTCATCTTTAAAGCAAATGCATTTCTTGACAACAACTGAAGTATCGGATTCCTTCTCCAAGCAAAAATTGTCTTCGCCAATTTTGGTGGCCAATTGGAGCTTTGCTTTGGAAGCCACCGTCCAATTGCTTCCATCACCAAAGCATTCGTCAGATACCACTGTCGGTTTTCCATCTCCGACGGACTTCAAACACTGCCCGTTTGACAACAACTTCATCGGACTTGCATATCCACTATTGTTCCATTGGGTCGGAGTGACACAATCGCCGAGTTCAATTCCTCCTTTGTCATCGGATTTGACACATTGCTTTGATACCAGATGTAGCATTATGTATGATATTGGTGCTTTAGAATTTTGATCCGCAAAAAAAGAGCTTTAGTTTCAAATTCTAACTAAAGAAATATATAAATGTTTGATGTGTTATAACCTAGGGCTATATTTAGAAGCAACAATTAACCTTGATTTACTCTCTTGATAAGTTGGAGCGTTTGTTTAAGTTTTGGGTTACGATCTTTAGTCCAAGAGTGATCCATAACACCAAAACTTTCATCAGGATCTTCATGACCCGGTCTATACATATAACTTCCTTGGAACACCCACAAGCCCCAATCAATATCCTTCTCCGCAATTCGAGCCAAAAAGCAGCTCATGAACCTCTCCGCAATTCGAGCCAAAAAGCAGCTCATGAACCGATTGTCAACCTCGTTGCCCCCCCCCCCCCCCCCCCCCCCCCAATTGACCATACCCAAATTCACTAATGAACAAAGGATATGGAATCTCCATGTCCACCACGAACCAAGCTTCCCATTCAAACTTCTCCATGATTTCGTTGCATATTATGTTTAATGGCTTCTTCACAAATTTGCTTTCGTTATCCCCACTAAACGAGTAGAGATGTGCCTCCAACACTATTTTGTTCTGTAAGGTATAGCCCAGTGGCCTTTTCTTTAGGTGGCTCAAATCATTGTCATAGTTTAATCCAAAGATGATTACGAGAAGATTTGAGTTTATTCTATGGATTAAATGGCTCTATTTTCCAACATTGGCACCAGGTATCTCCTTCATCATTACCTTTCATTCTCTCATTTTTCTTCTACACAACGTATTTTTCTAGCTCTTATTATAGCTCAGACAGAACTTAAAACCTATGATGAGGTAGTTGGCGACCCATTTGTTTAAGTTTCGCTGTAGGAGAAAATGTCTCTTTGCTACTAGTCGAGCTTTATAATGTTCAACAGAACCATCAGAGTTGTATTTAATCTTGTACACCCAATGACAACCAATAGCTTTATGGCCAGGTAGTAGAGGAATGAGAGACCAAGTATGATTATGTCCAAAGCTGCAATTTCATCATTCATAGCCTTTTGCCATAATGGGTCGCCAACTGCCTCATCATAGGTTTTAGGTTCTGTCTGGGCTGTAATAAGAGCTAGAAAAGCACGTTGAGTAGTAGAAAAATGATAGAATGAAAGGTAATGATGAAGAGGATACCTGGTGCCAGTGTTGGGACTTGAGCTAGAGGTTAAATGATTGGCTACAGAAGACATCTCATAATCATTATGCCAAGCTGAAGGCTGTTTGGTATGAGTAGAACGTTGGAGTGGAACTAATGTATCAGGTGGGATATGATTAGAATTAATGGGTGAATCTAGAGAAGGAATAGAAGGTGGAGGAGACGAAGAAGTGTAGTAGGTGGAGGAGGACTAGAATAGATGTTGGAGTAGGATGAATCATGAAGTGGTAAAATGGGAGTCGAAGGAGATAATGTCAAAGTTTGTGAGGCTAATGAAAAAGAAAAATCATATTCACAAAATTTAACATCACAGTTGATAAAGAATTCGTGAGATTGCATATCATACAACTTGTAACCTTTGTGACCACAAGGATATCCTACGAAAACATAGGGAATTGACCGAGGTTCAAATTTTTGCTTAGGATGTACTACAGTTGCATAACATTTACAACCAAAAACTTTAAGATGATGAAATGTAAGTGGTCGTTTGTAGAGTGCGTCATAGGGTGTCTTGTTAGATAACAATGGTGATGGTGTTCTATTTATAAGATAAACAACAGTTAAAATACACTTTCCCCAAAAATTAAGTGGAACTTGTGACTCAAAGAGAAGAGACCTAGCTACATTTAGAATATGACGATGCTTAGGTTCTACGACTCTATTTTGTTGTGGAGTATAGACACAAGTATGCAGAAATTCAATGCCACAAGAAGTAAAAAATGGTTGCAAAGATAGAAACTCAGTCTCATTGTCTGATCCAACTTTCTTGATAGTAGTATGAAATTGAGTTTGAACGAAGTTAACAAAATTCATTAAGAAATGATGTACCTCTGATTTATGTTGCATAAGAAAAATCCAAGTACAATGAGTAAAAAAATCAACAATAGTGAGAAAGACACAAACCAGAATGAGTTGGAATTTTATGTGGTCCCCAAACATCACAATGTAACAAATCAAAGGCAGAATGGGTTGTTATTGAGCTTCTTGGGAAAGACAACCTAGTTTGTTTTGCTAACAGGCAAATACTACCGTTATGAGAAAAAGTACCATTATTAAGATGCAATTGATGAATTAGAAATTTAAAACGAGAAAAAGAAGGATGACCTAGGGGTAAATGCCATAAATCAGATGACTGAGATACTTGATGAGCTGAAGATTTGATTGGAGATGAAGGAATATGATAGAGACCTCCAAATTGTTTACTCGAGCCAATCATCTTCCCCGTAGCCAAGTCCTACATAACACAATAATCAAGATAGAAGGTGACATAACATTTCAAGTCATTGGTAAGTTTGCTGATGGACATTAGGTTTAAATTGAATGAAGGCACACATAAAACATTGATTAATTTAAGGTCAGGATTAAAGGAAACATTGTCATTATGTGACACATGTGATGTCCCTCCATTAGGAAAATTTATGGTAGATATGGTGGCAACCTTTGGTTTAGTCAGAACAGAAGCTTTGGATACTATATGATCCGTAGCTCCAATATCGAGAATCCATGGATTAGAACTTGTAGAGTTAATAGATAATGCAGATACTGGAAACAATCATGCAACATTGATGTAATTGTCAGAATTACCAGAAGGATGATGATTGAGTGCAGATAAGGCTTGTGTTATCTATTGTAATTGCTCAGAAGAAAAATTTGGAATGGAATTAGGTGACAGTTCTTCTGTATTCAACTGAGAAACATCGGCCATATTTGCTGATGATCGATATCCATGAATGATGCGTTGATTGACTTGTACTGTCCTTCCAGAATTATTTTTCTGTCGACATCGATCTTCTGTATGTCCCCTTTAGGTACTGCCCTTCCAAAAGGACGATGATTGATTGACTTGTGCTGCATCTCTTCTTGTACAAGTAATGAATAGGCTTGTCTCACATTAGGTAATAGAGTCATCATGAATATGTTAGATCTCACCGTTTTATAAGACTCATTGAGCCCCATGAGTAGTTGCATCAACTTGTTTTTTTCGCGTTGATCAACATGTATTTTACGTTGATTACAGGTAAATGGTGTGCGGTATGCTTCCAAGTCATCCCAGAGTACTTTGAGCTTTGTGAAATATGCTGACAGTGCCATGGTCCCTGTGACATCATTGCTATCAACTTTTGTATCTGAAAAATTGTTGGAGTATTCTTTTGTGAGAATTGATTGTGAAGATCAATCCACACTTGATGAGCTATCTTGGCGTGAATAATACCTTCAGCGATATCTACTTCAACTGAATGAGTTAATCACGATATTATCATACTGTTGCACTGATTCCAGAGTTTAAACTCGGTTGAATTTGGATCTTGAGATTGTTTTTCAATTGTTTCATCAATGAAACCAATTTTCTTTTTGGCAATAAGAGCATGCATAACTTATTTTCTCCAGGATTGGTAATTTGTTCCATTTAATTTGATTGGAACAAGTGAATATCATGGCTAATCAGAGTGATGAATATAATAAGGATTGTTAAATCAACTCAAAAATTTTGAAGCCGTATTTGGCTGATTCGGCCATAAAGTAAATTTTGATATTTAAGAACACCAAAAAACAGAAGTGGGATCGAAAACTGCGATGTTCATTCATATTCATAACGTTTAAATAGGATATAAGCTACCAACTAATACCTAAAATTAGGGAGAAGGAAAATATACCCGTAACTAAATCTTGAAAATAAGATAAAATATATACTAACCAAATCCTGAGATAAAATATACTATTAACCAACCCCTAAAAAAATAAAAAAATATTAACGGATTAGGAAGATCTAACATATATTCCATAACTAATTATTATAATATATTCTCCAAATATGATGGGTTAATAAAATTAAATGGTACCTAAGTTAAAAGATTATACTTTTTATAAAGCTAAACACGAAATTTGATTGAAATTTGAACTAATGGTATTATCTTAAAAAGGAAAAGCACTGACACTTGTTAATCCCACATTGGCAAAGCTAGTATTAAGAATGTTCTTTATAATTAGCATTTAAATCATTCACATTGGCCGAGCTTGTTAGTGTGAGCTTGTGACCCAAAGGGAGCAATGAGATGGTTGAAGATTTGGGTTGTCCACTGAGTAAGGTCCTCCAAGGTAAATTCTGGTCTGCCCGTTCCAAATAGGGAGTTGGGCTTTGGACTTTGGGTGAAGGCCTTACCTCACGACCACTAGAGTTTGGGGACACTGTGTGAGGCTGGTTTCACAGAACAGCGTCACCCCCCGCTTCCTTCGGTGGAAGGATGACAAGCTTTTTCTCGGGTGGCCCAACAAAACTCAATAGATGGCTCTCACCTCAACAATCATTTTTTTAATACAATTGCCTTCCACTTGAATTAGAAGATATTTTACAAAATCAATCAGTTCTTGCTCCTTATAATCTATCATTAATAAAGTTTTACTCATTAATAACAAGTTCTTGAGAAGGCTTAAAGACTTACTGTGTCCTCTCCCCCTTCTTCTCGATTTGTCCTCTCGTCATTACGGTGTTATAATTTCGTAGAGTTGCCTACAATGCAGATCGTTTCCATTTGTCTGAAACCCATATCCCATTTGCAACGAAATTACGTCCAAAACTAGTGCTATTGAGCTTACCGCTATGTATCTCGTGCCCTTGTCGTGTTTTTCTCTTGGAGGAGTTTCGTAGAAGATTCATGAAGGACCCAGAGTTAATTCAGATCAAAAGACGATATTCCGATGTACATCAAGAATTGTTTTGGATCATCTTTGGATATAGATATTCCATCAAGAAATCGGGCTCTAAAAATCTCTAGAATCGGCTGCCCAAATAAAAGTTCTTTGGTTTGAATTCCGGCAAGGAAAAGTTTTGCAGTGAACTTTGGAGGAGGTCACAATCCATGAGAAGGTATAAAATCAATCCCTATCTCTTCCTGGTAACACCATCTTTAAGTTTCATGAAGAAATCGAGGAGAGAAATACTGTAAACGAAGATGGAGAGACGCATTTTAAAGTGGTGGCGCTATAGCCCAAATGCGTCTTCCCACTTTTAGAGGAAGGAGATGATGACATGGCCGGTTGGTTCAACTGAACCAGCCATGTCAAACCAAAACTTGACATTCCCTCCGTTTTTCTCAATTTTAATCTACTTTCAGATCGATTTTCATGAAAACAATTATGGTTCCAGACATAATACACTCTAAGAAATTGGTCAAATAAAATTTGAATTCATTCGAATATCCGAAGCTCGAGAACTAAAGTCCAAAACATTGATAACGAGGTAAGTAGCCATCTTTAATTTTTCTTAAGAATTAATTATAGAAATTGCTTGGATTTCAATATGGATCTTAAACTAAGTGTGATTAAGGGAATATTTAAGAAAAACATTAAGAACCATGTGTTAAGACCTGAACCGATCGATTTGCTTAGGATTCAAGTAACGTTAAAACAACAAAGGAAATGAACTCTGCTGCCTATGAAATTTTAAGACTAAGCATATTAAGGCATGTCAATACTATATATTAAATTTGGTGGACATTAGATTAAGGCATGTCAATACTATATATTAAATTTGGTGGACATTACACAAGGGTTGAACCAAGTAACAATGTAAAATAACCATAATGCTTCTAAGGTACCTTATCTTCAATTCATGATCTAAATGACATTCAAATTCAATGTAACTTTATAATAGATCTTAATTCATAATGACGGGCTACTTTGTAAAGTTTGAAAGTCATTCGAACATGTTTAGAGGCTAAATCAAGAATTAGGGGATAAAATAACCAAAATGCCCTATAACTCTTTAAATATTTTAAGGTCTATACCTCCTCCAAAGCCCAAGGCTTCATGCGTTCCAAGTGGCATAGTCTGAATTCCTACGCTCAAAGTTTCATGTGTCACAAGCAGCGTAGTCCGAAATCCTTCACCCAGGACTTTTCCTATGGTATAATCTGAATACCAATGCCCAAGGCTTCATACGTTCCAAACGACATAGTCTGAATCCCTATGCTCAAGGCTTCACACATTCCAAGTAGCGTAGTCTGAGTCATGAACATGTTGTACCATGGGAGGTCTTAGGATTTTTCTTGAGTTTTTGAGTTTTATTTCCTTGAACTATTATCCTTGAGTGGTACCTAGCATTCTTCTTGCTTTGGTAGTTGTAAAGCTTGTGTGGTATTGTCTTTGGTTCTCAATCTTATAAGTGTCTAAGGTTCATAATTTCTTGAGGCATAAGTTGTAACATGCATTCGTAAACATATGAACCCATCATAATAACAATCATGATTTGTTCTAGAAAGTCATAGATTCATAATGAATTCCTTTGAGGGTTCTGGAAGGGTCTTGAGTCTTGAGGTGTTTCCTTTACGCGTTTCTTAGGTTCTCACTTGGTTTAGGTTTCAAACTTACTCTAATCAATTTCAACTCTTGAACATACCTTCTTGTCCTTAGGAATAGATCTTATAAAAAGTAGCAATTACTTGGAGCACGTATAGAACTTGAATTATTATAAGTAGTCCTAGGGGCATTTTGGTCATTTTACCCTTAATTCTTGGTTTTGCTACTTAACGTATTTTAATGGCTTTCAAACTTTACAACATCATCCAACATCATAAAAATAAGACATACTACAGAGTTTGATCGCATTTGGAGGTCTTCTAGGTGTCATGAACCGAACGTAAATTTCCTTAGGGGCATTATGGTCATTTTACACCATTTCTTGGTTTACCTACTTATCCTTATCTAATGACCACAAAATTTTATATATAACCTCAACATGCAATAATATGTGCAACATTAAAATTTTATAGGTAGCGGAGTTTCATCTAGTAGGTTATTTTAATGCTAGATAAATCCTAAGCAAATTGATCGGTTCAGGGCCTGAACTCACGGTTCTTGAGTTTTTCTTTCATATAACCTTAAGTCATACTTGGTTTACGGTTCATATAGAAATCCAAGTAATTCTTACAAGTATTTCTTAAGAAAAATCAAAGGTGGCTACTTACCTTGTTGTTGACGTTTGGGATTCCGTTCTCAAGAATCCAGTATCCGAATTGTCTCAATTTTTCTTCCACATGGAACCTCTTTCATATTAGGTAGTCGATTTTAGTGGTTTTCAAGGCTCAATTTCTTCATGGAACCTCTTTCATATCCTTTCCTCAAGCTATAATTAGTTTGGAGGGACGTCTTTGAGTATGAGATCTTAATTTTCAGAAATCGTCTTCGATCTGCAACCCACCCTAAACACCAGATTTTCGTCTCTTAGGTAGCTTGTTCTACGACGTTTTAGCTTTCGATTCCTTCATCAAAGTTACTCAACTTCTTCCTCTAAAGCTAAAGGAATCCTCAATTTGAAGAGAAAGGGACCGTAGATAGAAATTCAATACTTACCCCCAATTTAAGCATGAAACTGAGTTCCTTCAATTGGGCACATTCCTGAGGTTATTTCTCTTTGTGGTCTTCTATGGATATACTCTTTGGAGGTGCAGAAACTGATTGAGATTGTTCTTGCTCGACGAATTATCGTGTATCCTCGGATTGGATTTTCAAATTTTTCTTGAAGCTCTTCAATGACAGATTGGATTAGGGAAATGGTTTCTAGGCACTTTCAGCACTCGATTTCTTCCTAGAACTTGTGGGTAATCTTGTTTAGAAACTGTAGGAACAAGTTAGAAGAGAAATGGTGTAGAATTGCTCTTGAATTTGGAAGAAATCTGAGAGTAGGAGACCCAAATTTTAAACACTTATTACTTACAATTTGGAGCTCGACCTTGCTCAATTCTTGTTCCATACCATTGCCCCAACTTCAAACTTTATAGGGGAAACTTACACCAATGTTAAAATCTCCAGAATTATCATGATTTGAAGATTGAATTTTCTAGATAATCCATTAGAAATATCATCTCCGATTAGCTAGCTACCAACTTCTAATTTGAATTCTAACCATTGGATTTGATGATCTGTGAACGTTCTAGATCGTGACCAATTTTGGAGATCCAATGGCTGGATTTTAAGGAAGGATTTTGTGCACGAGGTCACTGTGGAGATTCTTATTTTGAGAAGAATGGCATATCCATAATTATCCATAATTTGAAGGTTATTTTGGTAATTTGCCACTTTCCAAATAGTTTAATGTTATTTTTCTCGAAATATCCATAATTTTTCTACAAATTCTTCATCCTTTGTTGGTCATTTTTCTCTTGTTCGGCATCTTGAAATTCCTTTTAGATAAGGAATTAAAAATCCGGAAAGATTCTTGATAATTGGAAAAATGAATTTTTTTGTCCTTTTCACAAGTTTTTCTTCCAATCCTTCTCCAAACGCCTTAAGTCCTTAAAATTATTTTTTACTGACTTACTTAAGACCCTTGTCCTTCTCTAATCCTCATCGTTTTTTCCTTGGATCCTTTAAGTCTTACATGTGTGACTTATTCTCATTAGAGCTAATTTCCTTCATTTTTGTGTGTTACACATGTTAAACATAGAATAGATCATATATGTACATAGTAAGATAATATACTCATTTACTTGTTTGTTACCATGAATCAAGGAGAATCTATGATTTCCTGGTTTGTTACCAAATCTATGATTTCTTGGTTTGTTACAATGTAATCCTCATTATACATCTATAAATACATGAGGTCGTGACCCATATAGGTTACAGTGCCATACAACCTAACATGGTATCAGAGCCAAGGTTTATTCATTAACAATATCTACCATATCTTCTTCCTCCTCCCCATCTCCAACACGATCTCAACTACCATGGCGTCGACTTTTGCTACCTCGATGACACAATTGCCGCACCTGCCAAGCTGGTCCCTTCCTCAACCGCTGCTGGTGCTGACCTGGTCTCTAATCTGGCCTATGATCAGTGGTATGATCAGGATCAACAAGTTCGTAGCGGCCTTCTCTCCTTCGTGTCTGAGGAGATTCTTCACGATGGGGTTGTCGCTACTATGTCCAAGGAGGCGTGGGATACCCTACAGCGAATGTTTTCGTCATCAACTCGTGCTCATACTATTCAGATCCGTGTTGAGCTCGCCACGTCCAAGAAAAACGATTTGTCTGCTGCAAATTATTTTCGTAAGATTAAAGGGTTGGCCATCAAGCTAGCCGCCGCCGGCTCTTCCTTGCAGGATGATGATGTGATCTCGTATCTTCTCGCTGGTCTTGGCCCTGACTATGATCCCTTCGTCACCTCGATGACTACCAAGAGTGAAGCCCTCACGCTTGATTATGTGTTTGCACATCTAATGGCGTTTGAAGTTCGCCAACTACAACATCAAACTGAATTTCAGTTAAATCTTGGATCTTCTGCCAATTATGTTGGTCGTGGTGGTCAGCAGAAGAACCGTGGTCGTGGTCGTTCTCAAGGTGGTGTGCTCTCTCGTCCTGCTGGTGATCGTTGTGATCCTTCTGCTCGCTCTTCTTGCCAGATCTGTGGCAAAGTGGGGCATACTGTTGTTCGTTGCTAACATATAATGGATGAATCCTATCAAAATGAACCTTCTTCTGCGGCACTAGCGACTACTTCCTCTTACAAGATTGATCCAAATTGGTACAGCGACAAGGCGCTACTAATCATATCACCAGTGACCTGGATCATCTCGCTGTGCGTGAATGCTATCATGGAGGTGAATAAGTTCAAGTCGACAATGGAGCAGGTTTGCGTCCTCTTGCATTGCGTAATATTTTGCATGTGCCTGAAATTTCCAAACATCTTCTTTCCGTTCATAAATTTTCTCGTGATAATGATGTATTTTTTGAATACCATCCTTGACATTTTTCTATTAAGGATCGACGGTCAAGGAAAAGTCTTTTAGACGGGAGGTGTGAGTCTGGTCTCTATCCTATTAAGCCATTTGATGTCGATGATCTCAAGCACGCCTTAGTGAGTAGATCTACTACTCACGCCCAATGGCATGCACGTCTTGGACATCCTTCATCTCAAGTAGTAAAGTCAATTTTGCGTCTCAATAATATTTCTTGTGCTAGTGAGTCACCTTTGTCAGTTTGTAATGTGTGTCAGTCAGCAAAAAGTCATCAGTTACCATATACTAGTTCTTCTCATAGGTCTTCGTCACCTTTGGAACTAATTTTTTCGGATGTTTGGGGCTCTACACCTCCATCTGTTGGGGGTTTCAAATATTATATTAGCTTCATTGATGATTTCATTACGTTTTCGTGGATTTATTTGATGCATGATCGTACAGAAGCTCCTCGTATACTTTTGGAGTTCCAAGCTCATGTTGAGCGCCTCCTAGATACTAAAATCAAGTGTGTCCAGTCTAATTAGGGTGGGGAATATCAGAAAATTCATAATACATTCTTTCGTTCCCTTGGAATTGCTCATCGTATTTCGTGCCCTCACACGCATCAACAAAATGGGTCTGCTGAACGCAAGCACCCTCATATTGTTGAAACTGGCCTAGCGCTTCTAGCTCATGCTGATGTACCTATTAAATTTTGGGATGACGCGTTTCTTATGGCCACATATCTCATCAATCGTCTTCCTACTCGTGTCATCGTTAACAAATTCCCCTTAGAGCATCTTTTTCATGCCCCACCAAATTACTCGTTATTAAAAGTTTTTGGGTGTGCTTGTTGGCCTCATCTTGGCCCTTATAACAAACAAAAGCTCTCTTTTCGATCCAAGGAATGTGTCTTTCTAGGCTACAGTTCTTTACATAAAGGGTATAAGTGTCTTGACACCGATTATGGTCGTGTCTATATTTCTAGAGACGTCATATTTGATGAAAATGTTTTAACGTTCAAGAGAGCCCCACCGAATTCTTCCCCAACCTTGCAGCCGATGAACAATGCCCCTGATTTGTGCACCTTGCATTTGAGTAACAACAGTACTAATTTGGATAATGATCACATGCATATATCTGTGCCTACTAACTCTTTGGATGCAGAAAATCTGGTGCCCACATCAGCTTCGGAATTGCTTCCGCAATCCTTCGTGTCGCTACCGCGCGAATCAGTGTTGGATGTTTCGCCAATGATTGGGGCCTCGGATCCTCCACCAGCAGATGATATTGCGCAATGCCCGGTCGAATCTTGAGCCGCTGGTCGATCGACTGCTGTAGCATCAGTTGTTTCCCTCGCAACGGCTGGTACAACTGTCCCCTCAATTGTGGATCCTGCACTTGCTACTCATCTGTATGGTACTCGATTGAAGCACAATATCAAGAAACTTAAGGTGCATACAGATGGAACAATAACATATTCTGTAGTTCGGTCTTCTGCCTCTGAACCTACTTCACATATTACTACTATGGAGGATCCCCTCTTGCATCAGGCAATGAATGATGAATTTCAGGCACTTCTAAAAAATAAGACATGACACTTAGTTTCTCCTCGTGCTGGTCTTAACGTTATTGATTGCAAATGGGTTTTCAAACTCAAGCAAAAGCCAGATGGCTCTATTGATCGCTACAAAGCACGCCTGGTTTCTAAAGGGTTTAAACAATAGTATGACATTGATTATGATGATACCTTTAGTCCAGTTGTTAAGCCCACTACCATTCGGCTCTTATTATCTCTTGTTATTTCTCGTGGTTGGGCTATTCGGCAGATTAATATTCAAAAGATTTTTCTTCATGGCTTTCTTAATGAAGATGTTTATATGAAGCAGCCCCTGGATTTGTGGATTCTCAACATCCTGGTTATCTCTGCAAGCTGGATAAGTCGCTTTATGGCCTCAAACAAGCTCTGCGTGCCTCGTTTTCTCGCCTTAGCTCCAAACTATTACAGCTGGATTTTACACCTTCAAAGGCTAATGTCTCTCTTTTCATTTTTAACAAGACGAGCATTCAGATGTATATCCTCATCTATGTTCATTACATTATTATCATAAACTCATCTTCTACGGCTACTGAAAAACTTCTTACACAGCTTTGGGATGATTTTGCCTTCAAGGATCTTGACATTTTGAGTTATTTTCTTGGGATTGAGATCCATCATACTTCCAATGGACTTGTTCTGACACAACATAAATACATTCAAGATTTATTATCCAGAACCAATATGCTCACTTCCAAAGGTGTGCCCACACCTATGCTTCCTAGTGAGAAGTTGTTATTGGATAATGGTGAAAGTCCTCGCCTGAGGATACTACCAGCTCCTTCTTTTAGTAGTTTTAGGCGCAATCTGAGCAGTATATCGTCCAGATTGAGGGGGTGTTAAACGTAGAATAGATCATATTTGTACATAGTAAGATAATTTACTTGTTTTTTACCATGAATCAAGGAGAATCTATGATTTCCTGGTTTGTTACCAAATCTATGATTTCCTTGTTTGTTACCAAATTTATGATTTCATGGTTTGTTACCAAATCTATGATTTTATGGTTTGTTACAATGTAATCTTGATTATACATCTATAAATACATGACGTCGTGATGCTAAAGTGTCATTCAACCTAACAACACAGATACCCTTCTCTCTATCGCTGAAACTTTTTGTGCTGCATACACATTAACTTTATTTACATAATATGGGTAATAAGTACATCTTCTATCAACAATGTTTCACATGTTCTTTTAGCCAACCATACAGAGAAGAGCAACAGTTCAACGAATATCTACGTCTCTTCTTCCTTAAAAATTCACTTAGTAATGTTAAACTATTTATGTTCTTGGAATAACTCTGACGTATCTAAGAGCTTTAAAATTCATGTACTTCATAAATATAGTTTATTAATTGTTATAAATTATTTCTAGTAATGTAATACGAATGGTAGACTTACCAAGTACTGACAACAAGATATAATAACCATACAAATTTATTCTTTTTATGTTACATGTAACTCAATTTTTTTCCTTTGGCGTTATGCTTTGCTATAGTTGTTTGCTGCCTAGCATATTTGAGAGTTCCATGATAGGGTAAAGCTTCTCATATTTCCTGATGTTTTGTGTAACGACATTATTTTTCTATTAAAAACAAGGTCCCACTACAATTTCACTTATACGTGCGAAAAATATTCATTTAAAATATTTTAAACAATATTGTCATAAAATAAGAGGGTGGAACATAAATGACCGGAATTTAAATAAAATAAAACAAGTTCTAATCTAACATAAGGGCTACCAACTAGACATGAATGCAACTATTCTAACGGTAGTTCCATGGACTTCATCGCGACGCCATCACCTATACAAAGGTGTCTTACCTTTACCTAAAAACAAAAGTATCATGTGACTTGAGTATTTACAAAAATACTCCGTAGGTAACCCCACTGTTGGGGTCGAAAAGTTCAATTAGATACCTTGACGAATGTTATCTCTCTAGCGTGAAAGGTCTTTATTTCTCGAGCTAAAATATGTATTGGTATTTTTCATAATTTAGGCTCTCATCTATAGGCAAAGTCTCATAGTTTATCACATGGGTCGGGTCAATTATGTACTTATAGAGCGTAGACACATGAAACATATTATACACAATAGAAAAGGATGATGGCAAGGACAATCGATAAGCCATCGGTCCGATCGTATCTAAAATTTTTAAGGGCTCAATGAAGTATGGGCTTAACTTGCCTTCACGTCCAAACTTGAGGTCACCCTTCATTTAAATATTATATAAATGGTGTCATGGACTTATCATTCATTATAAACCCTAAACCCTAAACCCTAACAATGTTGTTATAAGGTGAGAGGGCGGAACATAAATACCTGAATTTAAATAAAATAATAAAAAAACTTTAATCTAACCTAATGGCTACCCACCAGACATGAATGTGGTAAATGTATTCATGCTAAAAGAATAATAAATCAAAAATGGACATAACAAAAAAATAAAAAATAAAAACAATACCATATACTAACCAAGCCTTTACCTAAAATATAGAAGTAGCATCGTGTAAAACCGTATTTCCAAGCCGACACATGTGAATGGGAAAACAAAATGTGAACTACAACTTACACGCCCAGTAGGACTAAAACCCACAATCGCCTGATTAGAAGTCAAACGCCTTATTCATTAGGCCATGGGCGCCTCTTGTGTGCAAATTGAATTTTCAAGAGCTTACTATAAGATTTTTTCCCCAAACATGGAGCCCATTACTTTTGTTACAAATCTCTTGAATTGGACCTTTGTTCTTAGCATAGAGGTTTATTTGGTTTCGGAGTCTTAAAACCTTGGTCCTTTGTTCTTAGCATTTTTTGTGCTTTGACCTTGTTTTGGTGTGTGATAAGCTTACTAAATACACGTTCTTAAGGTGGCCTCCTTTATTAGATAGGGGCATTCTAATCCTTTTCCTTATGTCATGAACCTTTCATAATAGCATGCATAAATTTGTCAAAGTATAATAAAATTATAACGTGTCCCTTGACAATTCTAGAAGGATCTTGAATCTTGGTTAGGGGTTGTTAGATGTAACTTTATCATTTCCCACAAGCTTTGGATTATACACCTAACATGTTCTAAAATCTTCCATATTTTGTAAGATCCCTCTTTAAGGTCATACATAAAGTAATTTATAAGCTTGAGAAATCATTAGGGTCATAAAAACTTCTTAAGGTCTTTATAAGGATATTTTGGTCATTTATCTCAATTCCTTGGTTTTTGTTCTTAGCCTCTTCCAAACTTTTTAAAATCTTTTTTAAAATCTTTAGTAACAATAAGTTTTCAAGTCTTTTGGAGTGTTTGAGCCTTGAAATATTTTAAAGATCTTTATGGGCATTTTGGTCATTTTACTCTTAAATCTTAAATTAATACATCCGAACCCGCCGAAGCATCCAAAGAAAAAGCTTCTCTTTACCTCTCATCTTAAGAATCTGAAACTTAAGCTAAATCTGAAGCTAGAATTTGGTTAAACACGCTCCAATGACTTGAAAATTTTATATTATCTTTAAACATCATAATTTGAGGCAGTTTACTAAGGGACATTATGGTTATTTTGCATCCTTATTTTGTTTAAGTACTTATCCTTATCCAATGCCACCCAATTTCATGTATAATCCTAACATATCATATTATACCTACCATTAAAATTTCATGGGTAACAAAGTTCTTTTGATAGGTTATTTTAACGTTATTAGATTCTCAAGCAAGACGTTTGGTTTAGGTCCTTAACTCTTGATTCTATACTGTTTTCTTCTATATTAATTTAAATCTAAATTTTTTAAGGTTCATATTGCATTCAAGTTGATTGCTACATGTATTTCATTCGAATCCTTGGTTCTCGAGCTTCGGGTATCAGAATTGCTCCAAAATTTTTTTTGGTAGGTCCATATTTTAGTGTAGTTTCAAGAACCATAAAAAATTTTATGAGAACCCGTCAGGATTGAGTTTAATTGCAATAAAACTAAGTTGTGTCATAGTTTTAGACAAACATGGTTGGTTCAACGTCATTATCTTCTTCCTCAAGATAGAGGAAGAAGTGGGTGGCCTACTGCGAGGTTGCTCTAAAAATCGTCTTCTACAACCCATTGATTTCTTCATGATACTTGAAAATCATGTTGCAAGGAAGAACTAGATATCAAGAATTCACCTCGTCATCATGTTTCTTCCTTATCTTTCTCTCATTGAGAATTCATTTTGGATGGATGAATTCTAGCATATGTCCCTAATTTCTCCATTCTTACTCTCAACATGAAACCCATTTTCGTAGATTCTAAAGGTTATTAAGAAACTCGATCGAGTGCTCTTCAGCCCTTAACTTCTTTATGAAACCGTCTCCTCTCATCCTCTTGAAGTTTATGGTATCTTGTATTAAAGCTTAATGGACCTTAGTCGAAAAATTTGGTGTTTTTCTAAAATTCATAAAAAAAATAAATCTTATAAGCTTTTTCTTCGATTCTCCTTAATCTTGAAGTTTTCAACTTTCGTTGTCTTCATGAAACTTCTTATTGAGTGCCTGCTTAGTATTGGTTTGGAGAGATAAATTTTCTTGTCGACTCGAATTGAAATTTTAAGTTTATTCCCAACCACGGCCATGAAAACTCAAATTGAGGGAATGTGTTTGAGATGTTTTCGGCTTGAGTCTTCATGAAACTTGTTGGAGAGCTAATTTCAAAGTTGTATGAGGCAATTTGATGGACCGTAGTCTCTTAGTTTTGGAAAACTTTGAGAGCAATGAAACACATAATCTAAAAACTTCCAACTTTGAGTGTAAAGAACTTTCCAGATTTGATTCTTGTTTCAAATAAATGCCCCTACTTAATACTTTATACCGGAAGCATAAATAAAACCATCAAAACGTCGTGAATTTCGTCGTGAATTTGAAGTTCAGTTTTTAAAAATTTCTTTTCGAAATATCTCCTCCGATCAAAGGCTTAGCTACTTCTTTCTTTAAATCTTGTTGTTGGATCTGAGTTACCTCGAGTTTTCTTCATCCTACTAAATTAGAACTCAATCTAATAGTTGTATTTGAAGATAAAGAGTTTTGTTCAGGCTAATCTGGATCCTATATTTCTTTGAAACAATACCAAGGCATAAAGAATGCTAAGAACAAAGAACCGAAGTTTTAAGACTCCGAAACCAAAGAAACTCATATGCTAAAAATAAAGGTCCAATTCAAGAGATTTGTAACAAAATTTATGGGCTTCATGTTTGGGAAAAAATCTTATAGTAAACTCTTGAAAATTCAATTTGCATATGAGTGGTCATATAATGAAAGGTGCCCATGGCCTAATGGATAAGACGTTAAATCATGCATGGCTATATAATCATCCGGAGTATCTATAGGTACTATTTTACCAACTATTTAGTAAATATAAAGGGTGCTTAAATGTTCAACAACTAAAAGGAGGTCACACCGCCAATCGAATAATGGTGGCAGTTGCACTCACAAGCCAACACAAGTTACCTCGAGTAGAGTCCTAGCCTTATGGGTTGCAGGTGAGACTATGCAATGTCAGCATTAATGATAGCAATACCTTAGTTTCATGAACGGTAGTTTCATGAACGATCTAAATTCCAAGATTAAGACACTTCCGAGGACAAAGGTTCTTTTTAGATGTGTAATACAACAATCAAAAATAAAAAAATTCGAAATAAAAATCAAATGGATTTTGGCGAGGCGCCAAATTTTTTTCAAACTCAACAAATTTCACATTCTCGATCGAACCCCCATGCCATGTCCCCTAATTGCAACAATTAATGTTCCCGTTCGACTCCAAGTCAAGCTCTCACGTCGGTAAGCCTCTATTTTTCATATTTTTAGACCACGCGATTAAAGCCTCTATGTTTCATATTTTTAGACCACGCGATTAAAACCTTAGTCAAGTGGGTATAGACCTTAGTCCTGACCCCACGAGAGGAAGCACAACGGAACAAGTGGTGCGAAACCATTGTTAGAGAGAAACCATAGAGCGAAAGGAGAAGCGGTGGAAATGAATAAATAAAAAAAATGTAGAGAGAGATTAAAAATGCAAAAAATTAGGTTTCGCATGGGAGAGAAAAATTTGAATGGGAGACTATAATTATTTTTTTATAAATTCAAATAGAACTTGAATATAAATAATGATTTTTTTCGGGTTGTATATTATACTTTAAATGGTTGAACCGTGTTTTAAAAAACAAGCTATTAATTATATAAATTTAGATATATATATATATATATAAAGATAGTGTTGTTTAAAATTTGGCATCATGCAACACCCTTATTTACCTAAATCATTGGCCTTCGACTTGCAATAGACCGTTAGAGGTTCTCCTTCCTTATAATTAAGAAATGTCACTTCCCAAGGTGACGAGATTGGAGAGAAAAATAAGTAAAGACATTAAAAGTTGATGCAAAAGTAAACAACAAAATCATATAGAGACAATTCATAACAACAAAATCTGTAACGACTCTAGATTCCTATTCAACCTAAAGTCGCTACTATATACATATCATAAACATTTTATGTGAAAATACTTCATTCAAAACTTTATCATAAAACATTGTCATGGACTTACATGTTTTGTAGAAGGTCTTTAACATAAAGTACCAAAAAAGGAAATAACATAAAGTAAAACTGCCATCTACTAACCTAGATGCTACTAAATTAAATGCATACTAACCTATAGTCTACGAAATTAAATTTTTTGCAAACTCCCCTATGCATTTGTCATGGTTTCCTGGGTTGCGATGCCACCATCAGCCTTACAGGGGAGCCTTACCGTTACCTAGGAAAATAAGAGTAGCACATGACTTGAGTATTTTGATAAATACTAAGTAACTGGCCCCGCTATTGGGGTTAGATGCAAGCACATACAATCATGAGTGGGACCTATCATATCAGTCTATATTTCTTAGGCACCTATCCTAAGCGGGTTAATTTGATATGTATTTACTATTCCACACACGGTCTACACGTACGGGTATGGACCCATCAGTCGGTTCGCACACCTCTTGGGCCCCTTACTTGTCAGGCAAGCATTATTTGGGAGTTGCTGATGTTGGACACCCGTTGGGAATAGCGACCTACAAAGCATTAATAAATATAATGATTGTTTCCTTGCCTTATAGTGTACATGTTCGTACCATCGTAAAAGATGAAGGGATATCTTCTGATGCATGAACACACAATGATACATGAGGTCCCAACATTTTTCCTTTCATATTTTGTATAACAACCCCTCTACCATTTTCCTTTATATCATATCATTCTTTCATAACATTCCATGTGTATATCGTGGTTGTGCATTATGTCAATTCATCACATTGCTTGTCAATCATATCATATCATATATCTCATCATGTCAAATATATGCCATATCATAAACTTACCATGTCTTTTAACGTATCATATAACATTGTATAGCATCATCACATCACATAATGAAATCATCATACATCGTACATCATCATCGTACAATATAGTCACAACATCATAAATATAAAGAATAAATGACACGTGCAAGGGCCACTAGGCACGTGTCGTCATACATTAAACAAGTCGTGTGACCTATCCGATAGTAAGACCAATTACTTGTTTGGTCTTAGCCGACGTTCTCCCTAAAGTTGAGTACGTTTGCTTTTTGTCCCTCGAAATTTCTCCTAGTATTACCTGTTGTCGTTTCCTATTAGAACGTCCATCTCGTTTCATTAGTAACTACAATTTCTTAACTCAGTTTAACATATCGAGAAATTGAACCTTATACTGACATTAATTTCCTTAAACAAGGTCAATTTCAGCCTCAGGATAGTCAGAACGGAAAATATTGGGCAAAATACCCTATAGCGAGTCGAGGAGCTTGATTCTGAGCCGCGAAGCTGAGCCTAACCGACTGAGCCGCGTAAGCCGACGAAGTTTCTAGCTGCAGGCGCGACGCATGGGGCATTGAGACGCGAACGCGTGTTTTTCAGCAATTGAATGTTTTTTTTTGTGGCCATTATAGAATTTGTTTTTGTTTCATTTTCCAGAATGGTGTATAAATTTCAAATTCACTTCATTTTTGTGCTTGAAAATTTTCTATAAAATCTAGACATTGATATTCACGTTGACGTCAATATTTTATTCTTCAATAACAACTTTAATATTTTATTCAGATGTATTCATTTTTAGAGTAGTATTACAGTAATCACACAACTAGTGTAGAAAATAAAAGATTTGATGTGATGTAAGGTGATGGATTTGTCTAAGGACTCCATTAATGAATGAGCTTGAATATCTTTGTATGACTATTATATAAAGAAAAACTCTTCTCGCCAAGTGTAGTGGAAATAGTCACATCGATATTGAAGCCAAATATGATTCTCTGGCCAAAAAATCTGGAACGAAAGCTTCCCATAATTGCTGCTAAAGTTACACCAATACAATGTTGTCTCTAAAAAATTCTCATTGAATTTCCAACTGTATTCTTGTTTGAATTGAAGAATATACTTCCCTTAATCAAAAAGTTAGGTCAATGGGCACAAATTCAATTGAAAAAATGAAAACAAATTAGAACTATAAAACTACATAGTCAAATGTTCAATTAAATAAAAATTCATAAATACTAATTTGTACATAATTCAATTAGGTGAGACCATATATGCATCAACGAAGAGGTCAAGTACTATTCAAACTCTCCACGCCACATATTTATTAACAAAAAAAAAAAAACAAAAATTAACACAACCTAAAGAACCTGTAATTAAACTCTTAAAGATAAAAAGAAAAATTGTGACTATAATTTTTCAATAATCAAATTCATTGAGATAAAAAATATACATTGATCTAGAATTTTTTTTAATGTGGGATATTATACTTTTCAAATGTGTGGAGTTTTGAAATTCCACCACAACAGTTAAATAAATAAATAAAAAACAATCTATTCCATAAATTTAGAAATACATAAAATAATATGGTCTCGTTGTATAATTTGTCATCGTGCAACACCTTTATTTACCTAAATTGTCGTTTTTCAATTTTTAATGGGCCAGTAAAGGTCCGTCTTCATAATTAAGGTCATACGTAAGTGCCCGTGAAGAAGTTCCAACAAACAAAAAAAAGCAATAATTTTATATGGTTGATACATAGAATGACATTATTGTCCAATGCTTTGACTCAAGTTTTGGGTACCTATGGCTTCCTTTTGCATAGCAAACAATGTTAAAGAATTGTTCAGAAGAAGCACTTCGTCGACGTGTTAAAGAATTGGAAGGTCAAATTCAAAAGAAACACACTACACAATTTTTATGTTTGTTAAACTATTCTTTAGAATAGAGTTAATATTTATTCAAAAGTTGATACGGATCAACCTTTGAGGATCTTATGAAATTATATATGATTTATCATCGATTTCTTCACAATAATTGCTTGGTAGACTTGGGAGAATCATTATGGAATTTTGAATCACTTGATTCCATAAAAAATTTGGAGAAAAATGGTAGGTATGAATTTGTCTTTGGTATTATGTTATAAATTTTTAGTATGTAATTCTTTTGGAGGAGTTTTGTTCAAGATTCATGAAGGACACAAGAGTTAATTCAGATCGGGCGATGACATTCCGACGTACATCAAGAAAGGTAAGATTTATAGTTTTGGACCATCTTTGGAGATATATATTTTCTTTTGTAGTTGAGTATAAATTACGACAAAAAATATTTTTGTAAACATGAATTAAAACGGTATATTTTTGGTGAATGAATTAAGTTGATTCAATATACGTGGAGAAGGTTATGAAAATAGAAAAAAATAAAAAAAATAATTAAAAACGTGATCAGAAAACTCGATGCAGGCATAGGAGGAGGTCGGCATGCATAGCTTGCAAATGAGGATGTAGGAGACAACATTGTTGGGAAAGGAATATTAAAAGAGATAGAAAAAGATAAAATAGATCAAAGCTTCCAAATGCTTTATTATTATTTTCTTACTTAATACTCGTTACAAAATTCCAATATTTATAGGCTTATACACGTATCCGATTAATCTACTAAACTAAGATAAATTCAAATTTACTAAAACTTCCTAAAATCAGGTCAAAACTTTGAATCCTTAAAGTTGCAGAGGTCAAGTAAATACCTTTATTTCTTTGTTTCTTTGTTTTTCTTTATGAATCCCTCTGGTGAATCTCCATCAAAATGATAAAAGGCCACCGTAAATACCTTCTTGACTGCATCTCCTATATAAATCTCTATAGAACTTTTTGTAAATCTCCATCAAAATGATAAAAGGCCACCGTAATGGACTGCATCTCCTATGTAAATCTCTATAGAACTTTTCGTTTGGTAAGTCAACCATATCTCATGTTCCATTTTTCTCAATGGACTGCATCTCTTCTACCATGGCTTTCTTCCTCCCTTCTTTTTTAGCTACTTCTTCATAACTCATAGGGTCTGAAACAGTAAGAGAAAATTGACATGATGCATATATGTTAGCTACTGATTTATACTTCTTTGGAGGTGTCTCATCCGAAGATTCTTCCAGAGAAGATTGCTGTTTAGTGATGCTGAAGATAATGAATTTGACAATTTTTTTTATTGCAGTGGAGGCACTAGGAGATGCACTGGAGTTGACTCTTGTCTCTTCATCTGGAGAAACTTCAACTGTAATCTATTGCTGCTCCTCTTCTTTACTCCAATCTCAACTCACATTTTCATCAAATGTTACTCCCTTCTAACTAAAATCTTTTCACTAAAGGGGTTGTATAATTTATATGCCTTTGCTTGAGTACAATAGCCAATGAAAATGCATTTTTTCAGAGTTTTCATCAAGCTTTTGACGAATTTGAGGATGTTTCAAAGCATAAGCAACACAACCAAAAACTCGAAAATGACTTACAGATGGTTTCCTTCCATGTCATGCTTCATAAGGAGTTCGATTCATAACAACCTTTGTTGGTGAGAGATTTAATAGATAGACAAATGGTTCTACAGCTTCTGCCCAAAATTGGTTTGGAAGTCTCCTTGCTTGTAACATACTTCTTGCCATCTCCACAATAGTTCGATTTTTTCGTTCAACGATTCCATTTTGTTCTAGAGTGTAAGGAGCTGTTAACTCCCTTTGGATGCCCTTTTCTTCACAAAACAGATTGAACTCTTTAGATATGAACTCGTCACCTCTATCTGCGCGAAGAACTTTAATGTGACAGCCACTTTGGTTCTCCACCATAGCTTTAAAATTCTGGAACTTCTGAAAAGTTTCTAACTTATGTTGTAGGAAGTAAACCCAGCTCATGCGACTATAGTCATCAGTAAATAGTAAAAAGTATATACTCCCACCCAAGGACTTAGTTTGCATTGGCCCACATAAATCAGCATGAATTAGTTCTATACAATGTGAAGCTCTTTTAGCTTTTCCAACAGGAAAAGACTTCCTAGTTTGCTTGCCATAAATGCATCCTTCACATAAACTAATTAAATCAATTCTTGGTAATCCGAAAAGCATACCTTTATCCCTGAGTATTTTCGTGCCTTTCATATGAATATGCCCATATCTAAGATGCCATAATGTCGAGTCATCTTTTATGCCAGCAGCAAGAGCAAAACCCTTCATGTTAGACACATCTAGTGGAAACATCTTATTTGAAGTAATGACAGTTTGAACTTTATGGCTTGATTTCTTATTTGTAATGACACGTGTTGTCATCAAATAGAACGGAATGTCCTCTGGTCATCAATTGTCATACAATCAATAAATTGTACCCTAAATCAGGTACAAATTGAACATTATCTAATAGTCTTATCTTACCATGACTGGTTTCGACTTTCATTGTGCCTTTTCCCTCAACTTGCATCTCTTTTATATTTCCAAGTTGCACCTTAATTCTTTGCGTCTCATCAAGCTCTTGGAATAAAGATTTGGTGCCTGTCATATGGTTCAAGCATTCGCTATCAACAAACCATAAGTCACATTTTTTTGGATTAATATCAATATACCCCATAAACAACTTTTCTTCTTCTTCTTCTTCATTTTCTGTTGCAAAATTCATTTGTTGATCTTTATACAAACAATAAATTTTTATGAGCTCGTACCTTCTGCAATGGTGACAATGTATGAAATTCCTTATGTTACTTTGCTTATTGAATTGCCTTTGTCCATCATTTCTCCATCTACCCCTGTTATCACAACCACCATGGAAGCTGCAAAATTCTCCTCTTCCACGACTTCTACAAGCTAAATGAATATTTTCTCTTTCGTTGTCTTCGTTATTGGCTGTCTCCTTCACTTGTAGTGCCTTTTCTTCATTCCAATCTGATGATCTATTGATTCTTGACTCATGAGCTTGAAGTGAGCTCATTAGTTCATCAACGGAGAGTATTGATAGATCCTTAGCTTCTTCTAATGGCTGCCACATGGTCAAACTTTGGAGTTAAGCTTCTCAACACCTTTGCAACAATTGTTTCATTTAAAATTTTCTCTCCATAGGTACGCAGAATTGACCATGCTTGCTTTGATGTGGTTCTTGCTCCAATTCGTGAAAAAATAGTCTCATGAATTGCTTGCTGAATAATGAATAGAGCCTTGGCATTATTTTTCTTGGTTTCTCTTAGTCTCTCATTTTCTTCTATTGTGGGTTCTAATACATCAACGAACCCGTGCTCCACCAAGTCCCATAGCTCCTGCGATCTGAGCAAGGTCTTCATCTTGATGCTTCACCACTCATATTTCTCACCATTAAAAATTGGTAACATCGGTGCAGAGGAAGAAAGACCAGCTACTGCCATTTTCGTTTTGCGGAAAAAAAATAATCACTTCTGGTGTTGACAAGAACTTGGCTCTGATACCAAATTTGTTGGGAAAGGAATATTGAACAAGAACAAGGAGCCTAGCATATCCTAAGAACAAGATTAAGAGCCTAAATCTAGGTTACTTACAAAGTCTTTGTACTCATTCAAGTTCTTTCCTATATTTTTCAAGTAACAAGGAGCTCTTTCCTATTTTTAAAGGATGAACGTTGATCTAGAGTAGGTGTTGTATAGAGCCACATCATTTTCAACTACTTCAATATTGTTAAGTTTTATTTTCTTTTACTTGGATTTGTAAATAAAATGTATTTATGTTTTCTTTTATTTTCTTTCCTTCATTTATGTGTGCCATGTGCATCAAGATACTTCTCCGTTATGATCAGTACAAATGTGTACCTTATGATCTTTATGTTAAAATATCATCACTAGCCTAATAGAGTCAAGCTCAATATTTGTACGAGCCTAAGCCCATTGTATGTTTATCTTGGTAGATATTTTAAAATAAATATATCTAGAGATTTTAGGAAAGAGATCTAGATATTCTAGTAAAAAGATTTAGATTTGTTACGAATAGATTGCGTAGGCTCTAGTATAAATACCCCTCCACCCTACCTAGGTTTTCATCCCAAGAAATCCCAAGAAATACAAAGTAGTAGTTTCTACAGAGTGTCTTGTATTCTCTTCTCGATTGGTCTTAATAAAGTGTACAAGTGTTTCCCACAGAGAGTTGTGTTCAACAATTTGGTATCAGAGCGAGGTTAGTGTAGGTTGTCTGATCTCTTGGAATTCTTAGTATGCTTTGTGGCTGCAGCTTTGTCTGATCTTCCACATTAGAAACGATTTCTTGAGATCATTAGTGAGTGAGTTTCTTTGTGCCGTGAGTAGTCTGTGACTCTGCAAGTCTTGTGTCGAAAAGACTTGTTTGGTATTACTAAGGTATTGTCAACACGATGGGTGACTTCCAAATCGTAGGAGGAATCAAGAAACTCAACAACAACAACTACAATACGTGGGCAACATGCATGATGTCCTATTTACAAGGACAAGATCTTTGGGAGATCGTTGGCGGGTATGAAACTACGCCGCCAGAGGAGGATTCTAACGGCGCCTTGCGCAAATGGAGAATCAAAGCAGGCAAAACAATGTTTGCCTTGAAGACCACAATCAAAGAAGAGATGTTAGAGCATATTTGGGATGATAAGACACCGAAAGAAGCATGGGACACGTCCGTGATGTTGTTCTCAAAGAAGAACGATACGAGGCTACAACTTCTGGAGAATGAGTTGTTGTCAATTTCACAACGTGACATGACGATTGCTCAGTACTTCCACAAGGTCAAGTCGATCTGTCGGGAGATTACTGAACTAGACCCGAAGTCCGCTATTGTAGAATCTCGAATGAAGAGGATTATAATCCACGGATTGCGACTAGAATATAGATGCTTTATTATTGCTATACAAGGATGGCCCATTCAACCATCACTTGTAGAGTTCGAAAATTTGTTAGCCAGCCAAGAAGCCATGGCTAAACAAATGGGAGGCATCACGTTTAAGGGTGAAGAAGAAACACTCTACACAAATGAAAGTCAGAGCAACAAGAAGTCATTTACCAAACGTGGATACAAAAATAGTGACAAAGAAAGAAGCCATCAAGGAATTGCACAACTTGAGAGAGCTCAGAAGAACGACAATAAGAGTTTCCAAGTAAAGCAATTTGGAGGTATTTGCTATAATTGTGGGAAAAAGGGCCACATGTCTAAAGATTGTTGGTCTAGGAAAAAGTCTGTTGAAAGCAATGTGGCAATATCCAAAAAGAAGATAGAGGATGAGTGGGATGCAGAGGTACTATGCCCCATAGTAGAAGACAAGCTAGCACTCATGGCAATTATGGAAGAGCATATCGATTACGAGGATGACTGGATCATTGATTCAGGATGCTTAAACCACATGATTGATGATCAAAGCGGTGTAATGGAAGAGGGGTGGCCCTTAGAGAAGGAAGTATTACCAGGCTTGGACACCACTGAAGAAATTCCTCCACATAAGATGGGGGAGCAAACTGAAGAAATTCTTCCACAGAAGACAGGGGGGCAAACGTACACACTTGCTTAAATGTTAATGTGCTTGGAGATTTGAGTGACACTAATGTTGATGAGCAAGAAGTAACTCAACCAAGCAAACCTGGTGAGAAGGAAATAACACCTCAACAACTTAGACAGTCAGAAATAATCCAAAAGTTAAATCCAGAGTATGCTAATGCAGCTATTGGAGAAGACGGAGTTGATGAGCCAGAGACATGTGAAGCATCACAAAACTTGGCTTGCCAGAAAGCGATGGAGGAAGAAATTATAGCCCTGGAGCAAAATCAAACTTGGGAACTAGTACCAAGACAAGAATATATCAAATCCATCTTTTGCAAGTGGATTTACGAAATAGAGTGTACCCTACATGGATCAATCGTGAGATACAAAGCTCAGACTATAGATCCAGGGTTCTCTCAAGAATATGGACTACACTATGAGGAAACGTTTAGTCCAGTGGCAAAGATCACTATCGTACAGGTTCCTCCAGCACTTGTCGTAAATAAAGAATGAAAATTTTGGCAGATGGATATAAAGAATGTATTCTTGCATGGAGAGTTGGACTAGGAGATCTACATGAACCAACCAAATGCATTCGAAAACGAAGTTGGAGTCATTAGACAGTATATGCAAAGTCCGAAGAAGCCTCATCTTGATGCGGCTCAACAGACCTTGAGATATGTCAAAGGTACAATCAATTACGATCTTTCGTATAAAAGAAGCGAAAACTACAAGCTAGCTAGATATCGTGATGCTGACTATGAAGGATATCACGATGCACGAAGATCAAGCACCAGGTATGTGTTCAAGCTCGGTTCGAGAACAATTTTTTGTATAGCAGAAGACAACCAACGAAATCATTGTCAACTAGAGAAGCAGAGTACGGAGCAGCTCAGGAAAGTACATGGCTGAAACTCTTGATGGAAGATTGGTACCAGAAAATTGACTATCCAATACCACTTCATTGCGACAACCAATCTGCGATTCGCCTAGTAGAAAATCCGGTGTTTCATGCTAGAAAAAAACATGTGGAGGTGCACTACCATTTCATTAGAGAGAATGTCCTAAAGGAAGAAATCGAGATGCAGCCGCTCAAGATAGATGACCAAGTGGCAGATTTGTTTAGAAAAGGGCTGAAAACTGGCAAATATGAGAGTTTTCGCTGTCAGCTCAACATGGTGCGCGATTGAGGACTAGTGCTGAGGGGGAGTGTTAAAATATCATCACTAGCCTAATAGAGTCAAGCCCAACATTTGTACGAGCCTAAGCCCATTGTATGTTTATCTTGGTAGATATTTTAGAATAAAGATATCTAGAGATTTTAGGAAAGAGATCTAGATATTCTAGTAAAAAAATTTAGATTTGTTATGAATAGATTGTGTAGGCTCGAGTATAAATACCCCTCCACCCTACCTAGGTTTTCATCCCAAGAAATCTCAAGCAATACAAAGTAGTAGTTTCTACAGAGTGTCTTGTATTCTCTTCTCGATTGGTCTTAATAAAGTGTGCAAGTGTTTCCCACAGAGAGTTTGGTTCAACACTTTATGTTTTCAAGATATTATGATGGCCTTTTCCTCCGTGGTTTGCCGTAGATGAGTGTGGGCTAGCTCGACATACAAGGCTTATGGGCTACGTATACAAGCCTTCCTAGTAGGTCCGTGTGTGCGTGCATGGATCTTATGTAAGGAAGTATTACACATAAAACCTTGCTTAGACTTAAAAGTGGAGTCCAAGGGCATGCCATGATATTTTTATGAAAGGATAGGTCCCACCATGATTGCTTGTGTATGCATTTTTCGATGGGGAAAAAAACTCTAGTCATGTGCTACTCTTATTTACTGGTAATGGTAAGGCACCCTTGTACGGGTCGCGACAACACTGTGGAAGCCATGGAACCGAAGCTAGGGTAGATGTATTTCAATTTAAGTTGTAGCTCTAAAATTAGATTATGGCATTTACAATTCTTTGAACTTGTTCTTTCATTTTTGTTGTTTTTTTTTTCATTGATGTTTACCTTTAATATGAACGAACTCTGCAAACGTTTATGTAACGACCCAAATCCACCGCTAGCAGATATTGTCCTCTTTGGGCTTTCCCTTTCGGGCTTTCCCTCAAGGCTTTAAAACGCGTCTGCTAGGGGAAGGTTTCCACACCCTTATAAAGGGTGATTTGTTCTCCTCCCCAACCAATGTGGGACATCACAATCCACCCCCCTTCGAGATCCAGCGTCCTCGCTGACATTCGTTCCTTTATCCAATCGATGTGGGACTGCCCCCAAATCCACCCCCCTTTGGGGCCCAGCGTCCTTACTGGCACACCGCCTCGTGTCTACCCGCCTTCGGAGAACAACGAGAAGGCTGGCACATCGTCCGGTGACTGGCTCTGATACCATTTGTAACGACTCAAATCCACCGCTAGTAGATATTGTCCTCTTTGGGCTTTCCCTTTCGGGCTTCCCCTCAAGGCTTTAAAACGCGTCTGCTAGGGGAAGGTTTCCACACCCTTATAAAGGGTGATTTGTTCTCCTCCCCAACCAATGTGGGAAATCACAGTTTAAGTCCATGGCATCGTTTATGAAGCATTTTAAATTATTTTTTTCCATGCATATTAAACATGTCATACATGTACTGTCATATTTATTTCGTTAGGAAAAATAGGGTCGTTACATGTTCTTAACTTTATGTTTTGGTAACACGAGTGATTGCTTAAACAACTCGAGTTAGTGTTTGCCAACTGCTTAGACGAAAAGTTGAAGTTGTTTAAGGTAAATTTTATGTAGTTTTAATTATAATTATGTATTAATAAGTGGTTATATGCATGTCGAGTCACAAATTCACGACCCATAAATCTCCAGCACAAACTCTAGTCCAACCTCGATCCAAAACCCGACCCAGTGACTCAATCCAACAACTTGAACCCACGACTTGCAGCTCAACATGACTCACAATTTGCTCACTAACCCATTTCTCGACTCGATTTGACTCCAGCATTTGCAGATCGATCCTTCAGCAACTTGCACTTGGCTGACACCCTACGATTGATTTACTCCTAGCTTGACTCGGCTCTAACTCGGCTTAGATAGCTCAAATTTGAATAGGGGGTTCTTTATTGCCATTTTTTACACTTTTGACGTCATTTTTAACAATTTTGGAGACGTTTAAGGTGACAATGTGTAACGGATCAACAAAAAAAAAAAAGAAAAAAAAAGGGCGAGTCGTTGGAAGGACGCCGAAGTTTTCGGTTGCACACGACCCACAAAGGGCGGGCGAAGTCGGGATCGTTGAGGAAATACGAACCCGACCTTCAGCCACCCCGTGAGCGTGCAAAGAAGGAAAAAGAAAAGGAAAAAAAGAAAACAAAGAAAAAGGGAAAGCCGACGAAACTCCGGCGAGGCCAAACCTTACGAAATCGACGTCAAAACTTCAATTTCACGTAACGAAAGTAATCCCAGAGACTTTTACACACACCGGGGGTAGATTTAGGCGAGTCCTACACGTTGTACACCATCGGGCAAGGAAGACAGAGCGCCGGATCCCCAAACCCTCTCAGATCCGGGAGTGTTAAGCCTTTACGATCGAAACCAATCCCAAAAACGAGATTAGGGGAAGAAGGAGACTCAGAAACGGAGAAAAGGGAGGAAAAAGGGACGGCGAAGTGACGTGACGGAGGTGAGAGGGTGGTCACCTAAAAACGGCGAGGAAACCGGGCGAAGAAGATGAAGTCTGACCCGAACCTCGGACCCCCGCAACCCGAACCGAACACAAACCACGCTGACCCAATTCGGTCGACGAAACCCCCGTAGCCCGAACGCCTCAGCCCAACCCAGAAAATAAGTTAAGGCCCAGCCCACCTACACAGCCCTTCAGCTTGGGCCGACCCATCGCTCGCGGCCAACCCAAACCCGAGCGCTCGACCCGGAAACCCGCGCCTCGACCCAGGACCGTTGCACGTGTCGCTCTCTGGTTGTGCCACGTGTCACCTCGACAGCGCGACACCCCTCGGCTCGACGACAGCTTCTCGGCTCGATGGCAGCTCCTCGGCTCTGGCGGCTTATTCGGCTCGAGAAACCTGTTTCCGACCCGTTCGTCACCGTTTTGACCCTCCCGGACCTGGTTTCGGCCCCGTTTAAGGTAAAATAGATCATTTTAAGGTCGTATGTCACAATTTCAAGTTGGATATTAAATATAATTGTGAAATACTAACGAAGGTGTCAAAGGATCCAATAGGAACCAACCACCCACGGAAGCGTATGACGTTTTATGAGGAGCTAGGAGCTTACGTTATATTTTAGGGAGTACTTCGGCTAAGGCCTACCAAGTAAGTGGCTTACCCCGTCGTAGGTTACGCGTTGTTGTTGTGTGATGACACGTGCCCGTGGTTTCGCACGTGTCATTAAATAGTGCGTTAAATTGTGTGTTTAAATACGTACCCATGTGAACGTGATTGTATGCTATGTATGCTGTTTAATCTAATATTGATATGTAATGCATGTGACGTTAAGTTGTTCTTGAATGGTTGTGACATGATTGTATGGAATGTTGAATGTTAACCGCATGAATTGTATGACATGAAATAAGATAGATTCATGAAAACATAACCCCAATAGAGATACGTATGATACGTAAATAGGAAACGAGGTTGATATGTATGCATGGAACGTAACTGAGGGGTTATGTTCACTAATGATAATATAGTATTAATGGGGACCTCATGCATTGTGTGTTCATGCATCTGGGGGGATACCCCCATTCCATCACGAGGGTACGGACACGTACACCCAATGGCAGGGCTACGATCGTTATGCCTCGCATAACGCTGCCGTGACAGTTACCTGTTAGAACAGCACTGTAGGAAAAATAAAACGAAACGAAACGAAGGATAGGTCCCATCATTGCATTGCTTGTGAATGTTGCATAACCCCGATAGGGGGGTCACTTACTGAGTATTCTAGAAATACTCAAGCCTCGTGCTACTCTTTTTTTCCAGATAAGGGTAAAGCACCCATGTGAGATCGTCGGCGGCATCGTACACCCCGGGACCATGGCACATGCATAGGGTAGTCGTCTTTCTTTTTTATTCCCTCTATAGTATAGGTTAGTATAGGTTGAATTCGGTTTGGGTGTTTAGTTTAGGCTAGTATAGGTTGAATTGTATTTGCATAATAAACCGTAGGGTAGGATAAGACATTTATTTGAGTTTTGTTCTTTTTCTTTCTTTCTCTTGTATTCGTTTTTCTTCCACGAGGTAATAAAATGCGAGTGTAGGTCGCATTAATGATACAGGGCCCACTTAATGTATGTTCTGCATTTCAAGGTGTAGTAATGACCTTAGATGAAATAGGTAAAATTTTAGGGTCGTTACAGTTGGTATCAGAGCTCTAGGTTATAGATCTTGTAGACTAGCCTACAAAGTAGGCTTGGCATGTTCCACGGTCCAATCATCGATGCCCCGTCATTGTCAAGTACCCTTACATAGCATGAGTGATGTAGGGTGTATAATTTTTGGTGCTATATTTAATGTGATTGGCTTTAAATGTTAAAGGATGTGATACTGTATGATTTTGTTTTGTGTTGTGATGTGATCTGGTATTAATGCATGTTTTTATGTCATGATAGTCATGCTTTCTTCTATGTGACTTATATGGTAGGATGTAGGGAATGTTATAAATAAATCCTAAACTTAGCCAGGATCATTATTTTGGTTTCTAGAACCATGCCGCAGAGAGAACATAGAAGAGGTAGGAGAGGGAGTGGACGACCTCCCATTAGGAGAGGTGGAAGAAGGGAAGCCGAAAGAAGCTGTTCCTAAGAAGGGTTGACTACTGGACCCCCACAAACTGTACCACCTCCTAAACATGTACCTCCCCCACAAACTGTACCACCTCCTGAACACGTACCTCCCCCACAAACTGTACCACCTCCTGAACACGTACCTCCCCCACAAGCTGTACCACCTCCTGAATATGTACCGCCCCCTCAAGCTGCACCACAGGCCGGGTTAGGCCCCGCCACAAGGTTAATGTTGGAATCACTCCAAACGACAATGCAAACAATGCTGGCCACACAACAGGCCACGTTATTAGCTACGCAACAAGTCGTGGCAATGGCCATGCAACCAGCCAACGCGGCGACCACGCGACCGGTGGGTGCGGTAGCTATACAACCGATCAACAACCCGCAATCGGATAGAGGTGCGAGTTGGTTAAAGGATTTCAGACGGTATAACCCCCGTCCGTTTATTGGTTCAAATGAAGATCCCACAGCGGCCCAGATGTGGATCGTAAACATTGAAACGACCTTTGAATCAATGAGATGCCCTGATGAACACAAGGTGGCGTGTGCGACGTATGTATTACAAAAAGATGCAGAAGTGTGGTGGTCAGATAACAAACAGAGTATCAACCTAGGTGAGGGGATTACAACGTGGGCAACCTTTAAGGAAGCCTTCCTAAAGTATTACTACCCAAAGGAAACCCGTATAAAGAAACAACAAGAGTTTAACCACTTGACCCAAGGTGAGGGCTCGGTGGATCAGTACGATCAGGAATTCATGAGGTTAAGAAGGTTTGCACCGTCATTAGCTGACATTGAAGAGAAACAGACGGAGAAGTTTGTGTTGGGGTAAACCCGAAGACCCGCCGCATGTTAGAGGCTTTTAACCCAAAAACTTACGAAGAAGCCCTGAGGACGGCCAAGGCCTTAGAGGAACCCCCGGAGGAGAAAAACAAGAGCCTACGGTCGTCACAGGAAAGAAACGCCCTGTCGAGGTCGGGACCACAGAGTTCCAGCCGCCGCCCCAGAGACCTCGATATCATAATAGGCCACTTGCTCCACCCTCAATAGCCCGATTCCTACCACCGGAGAAACCCCTGTGCCGTGACTGTGGAAAACAACATGTTGGGAGATGTCTGGCAGGCTCAGGTATGTGTTATATCTGTGGACATGCAGGTCATTTGGTTAGGACTTGTCCTACAAGGGGCACGGGAAATCCAAGAGAACCCCTTAGAGGGCCGGTCATTCGGGAACCCACCGTACAAACTCGCCCACAGACCAAGGCCTATGCAACGACCGGCAAAGAGGCAGGGACGTCTGGCACCATGGTGACCGGTACGCTTTCTATACTAGGACACTTTGCATTGACATTGTTTGATTCTGGCTCTACCCATTCGTTTGTCTCTGTACCATTTGTCGAACAAGCGGGGTTCGTAGTAGAACCCTTAAAGCATGTAATGTTGGTCGGTACCCCAGCAGAGGTAGACCTAGTTACGAAAAATAGAATAAAGGACGGACAAGTAGTAGTAGCTGGACAAACCTTCCACGTAGATTTAAAAGTGGTGGACATGACGGATTTTGACGTCATACTAGGAATGGACTGGCTGGCCGAAAACTTTGCTAGCATAGACTGCCATAAGAAAGAGGTGATGTTCACACCGCCAAACGGACCTACCTTTAAGTTTAAAGGAACCTTCACAGGTACCACCCCAAAAATAGTATCGATGATGAAAGCGAGACGCTTGGTACAACAAGGGGGGTGGGCGTTTCTAGCCTGTGCAGTAAACACAAAAGGAAAGGAAAAACCAATAGATACAGTACCCATAGTAAACGAATTTATGGACGTCTTCCCAGAGGACCTCTCGGGAATCCCTCCATCACGAGAGGTAGATTTTGGAATAGAGTTGGAACCAGGAACGAGACCCATCTCTAAGGCCCCATATCGCATGGCACCAGCAGAACTAAAAGAACTTAAGTTGCAACTGCAAGACCTATTGGATAAAGGCTTCATTCGACCTAGCGTGTCCCTTTGGAGCGCGCCAGTGTTGTTTGTCAAAAAGAAAGACGGCTCTATGCGTTTATGCATCGACTATAGAGAATTAAACAAGAGGACGGTAAAGAACAAATACCCACTACCCCGCATCGAAGACCTATTTGACCAACTTCGAGAGGCGACAGTGTTTTCCAAAATAGATCTTCGATCAGGATACCATCAAATTAAGATTAAAAATGAAGATATACCGAAAACAGCCTTTCGAACCAGATATGGCCACTATGAGTTTGTGGTAATGTCTTTTGGTCTACGCAATGCCCCAGCGGTATTCATGGAATTAATGAACCGAGTATTTGAGGAGTGCTTAGACTCTTTTGTGATCGTGTTCATAGATGACATTCTGATATACTCGAAAACGGACCTAGAACACCAAGACCACCTTCGCAAAGCCCTAACTATCTTAAGGAAGAACAAGTTGTTTGCCAAATTCTCCAAGTGCGAATTTTGGTTACGAAAGGTTTCGTTCGTGGGTCACGTAGTGTCAAAAGACGGGATTTTAGTAGATCCCAATAAGATAGAAGCTATCATAAAATGGAAACGCCCAACTACGGTCACCGAAATACGAAGTTTCTTGAGATTGGCTGGTTACTATCGAAGGTTTGTTCAAGACTTTGCTAGGATAGCCACGCCCCTCACCCAATTGACAAAAAAAGGTGTACCTTTCGTCTGGAACGATACTTGTGAGGCCAGCTTTCAAGAACTAAAACAAAGACTAGTGTCCGCCCCAGTGCTCACAGTTCTAGAAAGTTCTGCGGGATACGTAGTTTATAGTGATGCATCCAAAAAGGGGTTGGGTTGTGTATTGATGCAACATGGCAAGGTTGTTGCGTATGCGTCACGTCAACTAAAGGATTATGAGAAAAACTATCCTACACACGATTTAGAGTTGGTGGCAGTGGTGTTCGCATTAAAAATATGGCGACATTATCTATATGGTGAAAAGACCCAAATTTATACGGACCATAAAAGCCTAAAGTACTTGTTCACACAAAAAGAATTGAATATGAGACAACGTAGGTGGCTAGAGCTGGTAAAGAATTACGACATAGATATCCAGTACCACCCCGAGAAAGCAAATATAGTCGCTGATGCACTAAGTCGAAAAGCAGTACACTCGTCGGCCCTCATCATAAGGGAGCCACGAGTGCGAGCTGATTTCGAACAGGCTAACATAGCGGTAGTAACCAAGGAGGTGCCAGCTCAAATGGCCCGACTGACAGTGCGTCCCACGCTCAGACAGAGGATCATAGACTCACAACGTGAGGATCCAAGTCTAAACAAAATCTTAAACTAGTTGAAAGCAAGCCCCGTGGACGGTTTTACTAAGTCAATAGATGACGGGCTATTATGTCAAGGGCGTTTATGTGTCTCACCGATGGGTGAAATAAAGAACGAAATCCTAACTGAGGCGCACAACTCACCCTTCTCGATACATCCAGGTGAAACAAAAATGTATCAAGACTTGAAACAACACTTCTGGTGGCGAAATATGAAAAAGGATATCGCGGAGTACGTGAGTAAATGTCTGGTGTGCCAACAGGTAAAAGCCCCTAGGCAGAAAACCGCTGGGCTACTACAACCTCTAAGTATACCGGAATGGAAATGGGAAAACATTGCGATGGATTTCATAGTAGGCCTACCCAAAACACTAAAGGACTACACGGTAATTTGGGTGGTTGTCGATCGTCTGACAAAGTCAGCTCACTTCCTACCAGGTAAGGCAACGTATACACTAGATAACTGGGCTCAACTGTATGTCAAAGAAGTTGTGAGGTTGCATGGAGTCCCGGTCTCGATTGTGTCGGATCGAGACCCGCGTTTTACGTCGGCCTTTTGGCGTGGCCTCCAAAAAGCGTTGGGTACCCGTCTCGACTTCAGCACCGCCTTTCACCCACAAACTGATGGCAAGACGGAGCGGTTAAACCAAATCCTGGAAGACATGCTCCGGGCATGTGTGATGGATTTCACAGGGAGTTGGGACACTAAGCTACACTTAATGGAATTCTCTTACAACAATAGTTTCCAAGCAACCATCGGGATGGCACCCTTTGAGGCATTGTATGGAAAACGGTGTAGATCCCCATTGTGCTGGGACGAAGTAGGAGAAAGAGAACTAGTAGGACCCGAGTTGGTCCGCATCACCAACGAGGCGGTACAGAAGATTAGAACAAGGATGCGCACTGCACAAAGTAGACAAAAGAGCTACGCCGACGTTAGGCGTAGGAATTTAAAGTTCAAAGAGGGAGACCTAGTGTTCTTAAAAGTAGCTCCTATGAAAGGCATTCTAAGATTCGGACGAAAGGGGAAGCTAAGTCCCCGATTTATCGGACCGTTCGAAATATTAGAGAGAATAGGTTCAGTAGATTATAAACTAGCCTTACCCCCTTCACTCTCGAGCGTACACGACGTGTTTCATGTATCCATGTTAAGGAAATACATTGCAGACCCCACACACATAATAGATTACAAACCCCTCGAGATCGAGAAAAATTTAAGTTATCAGGAGAAACCGGTTAAAATTCTAGCTAGAGAGGTGATAGCGTTACGTAATAGAAACATAGGATTCGTCAAGGTGTTGTGGCGTAACCACCAAATTGAGGAAGCGACGTGGGAACGAGAGGAGGAAATAAAAGAAAGATATCCTGAGTTGATCCAGGAGTCCGAGACTTTCGAGGACGAAAGTTCTCTTTAGGGGTGCATAATGTAACGGATCAAAAAAAAAAAAAAGGCCAGTCGTCGGCAGGACTGAAAACTCCAGCGAACGCTGGAGTTTTCGTTCGCACACGACCCACAAAGGGCGGGCGAAGTCGGGATCGCCGAGGAAACACGAACCCGACCTTCAGCCACCCCGTGAGCACCTGCAAAGAAGGAAAAAGAAAAGGAAAAAGGGAAAACGAAGAAAAAGGGAAAGCCGACGAAACTCCGGCGAGGCCAAACCTTACGAAATCAACGTCAAAGCTTCAATTTCACGTAACGAAAGTAATCCCAGAGACTTTTACACACATCGGGAGTAGATTTAGGCGAGTCCTACACGTTGTACACCGTCGGACAAGGAAGACAGAGCGCCGGATCCCCAAACCCTCTCAGATCCTGGAGTGTTAAGCCTTTACGATCCAAACCAATCCCAAAAACGAGATTAGGGGAAGAAGGAGACTCGGAAATGGAGAAAAGGGAGGAAAAAGGGACGGCGAAGCGACGTCACGGAGGTGAGAGGGTGGTCGCCGGAAAACGACGAGGAAACCGGGCGAAGAAGACGAAGTCCGACCCGAACGTCGGACCCCCGCAACTCGAACCGAACCCAAACCACGCTGACCCAATTCGGTCGACGAAACCCCCGCAGCCCAAACGCCTCAGCCCAACCCAGAAAATTAGTTAAGGCCAAACCAACCTACAAAGCCCTTCAGCTTGGGCCGACCCATCGCTCGCGGCCAACCCAAACCAGTGCGCTCGACCCGAAAACCCGCGCCTCGACCCGGGACCGTTGCACGTGTCGCTCTCTGGTTGTGCCACGTGTCACCTCGGCAGCGCAACACCCCTCGGCTCGACGGCAGCTTCTCGGCTCAATGGCGGCTTCTCGGCTCTGGCGGCTTATTCGGCTCGAGAAACCTGTTTTCGACCCGTTCGTCACCGTTTTGACCCTCCCGGACCTGGTTTCGGCCCCGTTTAAGGTAAAATAGATCATTTTAAGGTCGTATGTCACAATTTCAAGTTGGATATTAAATATAATTGTGAAATACTAACGAAAGTGTCGAATGATCCAATATGAACCAACCACCCACGGAAGCGTAGGACGTTTTACGAGGAGCTAGGAGCTTACGTTATATTTTAGGGAGTACTTCGGCTAAGGCCTACCAAGTAAGTGGCTTACCCCGTCGTAGGTTACGCGTTGTTGTTGTGTGATGACACGTGCCCGTGGTTTCGCACGTGTCATTAAATAGTGCGTTAAATTGTGTGTTTAAATACGTACCCATGTGAACGTGATTGTTTGCTATGTATGCTGTTTAATCTGATATGATATGTAATGCATGTGACATTAAGTTGTTCTTGAATGGTTGTGACATGATTCTATGGAATGTTGAATGTTAACCGCATGAATTGTATGACATGAAATAAGATAGATTCATGAAAACATAACCCCAATAGAGATATGTATGATACGTAAATAGGAAACGAGGTTGATATGTATGCATGGAACGTAACTGAGGGGTTATGTTCACTAATGATAATATAGTATTAATGGGGACCTCATGCATTGTGTGTGTTCATGCATCTGGGGGGATACCCCCATTCCATCACGAGGGTACGCACACGTACACCCAATGGCAGGGCAACGATCGTTATGCCTCGCATAACGCTGCCGTGACGGTTACTAGTTCTAATGGGTCTCGACATAAGGGGCTCTTAGAGTATGCCCACCGGGTAATGAAAGTGGCCCAGTGGTGTGCGAACTAGCTGGTGAGCCCATACTCGCACGTATGGGTTGTGTGTAGAGTATATGGTACACGTCCAGAGTTTACCTGTTAAAACAGCACTGTAGGAAAAACAAAACGAAACGAAACGAAGGATAGGTCCCATCATTACATTGCTTGTGAATGTTGCATAACCCCGATAGGGGGGTCACTTACTGAGTATTCTAGAAATACTCAAGCCTCGTGCTACTCTTTTTTTCCAGATAAGGGTAAAGCACCCATGTGAGATCGTCGGCGGCATCGTACACCCCGGGACCGTGGCACATGCATAGGGTAGTCGTCTTTTTTTTCCCCCCTTTATAGTATAGGTTAGTATAGGTTGAATTCGGTTTGGGTGTTTAGTTTAGTCTAGTATAGGTTGAATTGTATTTGCATAATAAACCTTAGGGTAGGATAAGACATTTATTTCAGTTTTGTTCTTTTCCTTTCTTTCCCTTGTATTCGTTTTTCTTCCACGAGGTAATAAAAGGCGAGTGTAAGTCGCATTAATGATACAGGGCCCACTTAATGTATGTTCCGCATTTCAAAGTGTAGTAATGATCTAGTATGAAATAGGTAAAATTTTAGGGTCGTTACACAATGGCTGATGTTTAGCTAATTTAAAGTATTTTTTTAGGTAAAAGTTGAATTAATTGATACCATTAGGTGACTTATGTCGCTAATTATGCCTTGACCCGATGTCAAGGGACTTCTTAGGTGGAATTGGTTTCAAGGAGCCGATTTAAGTTAGCATTAATGAAGTACAATGACTCTAGCTTAATCCAACCAAGTAAATGGTTTTAATGTTTGACAGCTAAAGGTTTGGTTGAATGAATTATGTGTTGTATGAATGACACGTATCTTGTGACCCATGTAACATAAACTTCAAGGAAGATGTGATGAAAATTGTTTTCAAATTATCACAAGATGATAAGATAAGGAATAATTACAAGGGGAGTAAGATTCGGATTACCTTGTTGATCGAATATCTCAAGGCAAGAACATTGTTTGAGATTCGAATCACTCCACAAGCAAGATCGATCATGTCTAGCTTGAATGATTCTTGTTGATCAAATATCTCAACGCAAGGACACTTGTTTGAGATTGGAATCACTCCACCAGCAAGATTGATCATGTCGAGCTTGAATGATTCTACATGCAACCTAAACTACATAGAATTGCAAAAAAACTTAGCTATTGGCTAAATATCACTAATGCTCTTTTTACTATATTTTCCGAGTCTACTTACAAATACAACATACATGATTTTATATAGCCTCAAAATGAAACTATTAAAGGCATTCCAAGAGTTTTAACACTCATACTTTATGGTCATAATTAACCATGATGTAAATGTAACCTAAAGTATTAAAATACATTAATGAAATACAATAACTCTAAATTACTTTAAATTGTAATCCACCCAAAATTTATAACAATGAAACTTCTTCTTCAATGTGGCATGAATTAGAATATTTTTTTGATAATTTCAACAACATTTTCTTCACATCTTCATTGAAGTATATTGTATGATTGATGTCTCTTGGTTCATATCACAAGAAGTTTCAATTCATGCAACATTAAAGAAGAATCAAGCTTCATTTATTCTTAGATGGTTACAAATTTGGATGGATGATAACTTAAAGTTATGGTGTTTCTTTAATGTATTTTAAGGTTTTTATTTAATTTACGATTAAATTTACATCGTGGCTAATTATGATAATAAAGTATGAAAGTTACAATTCTCCGTTGTGAGTTTTTATTTTGAGGCTACATAAAACCATGTATGTTATCTTTGTAAAGGAGACTAGATCATGACATGAACTTAGAATTCAATAAAAAAAAAAACCTAAAAACCTAACTTCTCCGGACTATAACAAGAACAAGTCAAGAAAGAATGTGGTACCCTAGCATACCCTAAGGATATAATTAAGAGCCTACAAGTAAGCTACTCAGTGAGTCTTTGTATTCATTCAATTTCTCTTATATTTTTAAGGTAATAAGGAGGAGTTCGTCGAGGATGGATGCGGATATGGAGCATGCCATGTATAGCCACACCGTTTTCAACTAGTTCAATATTTTTAAGCTCTTTTATTTACGGGGCCCAATGTATCCAAACATTAACTTGGATATATAAATAAAATGTATTTATGGTTTGTTTTAAACGCGAAAGTTTTTATGACTCAGTTTTTTATATTTTAAAAGATAGTCGCGACTTGAGTCTAAAAATTTGGGGTGTGACAGTATCAATGATACATTTATGTTTGTCATGTTTCTTGGGATACTTCTACGTTATGAATAGTACAAAAGCGATCTCTATGTTTGCCATGATATTATATGGGCACTTTCCCTCCATGGTATTCGATAGTATGAGTGTGTGTGAACATTGTGTAGGGAAGTACTACACATCCAACCTCTGAGAAACAGAGCACAAGGACATGCCATAAGGTTTTTATGAAAGGATAGGTCCCACCATAATTATTGGTGTATGCATTTTTAGACCACAAAATAGGGGTTCTTACTCAATATTTTGTAAAATACTCCAGCCATGTTCTACTTTTTATTTTCTAGTACTGGTAAGGCATCCTTGTGCGACACTGCGACATGAAATCGAACTTAGGATAGATGCATTTTCATTTAAGTTGTAGCCGTTTTGCTATATTAGGGTGTTTTCATTACTTTGAACTTGTTGTTTGTTCGTTTCTGTTTTTCTTTTCATTGATGTTAGACAATTTCCTACATGTATTGACATCTTTATTTCATTAGAAAAAATAGGGTCGTTACATGTTATGAACTCTATAGTGTGGTAATACGAGTGATTGCTTAAACAACTCAGAGTTAGTGTTTGCCAACTGCTTAGACAAAAATTGGAAGTGGTTTAAGGCAAATTTTGTTTAGTTTTAGTTTTAAATGCAAATCCACACCCACAAATCTCTAGCACAAACTCTAGTCTAGCCTTGATAACAACCCGACCTAGTGACTTGATCCAACAACTTTACCTCACGACTTGAATTGACCCAACGCACGACTTGCACCTTCACTTGACTCATGACTTGCTCACCGACCCATTTCATGAGTCGATCTATCTTCAACGTCTGCAGGTCTATCCATCTGCAACTCGTGATTCGTTGTCACCCTGTGATTGGCTTACTCCTAGCTTGACTCGGCTTCAACTCAGCTTAGACGACTCAAATATGAATGGGGGACTCTTTTATGCGATTTTTTACTCTTTCAAAACCATTTTTAACATTTTTGGAGGCATTTAAGGTCAATATGGGTACTGTTTAGCCAATTTAAAGTACTTTTGAAATAAAAGTTTAATTAATTGATATAGTTTGAACTAAAATTCAGTCGCCGAAAAAATTCAGTAGCCCTTCGAGACCATGGCACATGCAATAGGGTGTTTTTTATTTTAATTCTTATTTATTTCATTTAGTATTTTATTGTGCGGTTTTAAAGATGTTTTCGAACGCCTAAGTCTATGACAGTGTTTTAAGATAAAGTCTATATTTTATGATGAAGTTTAAACGCTTATTTCTGCACAAAATGATTAAGTTATGATGACGGTAACGACCGTACGTAAGTAGAAATCTTGGGTCGTTACAGTATTCTTGTTTGAACCCAAGGATATGCTCCTTATATTAGAAATTTATGTAAGATGATGGGCACAAATTAAGTTAAAAAGTCATGGAGTAAGGGGTCAAAAATTTGAACTTTCCGCCCTTTTTTAACAAAAAAAGAATAATAATGACCGAGACTATATGAAGTTGTAATAAACCATTAAGCATTAAAAATGGTGCCATTATATATTAAACTTCTAATTAAACATTCAAACTATAATTATTTTTTTTATAAATCCCGATAGAAGTTGAATATCGATAATGATTTTTTTCCCATTATATATTATATTTTAAATGGTTGAACTTTTTTTTTTTTTTATAAAAAAAGCTATCAATTGTATAAATGTAGATATATATATATAAAGATGGTGCCATTTAAAATTTGGAATCATGCAACACTCTTATTTACCTAAATCATTGGCCTACGACTTGCAATAGACCGTTAGAGTTTCTCCTTATAGTTAAGAATCGTCACTTTCCAAGGTGACCGTAGAGATTTGAGAGAAAAGTAAGAGAAGACATTAAAAGTTGATGCAAAAGTAGACAACAAAATCATATAGAGACAATTCATAACATTCCATCTGTAACGACCCTAGATTCCTATTTAACCTAAAGTCGTTACTGTATATATATCATAAACATTTTATGTGAAAATACTTCATTCAAAACTTTATCATAAAACATTGTCATAGACTTACACGTTTTCTAGGTCTTTAAAATAAAATACCAAAAAAATGAAATAATATAAAGTAAAACTGCCCTATACTAACCTATATGCTACTAAATTAAATGCATACTAACCTATAGTCAACTGAGCCGCGTAAGCCAAAGACATTTCTGGCTGCAGGGGCGATGCATGGTGCAGTGAGAAGCGAACGCATGTTTTTTGGCATTTGAGTTTTTTTTTGTGGCTGTTGGCATAATTTTTTTGTGTTTCATTTTTCAGAATGGTGTATAAATTTCAAATTCACTTCAAATTTTTCTATAAAATCTAGACTTTGATATTCAGGTTGACGTCAATATTTTATTCTTCAATAACAACTTTGATATTTTATTCAGATGGACTCATTTTTAGAGTAGTACTACAACAAGCACATAACTCGTGTAGAAAAGAAAAGATTTGATGTGATGTAAGGCGAAGGTGATGGATTTGTCTAAGGATTCCATGGATGAATGAGCTCGAATACCTTTGTATGACTATTATATAAAGAAAAACCCTTCTCATCTGCACGCCAAATGCAGTGCAAATAGTCGCATCGGTATTGAAGCCAAATATGACTCTGGCCAAAAAACCTTGAAAGAAAGCTTCCCATAATTGCTGCTAAAGTTGCACCAAAATAATGTTGTCTCCCAAAAATTCTCATTAAATTCCCAACTGTATTCCTGTTTGAACTTAAGAATATGCTCCCCTAAATCAGAAAGTTATATGAAATGGGCACAAATTCAATTGAAATGGAAAAAAATTAGAAGGGTAAGAATTTATACAACTACATAGTCAAATGTTCCATTAAATAAAAATTCCTAAATACCCATTTGTGCATAATTTAAACTCTCCATGCCACATATTTATTAAAAAAAAAAATACAAAAAAAAAATTAACCCTACCTAAAAAAACGTGTAATTAAATCCTTAAAGATAAAAAGAAAAATTGTGACTAATTTTTCAATAATCAAATTCATATTTTCTCTTGTATTTTTTTTTTCCATAAATTGAGATAAAAAATTAAACATTAATCTAGAATTTTTTTAATGTGGGATATTATACTTTTCAAATTTGTGGAGTTTTGGAATTCCACAACGGTTAAATAAAAAAATAAAAAAACTATCTATTCCATAAATTTAGATATACATAAAATAATATGGTTTCGCGGTATAATTTGGCATAGTGCAACACCCTTATTTACCTAAATCGTCATTCTTCGATTTACAATGGGCCAGTAAAAGTCCGTCTTGATAATTAAGAATCGTCACTTTCCAAGGAGAAAGTGGAAATTGTCTTGCAAAACAAGTGAAAACGTTAGAAGTTGAGACAAAAGTAAATAATAAAATCACATACATAGCCTTCCTTTTTTATAACTTTGAATTTGTGTGTTTCATTTGGATCCTTTTGAAATATATATACATATGTGATCATTGCACTAAAATAAAATACCCTTTTAACAACTTTTAAAGATCCATTTTTATGTAAAACGCTATTAAAAGAAAAACGTACAAAATTGAAAGGATGTTAAGCATGTTTGTTTGTTAGGTTACTCTTTATTTAGCAAAGAATCACACACAATATTAAGCATGTTTATTTGTTAGGTTACCCTTTATTTAGCAAAGAATCACACACATCCCCAAACTTAGGTTACCCTTTTTTCTCTCCGCCCTTCACGTACTTTTCCTAACTCCATTGGGATGTCACATTCTTAAGTTTCTTCTATTTGGTGCTCCAAATTTTTGAATAGAATGGAGACGTGTATATTCATTTTGAAATCAATATTTTATTTTTTGATAACAACTTGGATATTTCATTGCCATATATGCACTATTATTTTTTTAAAGTCTACCGTGTCATTAAGAACTCAAATGTTCAATAGACTTGCTTTTGTTAGATTAATATTGTAGTAAGCACACAACTTCCAAAGAAAGGAATAGATTTCATTTGGTGTGGAGAAAAGGTTATGGTTTGGTCTAAGAACTCGATGGATAAATGAGATCGAATAACTTTGTTTTACTATAATAAAATGAAAAACCCTTTTCATCAACATCCCAAATGCAGTGTCAATAGTTGCATCGTTCTTGAAGCCAAACTTCATTGTCTTCTCTATGTGCTTGTCCAATGCTAGATCCATCGTACACCTGGGTAGATCACATGAATGTTAATGTTTAATGTGTTTTTATTTTTTGGATAGGCATTTGAAATAGTTGTGTCTTGCGAGAAGATATAATTGACTAATGCAATATGCAACAAGTTAAAAAAGTTATAAATGTGTTAAGAATGAGAAACAGAAGTTGGATCGAAAAATGCGATCTTCATTAATGTTCACAATCTAGGATACAAGCTACAAACTAATACCTAAATAAAGTGAAAATATACAACTAACTAAGTCCTGAAAATAAGAGAAAATATACTACTAATCAAATCCTAAGATAAAATATACTACTAATAATATCCTAAGATAAAATATATTACTAATCAAATCACAAGATAAAATATACTATTAACCAACTCCTAAACATAAGTAAAAAAAATATTATCCGAATAACTAAGATATATTTCATAACTAATTATTATATCTTAATACTTCCCTCGAGTTGGAGAGTGTATGTCAATCACACCCAACTTGTCTTTCAAAAAATCAAATTGATGTCTTCCAAAAGCTTTAGTGAAAATATTTGCCAATTGAATTTTAGTCTAAACATAACACGGTTTGATGATTCCAGCTGGTAACTTTTGTCGAACTATATGGCAATCTATTTCAATGTGTTTCATACGTTCATGAAAAACTGGATTGGCTACTATATGTAATGCTACTTGATTATCACAATACAATAATATTTGTTCGGATTATAGAACTTTCAAGTCTTGAAGAATGTATCTTAACCAAGTTAACTCTAAACAAGATTACCATGGAGAAAGACATTTTGAGCATACAACTGATGAGTGAACCATTTTCGAGCAACGGCAATAGTGAGTAAGCAACGAATCGTAGTAAGTTTCGCTATAGGAGAAAATGTCTCTTTGTAATCAACACCTTCAACTTGAGTGTATCCCTATGCTACTAGTCGAGCTTTATAATATTCAACCGAACAATCAGAGTTGTGTTTAATTTTGTACACCCAACGACAGCCAATAGCTTTATGGCCAAGTGGTAGAGGAACAAGAGACCAAGTATGATTACGTTCCAACGCTACAATTTCATCATTCATAGCTTACTGCCATAATGGGTCGCCAACTGCCTCATCATAAGTTTTAGGTTCTGTCTGGACTGTAATAAGAGCTAGAAAAGCATGTTGAGTAGGAGAAAAACGAGAGAATGAAAGGTAATGATCAAAGGGATACCTGGTGCCATTGTTGGGACTTGAGCTAGAGGTTAAATGATTGGCTACAAAAGACATCTCATAATCATTATGCCATCTTGGAGGCTGTTTGGTATGAGTAGAACGTTAGAGTGAAACTGATGTATCAGGTGGGATATGATTATAATTAGTGGATGAATCTAGAGAAGGAATAAAAGGTGGAGGAGACGAAGAAGTATAGTAGGTGAAGGAATGGAAGGTGGAGGAGGACTAAAATAGATGTTTGAGTAGGATGAATCATGAAGTGGTAAAATGGGAGTTGAAGGAGATAATGTCAAAGTTTGTGAAGCTAATGAAAAAGGAAAATCATCTTCAAAAAATTTAACATCACAGTTGATAAAGAATTTGTGAGATTGCATATCATATAACTTGTAACATTTGTGACCACAAGGATATCCTACAAAAACACAAGGAATTGTCCGAGGTTCAAATTTTTGTTTAGGATGTACTACAGTTGCATAACATTTACAACCAAAAATTTTAAGATGATGAAATGTAAGTGTCATTTAAGTGGAACTTGTGACTGAAAAGAAGAGACCTAGCTACATTTAGGATATGACGACACTTTGGTTCTATGACTGTATTTTGTTGTGGAGTATAGACACGAGTACGCTGAAATTCAATGCCACAAGAAAAAAAAATGGTTGCAAAGATAGAAACTCAGTCTCATTGTTTGACCTAACTATCTTTATAGTAGTATGAAATTGAGTTTGAACGAATTTAACAAAATTCATTAACAAATGATGTACTTCTGATTTATGTTGCATAAGAAAAACTCAAGTACATCGAGTAAAACAATCAACAATAGTGAGAAAAAAACGCAAACCAGAATGAGTTGAAATTTTATGTGGTCCCCAAACATCACAATGTAACAGATCAAAGGTAAAATGAGTTGTATTGAGTTTCATGGGAATGACAACCTAGTTTGTTTTGCTAACGGGCAAATACTACAGTTATGAGAAAAAGTAGCATTATTAAGATGAAATTGATCCACTAGAAATTTAAAATGAGAAAAAGAAGATTGACCTAGGCGTAAATGCCACAAATCAGATGATTGAGATACTTGATGAGCTGAAGATTTGATTGGAGATGAAGAAATATGATAGAGACCTCCGAATTGTTTACCTGAGCCAATCATCTTCCCCGTAGCCAAGTCCTACATAACACAATAATCAGGATAGAAAGTGACATAACATTTCAAGTCATTGGTAAGTTTGCTAATGGACATTAGGTTTAAATTGAATGAAGGCACACATAAAACATGGATTAATTTAAGGTCAGGATTAAAGAAAACATTGTGATTATGTGACACATGTGATGTCCCTCCATTAGGCAAATTTATTGTAGATATGGTGGCAACCTTTGGTTCAGTCATAACAGAAGCTTTGGATACTATATGATCCGTAGCTCTACTATCGAGAATCGATTGATTAGAACTTGTAGAGTTAATAGTTAATGCAGATACTGGAAACAAACCTGCAGCATTGATGTATTTGTCAGAATAACCAGAAGGATGATGATTGAATGGATATAAGGCTTGTGTTATCTGTTGTAATTGCTCAGAAGAAAAATTTAGAATGGAATTAGGTGACTGTTCAAGTATTCAACTGAGAAACATCGGCCATATTTGCAGATGATCGGTATCCACGATTGATGCGTTTATTTTCTTGTACTGCCCTTCCAGAATTATTTTTCTGTCGACATCAATCTTTTGTATGTCCCCTTTGATCACAAAATTGATAGTGAAACTTAAGAATTCGACACTCATCAATTGTATAACAACTTTTATTGTAGTGTTCACATGATTTGAAGTTGGTGAATTTTGAATATGTTGTTTTCTTCTGCACTACTGATGCAATCGAGAAATTCTCAATAGGTTCAGAAGTTACCTGACGTTGTTTTAGAAGTTATTTGACGCTGCATCTCTTCTTGTACAAGTAATGAATAAGCTTGTCACACATTAGGTATGTAATAGCCCAAAAAAATATAAATAAATAAATAAACAAATAAAAATAATTAAAAAAAAAAATATATATATATATATATATATACACGTCAAATAATAATAATAATAATAATTCATAAATAAATAACTAAAAAAGATTACTTTAAAAAAAAACATAAAATAAAATTTACCCACCTCTGCCTCTCATCCCAATCCCATCCTCTCTGGTCCGCACAATATCACATCCAAAAATAAACAGAAAAATGTCAGATATGAGAAAAAGTAAAATGGCTTTTGAATAGAAGCAATGTTGATTTAGTTTGGAGAGATTTTGGTCTCTTATTACCGTAAAATCCTATCTCCGATTTCTTTTTTCCTTTATAGTTATGTTATAAGAAATTAATTTAGGATCAGATCCTCCTCCCGTTATACAATATTTTATCCTGTAATAATCTCATCTTCCCATATCCAATTAATTAGATTCATCTTCCCTTTTTGTTAGCATTTTAAGTTATAGGAAATAAGGTTATATCCCATTAATTAAATTTTTGTTAGCATTTTAAGTTATAGGAAATAAGGTTAGAATCAATAAAATTTGAGTTAGCAGATCTATACATCTGTAAGCTGTTTACAGAATTGAAAATAACATAATTGAAAATATAGAAGGACTAGAGAGGGAAGATTGTGGAAAGATTTGGTCAACAACAGGAAGGCAAGGAACTCCATCAAATTTTATCTAGTTAAAATAACATTATATATATATACAACACTTCAGACTTTTAACCATGACCAATGTAAATTAGAGAAATAATTTTATAGAGTTCAAACTTGAAAATGATGTCATGGACTCACATAGGTTGACTTGGATTTCAAAGGACGGAATCGAACTTTCATTAAGGATATATTCGTGACAACGACTTAAGCTAACCAGGTAAGTGGCCTTACTATCAGCATGGTTATATTTGATGTTGACACGTGCCTGTGGTTCTGCACGTGTCATATGTTCTGATATGTGTGAATTATCTGTGAATCGGTATGTTTATATTATGTTTACATTATGTTATAATATGTGAATTGTATGATAATAATTGTGGTACGACGTGTTCAAGGATATGCTTGAGATAGGATACGAGAAGGATGCACAAAACGAAAGGTAACGATATGAGTAATATACGTTCATGAAACATTAAGGTTAGGTTACATATCGGAGTGCTATGGATATGAGAGATTGATGAAAGAATATGGTTAGGATATGAGTAGAAAGTGATAGGTTTGTGATAGATTGATAGAACGATAGCATTAGGATACGTTCCTGTGATGATATAACTAAGGTACGTTCACGTAACGATATGACTATGATAGGTATAAGAACATTAAGCCTATGATAGGTTAGGGAACGATTTGACCACGAAGTGTTTACAATATGACATGTTTATGATACGATATATTGCGATGTGATATGTTATGTTTAGATTGTTTTGTGTGACCATTGAGGTAATTGTTGTATGAATTGCACATTATGAAATGACATGTTAAAAGCATGGAGCGTTATGTTATGATTTCTAAATTGTATCTATATAGTATGTTATGAATGACATGATATCACGATAAATAAAATGAAATGTAACTCCAATATGAATGATGAACGATATGTGAAATGATATGAGAAAGGATATGATACGAATGAAAGATGATAGCGAGGTTATATTCATTAATGATAAAAGTAGAAATATTGGGAATCTCATGCATTATGTGTGTTCATGCATTTAGGGGATACCCCTATTCCATCACGAGGGTACGGACGCGTACATCCAATGGAAGGACAACGATCGTTATGTTTTGCATAGCGCTGCCGTGACGGTTACTAGTTCTAACGGGTGTCCGGTCTAAGGAGCTCACAGAGTATGCTCGCCCGACAAGGAAAGTGGCCCAGCGGTGTGCGAACTGGCTGGTGAGCCCATACTCGCACGTATGGGCTGTGTGTAGAGTATATGGTACACGTCCAAATTTACCCGTTAGAACAGCACCGTAGGAAGACAGAATGAAAGATAGGTCCCATAATCTCATTTGCATGTAATTGTTGCATAACCCCGATAGGGTCACTAACTGAGTATTTCTTTAAATACTCAAGCCATGTGCTACTACATTTTTCAAGTTAAGGCAAGGCATTCCTGTACGGCTGACGACGGCGTCGCAACTCAAGACCATGGCACATGCATAGGGTAGTCGTATTTATTTTCTTAGACTTAGGCTAGAATAGGATGTTTTAATTTAAATGTTTATTTATTTTATTTACCCTTTTGTTGTGTTGGTTTTTAAAGGTGTTTTCGAAACACGTAAGTTCATGGCTGTGTTTTAAGATAAAGGTTATATTTTATGGAATTTAAATGGAGTCTTCCGCATTCAAGGTTTATGATATGTATACAGCAGCGACCTTAAATTAAGTAGAAAATTTTGGGTCGTTACAAGGTAATAGAATCATCATCAATATGTTAGATCTCACCGTTTTATAAGACTCATTGAGCCCCATGAGTAGTTGCATCAACTTGCCTTTTTTGTGTTGATCAACATGTATTTGGCGTTGATTACAGGTAAGTGGTGTGCGGTATGCTTCCAATTCATCCTAGAGTGGTTTGAGCTTGGTGAAATATGCTGACAGTGCCATGGTTCCCTATGACATCATTACTATCGACTTTTGTATCTGAAAAATTGCTGGAGCATTCTTTTGTGAGAATTGATCCGTGAAGATCAACCCACACTTGATGAGCTGTCTTTGCATGAATAATACCCTCAGCGAGATCTACTTGAACTAAATGAGTTAACCAAGATATTATCATACTGTTGCACTAATTCTAGAGTTCAAAGTCGGTTGAATTTGCATCATGAGATTGTTCTTCAATTGTTCCTTCAATGAAACCAATTTTTTTTTGGCAATTGCATAACTTATTTACTCCATGATTGGTAATTTGTTCTATTTAATTTGATTGGAACAAGTGAATATCCTGGCTAATCAGTGTGATGAATATAATAAAGATGTGTTAAATCAACATCCGAATTTTGAAGCTGGATTTGGCTGATTCCGCCATAAAGAAAATTTTGATATTTAAGAACATCAAGATCAGTGCTCTGATACCGTTAAGAATGAGAAACAGAGGTGGCAAAGCTAGTATTAAGAATGTTCTTTATAATTAGCATTTAAATCCTTCACATTCGCCGAGCTTGCTAGTGTGAGCTTGTGACCCAAACGAGGACAATGATATGGTTGGAGATTGGGGTTGTCCACTGAGTAAGGCCCTCCAAGATAAATTCTGACCTGCACTTCCGTTTCAAGTAGGGAGTTGGGCTTTGGGCGAAGGCCTTAGTTCACGACCACTAGAGTTGGGGGACATGCACGACACTGCGTGAGGCTGGTTTCACAGAACAGCGTCACCCCCGCTTCCTTCGGTGGAAGGATGACAAGCTTTTTCTCAAGTGGCCCAACAAAGCTCAATGGATGGCTCTCACCTCAACAATCATTTCTTTTAATACAATTGCCTTTGACTTGAATTAGAAGATATTTTACAAAATCAATCAGTTCTTGCTCCTTATAATCTATCATTAATAAAGTTTTACTCATTAATAACAAGTTCTTGAGAAGGCTCAAAGACTTACGGTGTCCTCTCCCCCTTCTTCTCGACTTGTCCTCTCGTTCTTACGGTGTTATAATTTCGTAGAGTTGCCTACAATGCAGATCGTTTCCATTTTTCTGAAACCCATATCCCATTTGCAACGAAATTACGTCCAAAACTAGTGCCCTTACCGTGTTCTTTCCTTGCTGCAATGTCCCTCGTACTGTATCCACTCATGTCTTTCAGTCTTCGTTGGCTTACACTCGTTGGAAAAATACAACTACATTTTTGTTTTCTCCTCGTTCACTCTCTGTGACTAACTCTTTTCTCATGCAGCAGCGTTTCGTGTAGGTCGGGGGAGACCGTGTACGAGAGAGGAGGGAGAATTCTGGTACCTCGCCAAAACTTTTTCGGTGACTAAATTTTTTTTTTTTTTTTTGGTCGTTACAAAATCTGTCAAAATCAACATAGAGGAAAAAAAAAAAAAAAAAAAAAAGATCATTTTGACCCTTGTCTAATTAGGGACATAGATGAACCATAATAAGGTGTTAATGAGGAGGAAAAATAAAAAAAAGAGGAGAGAGAAATGAAAGAAGAGGTTTTAGGGTTTTGAAAGAGAAGTAGAGAGGGAAAACCAAAATTTGCTCCAAAGGGCAATTTGGAATCAAAATTTTATCAAAGGTTATTCACAAGACTTACTCATAGCCTATGGAGAACCATGATAAGCTTTTGAATCACTTGACTCCATAAAAAATTAGAGGAGTCTTATAGGTATGAATTTCTGGTTCTTTGTTTCAGTTTTTTCTTTCTTAGATCTGTGAGTATTCTTTTGGTATTAGATTAAAAAAATTTAGTATGTTTTTCTCATGGAGGCAGAGGATTCATGAAGGACACCGGAGTTAATTCAGATCAAAAGACGACGTTCTGATATACATCAAGAATTATAAGATTTATTGTTTTGGATCATCTTTGGATATAGATATTCCATGAAGAAATCGGGCCCTAAAAAGCTCTAGACTCGGCTGCCCAACAAAAAGTTCTTTGGTTTGAATTCCAGCAAGGAAAAGTTTTGCGGTGAACTTTTGAGGAGGTCACAATCCATGAGAAAGTATAAAATCAATGCCTATCTCTTCCTGGTAACACCATCTTTAAGTTTCATGAAGAAATCGAAGAGAGAAATGCTGTAAACGGAGCTGGAGAGACGCATTTTCAAGCAGTGGCGCTATAGCCCGAACGCGTCTTCCCACTTCTAGTAGAAGGAGATGATGACATGGCCTGTTGGTTGAACTGAACCAGCCATGCCAAACCAAAACTTGACCTTCCCTCGATTTTTCTCAATTATAATCCATTTTCAGATCGGTTCTCATGAAAAATTTTATGGTTCCAAAAATAATACACTCTAAGAAATTGGTCAAATAAAATTAGAAGTCATTTAAATATCCGAAGCTCGAGAAATGAGGTCCCAAACATTGATAACGAGGTAAGTAGCCATCTTTGATTTTTCTTAAAAAATAATTCTAGAAATTGCTTGGATTTCAATATGGATCTTAAACTAAGTATGATTAAGGGAATATTTAAGAAAAACATTAAGAACCATGTGTTAAGACCTGAACCGATCGATTTGCTCAAGATTCAGGTAACGTTAAAACAACAAAGTAAATGAACTCTGCTGCCTATAACAGTGTAAAATAACCATAAGGCCTCTAAGGTTAACCGTGTAAAATAACTATAATGCCTCTAAGGTTAAACGTGTAAAATAACCATAATGCCTCTAAGGTACCTTTATGTTCAATTCATGATCTAAATGACATTCAAATTCAATGTAACTTTATAATAGATCTTATTTCATAATGACGAACTACTTTGTAAAGTTTGAAAGTCATTGGAACATGTTTAGAGGCTAAATAAAGAATTAGGGGATAAAATAATCAAAATGTCCTCTAACTCTATAAGATATTTTAAAGTCTATACCTTCTCCAAATGACTTGCCTATTTAAGATTTCAAGTTCTTTAGAACAAATTTGGAACCTTAAATAAGTTAGGGTCTAAGAAACGCTTAAATAAAATATATCAAGTAACTCTTATCCAATATCCAAGACTCTTCTAGAATTTTTTAATAAACACATTATGACTTCACGACATCTTGAATGACAAATGAATTTTACTGTGATGGGTTCATAAGTTATGTAAACTTAAGAATTCATGTTACGACTTATGCCTCGAGAAGTTAAGAACCTTAGAAACTTGTAGAATGATTGAGAACGAAGGAAAATACAATCCAAGCTCTACATCTACTAAGATTGGTAGGATGCTAGGTACCACTCAAGAATAATGGACTAAGGTCCTCAAACTCAAGAAACTTTTAAACCTCCCACGGTACAACATGCTCATAGTTCAGACTACATCGCTTGAAACGTAAGAAGTCTTGGATGTAGGTTTTTAGACTACGCTACACGGAATTTAAAAAGCCTTGAGCGTAGGTATTCAGACTATGCCGCTTGGAACGCATGAAGCCTTGGACATTATTTTCAGACTGTGTTGTAGGGAACACATGAATCCCTCGATGTGGGTTTAAACTATATCGCTTGGAATGCATGAAGCCTTGAACGTAGGTTAAGTCTGTATCTCTTGAAATGTATGAAGCCTTGAACACAAGTTGTCAAGTTCATGACTTGTACCGTAAATCCTAGGGGGAGTGTCTTGGAGAACGATCCAATAGTAGAACAACAACACAGAAAATAACCAAGAATGAAATAATGATCAAGAACTAGAACATGGATCAAGATCCAAGTTTCGAAGACGAGAACCCAAAACCTTAGTATTAAGGCCCTTAGATCAAAACCAAGGTAACGACCTCTGAATCAGAGGACGAAGGTCCTCAAGTTAGACCATGACAATAACAAATAACTCGAGAAAATAAACTAAGGGCCTAAGTACCTGCAACAAGAACTAGAACAAGTTAATAAGGAGTGTTGTATCCATACCAAGGACACGATTAAGAGCCTACAAGTAGGCTACTTACTGAGTCTTTGCACTCACTGCATTCTTTCCATGTTTTTCAAGTAAATAAGTAGCTGGTCGAGGTCGGGAGCAGACTCTGGAGTAGTTGTCATAGTCAAGCCTCAAGTGTCATCCACGACTATTTTTCTTTTAAAATAATTTGTGTCCGTTACATACTTTGCATTTTAACTACTTTTGAATGAACTCTATTTTGAAATAATATAAATTTATTGTATATTAGGTTTAAAATTTTTCCTATTTCATTGCACGAAAAAAATTTCCGTCTTTTTATACCATCGAGTCAAACTTTAGGTCGCGACTTGCATAAAATCGGGTCGTGACAGGTACCTAGTAGTTTTCATGCCTTAGTAGATTGAGGACTTTGTGTTATGCTTTTTCTTGATTCTTGTCCTTAGAGTATTTCTTTAGATTCATAGGTTCTTGAGTTTTTGCTCTAAGAGTGCATTATTGTGGCATATATTTTTAAGCACGTGGCTTGAGTATTTTAAGAAATACTCCGTAAGTGGCCTCACTATTGGGGTTAGGGAATGCAAACACATGCAATTCATGATCTAGGGGTCTATCATTAAAACCATCATAGGGGTGACCTCTAGTTCGGACAAATTGGATGTGTAGTACTTTCCTACACACAACCCACACGTGCGACTGTAGATACTTCCTGCAAAGGAGATAAGAAAAGGCTCAGTAGAGGAGATCCGGTAATTGTTATGAATGTGGAGGAGTGGGGCATTTTGCTCGTTACTGTCTCATCCCAATGTTTAGACGGACGAATGCTGCTTGGAGAGTGCAGAATAGACCAACTGAAGATGGAAGAGTGAACGTTGTGGAGCCTAGAGCCTAGGAAGGAAGCTCTCAAGGTAAGTTCAAGTTGGAACCATATGGGGGGTTCTGAAGCTTAGAAGAGAAGAAAGTCACAGGTGGTTTGCACCCCTGAACCCATTATAGTCGAGCTAGTTGTTCGTAGCGACGTTTAGAGGTAAGCAGAACCCCGAGTCTCATGCGAGGCATGATCGTCGTCATCAAAATAGTGTACGCATCCATGCTCATCATCATAAATGGAGATGTAACTCAATGTATATGAACACGCGCAATTTATGAGGTGCCTATAATTTCATCTTTAAAACATCCTTATGACATAACACTATGCATCCTTCACACATTACCCTAGGTAACATGCATACATTGACCTTCATAATTTCATCATTATTAATCATCCCTTAATGTTGTGTATTAAAAAGATCGTCATCATAATGCATCATGACATTTAATATATGCACATCATCTTCATATGGAATATCGTCATATTAAGTCATCTCATCATCATACATCTTACATCATCATGTTATCATACATTATCATCATATTGTCATCATCATCATATCATCATCATATAACATCGTCGCATAACATCATGTAACATCATCATATAACATAGTCACATCGTCATATAACATAGTCACATCGTCATATAACATCATCATATCATCATATAATGTCATCATATCATCATATAACATAAAGCATAAATGACATGTGCAAGGGCCATTCGACACGTGTCGTCACCACTGGACACCTGTCATCATACATAAGGCAAGTCTTCCGACCGAGTCGATAGTAAGGTGACTAACATTGTTGGCCTAGGCCGAAGGTACTACAGCTCCTTGATGCTATCTTAAGACTACTCTTTGAAATTTAATTATGCCTAAGGAGTCCAACAATCATAAATTAGTACTACTATGAGAATTTTGTCACCTAATTTTGCATAAAATAATTTAAACTAACTAAGTCTAATTATGCATAAATAATTTAAACTTACTCCAAAATTTTAAACTAGCTAAAAGTAGTCATACTAATCGGATTAGCCGAAATATCCGCCTTGAGCTATCAGAAAATGTATTCTCCGATTGGCTTCGAACTGTTCAAGTGGGATGTAAAAAATGAAGTGAGAGACCTCCCTTTTACCATGGAGGCTAACTCCCCACTTCTTAACTTGGACAAAATTTTTGCGTTATTACATTATACACATCTAAAATGAATTTTCGTTCTCGAAAGTGTCTTAATCTTGGAATTACTCGGGGTATTTCTCCCCTATCTCTTCCATCTGTTTTCACATAGTTTCTTCCATTGGATGGTTTTGTAAAGACCATATTCCTAGTACAGACCTCCACTGCACAAGCTAAAATTCTTATTGATCTTTTCTCGTAACTTGGACCAACGTCTACCTCTAAGGACTCGTAATCTACGACGTGAGTCAGGTCATCAAAGTTAAGGATGATGAAAGGGGGGGCTAATTTTCCTCAGGACCCTCGATTCGATTGTTTTCCAAGAATGTTGAGCGGGGTATGTAAGCCGTGTATCTGGGAGGAAGTGAAAATCAGGGCTTTCGCTTTTTTGCACCCTGTTTTTGTCTTGCAGCTATGTATATTAAATAATAATCTTTTTCCCACCGAATAAAGATTGAATATATGTCCAATCTCTAGTAGTGGTGAAACCAACCAAGATGTATGTTGTTCGACCCGACCTCAGACTCTTTCTTCTCCCTGTATAATCTCTTTAAACCATAACATAAGGCTCCTCATGAAACTTCATGCCACTTAGAGATCACTTTGGTAATAAGCTAGTGGTACGTAATTATAGGGGCATTTTAGTCATTTTACACCTACCATTGGTTTAGCCCCTCATCATAATCTAATGTTCGTGGCTCAGGTGCTTCATTAAAAACAACATTCATGTGGACACGAATCTTGAAAAACCGTAAATACTTAACTCAACCTTAATTTTAACTTTCTCACTTTCTTTAAGATAACTTCTTGCTTCAGTCAACTAGATCAATAGTTTAATTAATTTCTTGCATTACATTGTCGTCTTAGTAATTTAATTTTTATACCAATACTTAAATTTCATATTTACATATTTCATACTGAGGAAATTTCCTTTTGACATTACCACTTTTAATATCCATAGCAGACTATAAGATATTTTCATCTATCGAATTTTCTTGGTCATTTTCATTTGAAACTTCTTACTCGTTAGTATACGCTGATACATTCATTCTCATCTCTATGGTCATAACACTGCATATTTTAACTATATTGGAGACGTCTGACTCAAACATCTGGCTTTCTTTAGCAAAATCATTTACATGCATATACTAGTGTTAATAGCTTACTAAACTATAACTCCCCATTCCCGGTACAAACCTTGCTAAATCTAAGCACCATCAATAAATCATATCATATTCTATATTACAATAAATATAGAACTAAGTCAACAATAATGCAGTTAACTATAACATAGTCAATGGTGTCAAAATTCAATTATGAGTTATATTTGATAATGACCAAGCAGTAACAACATACGTAATCAACGACATTTCTTTTTCTTATCTTATGCATGACATACTTGGCAGTGACGGGGCATTGACGGTGAAACCATGGAACAGAATTTGTAACCTAGAGCTCTGGTACCAACTATAACGATCCTAGATTTCTGATAGTCTAAAGTCACTACTGTATACATAACATACTATTTTAGTGGAAATAATCATATGAAACTTCATCATAAAAATACTATCATGGACTTACGTGTTTGAAAACGTCTTTAAAATGGCATAGCAAATTTCTAAATAAAATAAATAAACATTAAAGATAAAAACACCATATTCTAATTTAAGTCTAAGAAAATAAATACACCTATTCTAGCATGTGTCATAATCTCGACTTGCGATGTCGTTGTCAGCCATATGAGTGTCTTGTCTTTACCTGAAATAGAGAAGTAGCAAATGACATGAGTATTTTAAAAATACTCAGTAAGTGACCCAATTGTTGGGGTCAGGGAATGCAAACACATGCAACTCATGATCAAGGATCAATCGTTAAAACAATCATAGGGATGGCCTCTAGTCCAAACAAATTGGATGTGTAGTACTTCCCTACACATGACCCACATGTGCGATTGTGGATCCCAAGGCGGTTTGCAGCCCCCCTGGACC
>CM066970.1:9406455-9408955 GCA_033971965.1 Cucurbita ficifolia
CCGAAACCCGAAACCCGAAACCCGAAACCCGAAACCCGAAACCCGAAACCCGTAAAACCCGAAAACCCGAAACCCGAAACCCGAAACCCGAAACCCGAAACCCGAAACCCGAAACCCGAAAAAACCCGAAACCCGAAACCCGAAAAACCCGAAACCCGAAACCCGAAACCCGAAACCCGAAACCCGAAACCCGAAACCCGAAACCCGAAACCCGAAACCCGAAACCCGAAACCCTGAAACCCGAAACCCGAAACCCGAAACCCGAAACCCGAAACCCGAAAACCCGAAACCCCGAAACCCGAAACCCGAAACCCCGAAACCCGAAAACCCGAAACCCGAAACCCCGAAACCCGAAACCCCGAAACCCGAAACCCGAAACCCGAAACCCGAAACCCGAAACCCGAAACCCGAAACCCGAAACCCGAAACCCGAAACCCGAAAACCCGAAACCCGAAACCCGAAACCCTAAAACCCGAAACCCGAAACCCGAAACCCCGAAACCCGAAACCCGAAACCCGAAAACCCGAAAACCCGAAAACCCGAAACCCGAAACCCGAAACCCGAAACCCGAAAACCCCGAAACCCGTAAAACCCGAAACCCGAAACCCGAAACCCGAAACCCGAAACCCGAAAACCCGAAACCCGAAAACCCGAAAACCCGAAACCCGAAACCCGAAAACCCGAAACCCGAAACCCGAAAACCCCGAAACCCGAAAACCCGAAACCCGAAAACCCGAAACCCGAAACCCGAAACCCGAAACCCGAAACCCGAAACCCGAAACCCGAAACCCGAAACCCGAAACCCGAAACCCGAAACCCGAAACCCGAAACCCGAAACGAAACCCGAAACCCGAAACCCGAAACCCGAAACCCTAAAAACCCGAAACCCGAAAACCCGAAACCGAAACCCGAAACCCGAAACCCGAAACCCGAAACCCGAAACCCGAAACCCGAAAACCCGAAACCCGAAACCCGAAAACCCGAAAACCCGAAACCCGAAAACCCGAAACCCGAAACCCGAAACCCGAAACCCGAAACCCGAAACCCGAAACCCGAAAACCCGAAACCCGAAACCCGAAACCCGAAACCCGAAAACCCGAAAACCCGAAACCCGAAACCCGAAACCCGAAACCCCGAAACCCGAAACCCGAAACCCGAAAACCCGAAACCCGAAACCCGAAAACCCGAAACCCGAAACCCGAAACCCGAAAACCCGAAACCCGAAACCCGAAACCCGAAACCCGAAAACCCGAAACCCGAAACCCGAAACCCGAAACCCGAAACCCGAAACCCGAAACCCGAAAACCCGAAACCCGAAACCCGAAACCCGAAACCCGAAAACCCGAAAAAACCCGAAACCCGAAACCCGAAACCCGAAACCCGAAACCCGAAACCCGAAACCCGAAACCCGAAACCCGAAACCCGAAACCCGAAACCCGAAACCCGAAACCCGAAACCCGAAAAACCCGAAACCCGAAACCCGAAACCCGAAACCCGAAACCCGAAACCCGAAACCCGAAACCCGAAACCCGAAACCCGAAACCCGAAACCCGAAACCCGAAAACCCGAAAACCCGAAACCCGAAACCCGAAACCCGAAACCCGAAACCCGAAACCCGAAACCCGAAACCCGAAACCCGAAACCCGAAACCCGAAACCCGAAAACCCGAAACCCGAAAACCCGAAACCCGAAACCCGAAACCCGAAACCCGAAACCCGAAAACCCGAAACCCGGAAACCCGAAAACCCGAAACCCGAAACCCGAAACCCGAAACCCGAAACCCGAAAACCCGAAAACCCGAAACCCGAAACCCGAAACCCGGAAACCCGAAAACCCGAAACCCGAAACCCGAAACCCGAAAACCCGAAACCCGAAACCCGAAACCCGAAACCCGAAACCCGAAACCCGAAAACCCGAAACCCCGAAACCCGAAACCCGAAACCCGAAACCCGAAACCCGAAACCCGAAACCCGAAACCCGAAAAAAACCGAACCCGAAACCCGAAACCCGAAACCCGAAACCCGAAACCCGAAACCCGAAACCCGAAAACCCGAAAACCCGAAACCCGAAACCCGAAACCCGAAACCCGAAACCCGAAACCCGAAACCCGAAACCCGAAACCCGAAACCCGAAACCCGAAACCCCGAAACCCGAAACCCGAAACCCGAAACCCGAAACCCGAAACCCGAAACCCGAAACCCGAAACCCGAAACCCGAAACCCGAAACCCGAAAACCCGAAACCCGAACCGAAACCCGAAACCGAAACCCAAAACCCGAAACCCGAAACCCGAAACCCGAAACCCGAAAACCCGAAACCCGAAACCCGAAAACCCGAAACCCGAAACCCGAAACCCGAAACCCGAAAACCCGAAACCCGAAACCCGAAACCCGAAAACCCGAAACCCGAAACCCGAAACCCGAAACCCCGAAACCCGAAACCCGAAACCCGAAACCCGAAACCCGAAACCCGAAACCCGAAACCCGAAACCCGAAACCCGA
>CM066970.1:9421455-9658955 GCA_033971965.1 Cucurbita ficifolia
CTTCCTCTTCACGCCATCTCCTCCCCCGTTCAGCAGATCAGTGTAATTGCCACCTCTCTCCCGTTAATTGCTGCCTTCGCCGTCGTCTTTCTAACGCTGGTGCCGACGCAGCCTCCTTCCTAGCGGGTTTGTACTGGTTTTCTACCCTTTTGTGGTTACTGGTATTCTCCTAATCTCAAGATATTTCTTTCTTCTCTATTGAAAGGCATAAATTAGGGCTTGTTCAATGAAATGAGGAGTTGTTTTTTTTTTTTTTCAATAGAAATAGTCGTTTAGCAACCTTGTGGCACATTTGGACGTGGTTTGTGTTTGGTTGTTCCGATTAGGATGTGGGTGTACCGCCCTTTTGATTTGTTGCATATGATTATTACCCTCATTTGAAGCCCGTCACTTTGTCGCCCTGATCGAAACACAATTGAATAACGGTAGAAGCAAAAAACTGCACGTTAAGCCGTTCCTCAATTTTGTCTCTCTTGCTCTCTTTCAGAGTTAAGCTCTCAATAATTTGATGTATTGTTCTTTCATTTCTTCTTATTGATTCATCCGTTGCTTTTTCCAGGCCCACTTCATTATTTTGGAGATTTAGTAATGTTCTCCGAATAATCGTTAACCCATTTCTAAAAAGTTATATCGTTTGATGTGTTTTATGCATATAGGTGTTATGGATGCTATTGATTTAGTTTTAGATAATGAAACATGAACTTCCAGAATTTTTAAAACGAAAATTGTGTGGAACTCGCTCTTTGGAGCTTTACTTCCCTGTTTTTGAGCAAAATGTTGTGATTGTCCCATTAGACACTTTTGTTGGTGGAAAAAGGCAAAACTCCTGGGTGAGTAATACTTGTATGAGTTTCCATATATTTCTTTGCAAATACGTCTTTTGGCAGATAGAAATTTGTCCACCTTCCTTTCACGTCTGAGACGTTATCCCTGAAGCAGAAATGTCCTTTTCACCAGTCATTTATTGTCTTTTCCCAATAAAATCTATCCCCTTGTTAATCTACATTATTGCCCATTTTTTTTAGTTATCATTGGTGGATATCGATCAATTGCTGTTAAGCACTGCTAGTTATATTTTCTAAAAATATGTTATTTTAAACCATGCTTGGTATATGCATTGAAGATCCCTTTGTGTGGTGCAGCTTCTGGATCATCATGTCTTGGTGCACAATTGAATCTGACCCTGGTATACAATCTTTTTTTGGTCTCTGGTTTCCTTCTTTATTCAAGTATTAAATTTATGCTTTTTTGATCCGTCTATTTTAACGTTTACCTCTGGATTAGATATTAGCAAACAAGTAGATATTAAGCTGCATAGCACGCTTGTAGAAGTATAATGTCTAATATATTTTGTAGTATTAAAGTTGTCTTAGAAATGGTTTATATAGTTGTTATGAGTGTTCAATTGAATTAAGAATTTTTTTTGGATTATGTTGTTTCCTTTCCAGGTGTCTTTACGGAGCTTATTCAACAGATGCAAGTTAAAGGCGTTCAAGTAGGTTTTATTTGGATGCCAATGGTGTCTTTCAATATTCCGTTGACTTGCTATTTTGGCCCATATCTCTTATTATGCATGCTATTTTAATCTGAATATACGTACATCAGATGCCTCTTAAGCTCCTAGAATTAGATGTAAAAAAAGTTGGATCAATTGAAATGGGCTCAAATAATTTTGCTTTTTTTAATTGGTTTCCTCGTGATTGGAATTGGGTTATACAAACATGGAATTAAGCAAGATGGATGTGATTATTGGATGCTTTGGAAGGAATCCAATGCCATATTAAGTTGAATAGCAGAATACTCGTCTATTAATGAGATGAAGGAAATCAAGTTTATAATTTACAAAAGTGAAAACAACTTATTAGATCCCCATACTAGGAAATATACCATAGGATTGCACAAACAAAGAGCAACATAGTCTTCTAATGCTATTATGTGAATCACAAGTATTGTATAGACACCTCACAAGAAAATGGTGTTGTTGAAACAAACTAAGAGCTCATGGTTGAAACAACTTGGTCATCATGTTATACTTCCAAAAGTGGAAGTCTTACCCTAATACAAGCCACATTGTCCAACCTCCACACTCAGTACATGTCTCTATTTGAAATACCACATTAAGTAGCTACAAATATAAAAGATTATTAAAAAACTATCCGTGAAAAGATGACACACCTTATTAGACGAAATATCATAAACCTTCCGGTAGACAAGAGAGGACTTGGTCTATTTTCGATAAAGGAGAAGAACAAAGCTCTCCTTGTCAAATGAATATGGAGATATCGAAGAAAACACTTTGTGGAGAAAACTTATAAAGGCTAAATATGCTCCTACATCATGTACAAATAGACCTCCATCTTTTGCAAATGGGTCATGGAAGTACATAAAAAAACATTAATACCTCATCACCAACTAAATTCGCCATAGTGTGAGTGATGGAGGAAGAACATTTTTTTGGATTGACCCTTGGATTGGAAACACCTAGCGGTATCTACTTTTGTATAGATTCTCACATAACAAAACAACCACGATCAAAGAAACATGGAATGATGTCATTAATTTTTTGGACCTGAAGCTTGGTAGGAACCTAAAGGATTCTGGAGCTATGGAATGAGCCGAATTAAACCTTGATCTTGCCCCAGTTGTATTGTCTTAAGAAGTTGTGAGATCCCACATCGGTTAGGGAGGAGAATGAAGCATTCTTTATAAGGGTGTGGAAACCTCTCCCTAGCATATGCGTTTTAAAAAATCCTTGAAGGGTAAGGGAAAGCCCAAAGAGGGCAATATCTGCTAGCATTGGGTTTGGGTTGTTACAAATGGTATCAGAGCCATACACCGGATGATGTGCCAACGAGGAGGTTGAGCCCTGAAGGGGGTTGACATGAGACGGTGTGCCCAGTAAGGATGATGGGCTCTGAAGGGGGGTGGATTGGGGGTCCCACATCGATTGGAGAAGGGAACAAATCCAACGAGAACGCTGGGCCCCGAAGGGGGTGGATTGTGAGATCCCACATCGGTTGGGGAGGAAAATGAAGCATTCTTTATAAGGGTGTGGAAACCTCCCTCTAGCCGATGCGTTTTAAACAAACCTTGAGGGGGAGCCCAAAAGGGAAAGCTCAAAGAGGACAATATCTACTAGTGGTGGGCTTGGACTGTTATAGAAGTAGACTCATTGCTATGGCTTCCTAAGGTGGTAGAGTCTTCTCTACAAAATATTTAATGATGGGCACAAGGAAAAAAGTAAAAGCAATAAATCTCACTCTAGCAAAGACAATATGGAAAGGAAATCACCCTATAAAGGTGAAACTTTCCTTCGAGAAATAGTGCATGAAGCCATTAGCACAAGTGAAAATCTGAAAAAGAAAAAAGTCATACATGACTCCATTTCCAAATTGGTGTCCATTATGCAAGAAAGGCAACGAATCACAAAGCCACTTATTTATGCAATGCACATATACTTAAAATTTCCAGACAAGGATTTTCAAAATCTTAAGATGATATCTCACTTTTCCTGGGGAGGTAAAAGATTTATTAGACATGACCTTAATGTGCCACCCCTTCCAGACTACAAAACCACTGCCTTGGAAAAATATCATCATGGCTTTCTTTTGAATTATGTGGAAATAAAGAAATCAAAGAGTATTTAGGGAAGAGACACAAACTTATACAGAGCTCTTCGATAGTGCTGTTTACCATGTTTTATCTTGGTATAAATTGTCTAATATTTTTGCTTCCTATAGTCATAGCTCCCTCATTGTAAATTGGGAATGTCTTTTGTAAACATCATAGATAATACATCCCTTTTGTAAATCTCAAACATAAATAAAGTTCTCTTAAGAAAAAAAGAGTTTACAAATCCTTAAAAGATAACTTAATGTTCTAATCTTTCTCACTTTTTTCTCCCTTTTTTCTTGGGGTTCTAGCTCATTGTTATTTTCATAAATACTCCTTCCAGGTCCTCGTTGAGAAACAAGTTTTAATATCCAATTGAAAAAAGGGCTAAGCATGGCTAACAGCAAGGGATAAAACTGTTCTAATGAGTTTAAATTCAGTAACTAGTGCAAAGGTTTATTCTGTGAATCCTAGTGTTATTAAGTTTAGTAACAAGTGCGAAGGTTTATTCCATGAATCATAATGATATTTGGTTTTGTAACTAGTACGAAGATTTATAGTAGTGTTCTAATGATTTTTAATTTAGTAAGGGCTAAGCATGGCTAAGAGCAAGGGATAGAACTGTTCTAATGATTTTTAATTTAGTAACTAGTGCAAGGGTTTATTCTGTGAATCCTAGTGTTATTAAGTTTAGTAACAAGTGCAAAGGTCTTTTCATTGAATCCTAATGATATTTGGTTTTGTAACTTGTACAAAGATTTATAGTATGAGACACGTGACCCTGCCTACAATAAGTTTGCCTTTATAAACTGTGGTTTTCCATTAAAAATCCATTTGCACTCAACAACCATTTTACCCTTAGGAAAAGTAGTAATTTCCTAAGTTCCACACTTCTTTCCGAGCTTGGCGATTCTTCTACTATGTCATGTACTCCAAAAAAAAAAAAAACATATAGTCATGGTCATCTCTCAGGAACAGCATATGCAGGAAATATGCTAGGATCGCATTCATTTTGTCATCGTGTGATTGTCCAGGATTTCAATATACTTGATGTGTATATTTTTCAGTGAAAAAAAAAAAAAAAAGTATGTGTTCTTGATGTATGTTTCTCTTCCCTAATTCTTTTTTTTTTTCATTGGGGCTAGGGTGTTATAATGTTACATAGCTGCTTTGAAAACAATATTTTTTCAGGTTGAAGAGTTGTACTCGTTGGATCTTGACTCTCTTAACAATATGAGGCATGTATGGTGTTTGATTTTTGTGTTTAATATTTTATAAATAAGACAAATGTATTTTAATCTATTCTATCCTTCTATAATCTTCAGGCCTGTGTATGGGTTGATATTTCTATTCAAATGGCGTCCAGGGGACAAAGATGATCGTCTTGTTATCAAGGATCCCAACCCAAATCTATTTTTTGCGAGTCAGGTCAGCTTTATGATATCGAACATGGAAAGCCTTCACTTATTAAGCGATAAGTAGGAATGTATAGCTTATTTTGTTGACCTTTGCTTACTTTCAGTCCTTTTTCCCCATGTCATAGGTAATTAACAATGCTTGTGCAACTCAAGCAATCTTGTCTATTCTGATGAATTGTCCCGATATCGACATTGGCCCAGAATTATCCAAGTTGAAGGATTTTACGAAGAACTTCCCCCCCGAACTCAAAGGTTTGGCTATTAATAATAGTGAAGCTATACGTACGGCCCATAATAGTTTTGCAAGGCCAGAACCCTTCGTTCCTAATGAGCAAAAAGCTTCTAGCAAGGATGATGATGTGTTCCATTTTATAAGCTACTTACCTATCGAAGGGGTACTTTATGAACTTGATGGGTTAAAGGAGGGACCTATTAGCCATGGCCCTTGCCCGGGCAGTCCAGGTGATCTAGAGTGGTTGAAGATGGTTCAGCCCGTGATTCAAGAACGCATTGAAAGGTACTCAAAAAGTGAGATAAGATTCAACCTCATGGCCATAATTAAGAATAGAAAAGAAATGTATACTGCTGAGCTTAAGGAGCTCCAGAAGAAGAGAGAGCGCATCTTGCAGCAGTTGGCTGCCTTGCAGTCAGAAACAATGTTGGAGAACAGCAATAATGAGTTTCTAAACAAATCGCTATCAGAAGTAAATGCTGGGATTGAGAGTGCTACAGAGAAAATCTTGATGGAAGAAGAAAAACTCAAGAAGTGGAGAACTGAAAATATAAGAAGGAAACACAATTACATACCCTTTTTGTTCAACTTCCTGAAGACTCTTGCGGAAAAAAAACAGTTGAAACCCCTTATCGAAAAGGCTAAGCAGAAAAGTAGTGGCCCCAGATGAAGTTTGCTCTTATGGGTCACTATTGTATTGTCGTTTATAGGTAGTGTACCTTTTTGGTGTTCTTATCTTACGCTATAGATCATCTAATCGAACTCCTTGTCTGGTGTCAATGTGTACAAGGATCTATTTATTTTTTGAATGTACACTTGATGATCTTCATGTTTTTGTTACTCTGGTGAAAAAAGGTCTCTACGCTTGATCTTCGTCTTTTAATTACCAAGACTTCTCATTTACTCACCTTATCGTTATATTTGTGTATTGTTTTTCTTTTTCTTTTTGTTTCTAATTGTTGTATCATCATGTCTTTAGAAGATCACATATTTTTGTTTAGTCAACTTTGTTTCTCGTCTCCGAGTGCCCGCCTGATCGGCTGGTCTTCCTCTTGGTTTTGCCTCTCATCTTCCATGTCAACTATCTCCTTCTAGTGCCTCTCTTGTTTGCCTTGGGTCATTATTGGATTAGCTTATGTTGTTCATGGGTAGTTGCAGAATTTGGAGTTTGAGATGTTTGTTTGCTCAATTTTGAGTCTCTGTTGGTAAATATTGATTGTAGTTGTAAACAAGGATTGTCATTGTTTTCATCCTCTAGCGACCAACGACGACATTTAAGCTCCAATCAATGACAAAAGTAGTCTTGAGTAAACATTTTGAGGTTGGCTTATTATGAACCGTTTTTTAAGTCGCGACTAAAAACTTAACACAAAAAAATAACATAGTAGTCCACCATCTGATGACTTGAAAAAATTGTCCCCCTGTCAGCTGATTCAATATCTTATTTAAGTTGGGGTCCTCTTGTTGGGAGTCGATAATCCTCTGTCGGAGTATGGGCTATACTACGAATCGAGCCATTTGTGCTATAACTCCCTCAGTCAGTACAATTATGTCAGCTCACTTGAAGTATGCTTGTACTCGTGACTCCCTAGTAATGAGAGTCGATGAATGTGTCATTTTACGACTTACGGCATCTACAACCATGTTTGCCTTTTCAAGGTGGTATTAGATGTCAATATCCTAGTCCTTCACCAATTCTAACCACCTTCATTACCTCATGTTCAGTTCTTTCTGAGTGAATAATTATTTTAGGCTCTTGGTCGGTATAGATTTGGGTCTTTTCTCCCTACAGGTAGTGTCGCCAAATCTTTAATGTGAACACTACTACAGCCAATTCTAGGTCGTGTGTGGGATAGTTCTCATACTCTTTCAACTGACAGGACGCGTACGCCACGACTTTACCATGTCACATCAATATACATCCTAGTCCCTTCTTGGAGGCATCACTGTATATCCTATACCCCTCTGAACTTTCTGGTATTGTGAGCATTGGAGCTGACACTAACCTCTGTTTTAAGTCTTGGAAACTCGTCTCACATGCCTTATTTCATTCAAATGTTATGTCATTCCTCGTCAGTTGTGTAAGGGGTGAGGCTATTCTAGCGAAGTCTTGCACAAACCTTCGATAGTATCCTACTAACCCCAGAAAGCTCCATACCTCTGTAACTCTAGTTGGTCGTTTCCACTTAGTGACGACTTCAATCTTAATGGGTCTACTGAAGTTCCATCTTGACATCACGTGTCCCAAGAACGAGACTTGTTGTAGCCAAAAGTCACATTTGGAGAACTTAGCGTACAACTTGTTCTCCCTCAAGATGGTTAGGACTTTTCGGAGGTGTTCTTGATTTGTCCCGAGTATACTAGAATGTCGTCTATAAACACGATAACAAATGTGTCTAGACACTCCTTGAGTACTCGGTTCATTAACTCCATGAACCCAGCTGTGGCATTGGTTAGGCCAAATGACATCACTACAAACTCGTAGTGGCCATACCTTGTTCAAAAGGCTGTTTTTGGTACATCTCCTTTGATCTTAATCAGGTGGTAGCCTGGCCGAAGATCTATCTTGAAAAATATCGTCGCTTCTCAGAGCTGGTCGAGCAAATTTTTGAAGCGAGGGAGTGGGTACTTATTTTTTACTGTTCTCGTTTAACTCACTGTAGTCAATGCACAAGCGCATCGAGTCATCCTTCTTTTTCACAAACAACACCGGCGCACTCCAAGGGGATATACACCTTGATAAATCACAATTCCTAAAATTTTCTTCTTGAAAAATTCTCTTTTGTAATAAGAATGACATTAGTAACTGATCGACAATCGCGAGTTGTTACAATGAAATTAAGATTTCTAGTTTGACAAATGAATAGGAATAATAATATATTTCAGCAATAATGTTCAATTTCTTAACAAAATTCAACATCTTATCGTATATAAATCAATCTCTTTAATGCTAATTCAAGTGTTCATTGCAATCCTTATTCACCTGTCAATTTTTATTGTCATTCTAATACACGTTCTTAATATTCTCATCACCCTTTGTTAAGAAATTTAAACTTCTTCTAACCTCTTCTTCTAACCTCTTGGTCAATAGTATATATCAATTCTAGCTAAATTATACTTACCAAGATAAAAAGATGAAATTACAGATGCATAATCAATATATATGTTTTTAATATTTGCTATCATGTTGCATGGAGACGACAATATATTCCAAGATCGTCAATTGAAACCTCTACCCATCACGTTATCAATACCACTTCTTATATTCAATTTCAGGGCTACACGGACTACCAGTACTCATCTTTTAACATAAATGAACTGTATGAGTGTGAATAAAAGAAATCATTTGTGAACATATTTTTAAAAGACCTTTTAAACAAGGCAAAAAATAACCCTATAAATTTAAGTTGATATCCACAAAAGAACCATAAAAAGTGGAGAGTCACTAATCCTTAAAACTATATAATAAATAAAATCAAACTTAGAACGATTTTACGTTATGTAAGAGGACATCTTGAGCATGTGACCATAAAAAAAACAACACCCTAAATGGGCATAGACACGACATCGTATGCCGAGTAGATCAATCAACTTTTACACATGAAAAGAGCCGACACTAATTCAAGATGTTCAAAAGCAGTTAAAAATCCATTGCTCGAGTAACAACCTGCGAAAGATGCACAATGAAATCTAAATTTTGTGCCTTTTTTCCTTCCAAGGCAACCCAAACCCCATCAAAAAAAATATACAATTACCATACCGCAATGCATTCAAAAAAAATCTGCAGGGTCGTTAACGACCAAAAGATACAAATTCGAAAGACTTTTACAATTTTTCTTTTCATTCATCTGATGATGCAAAACTACGAACCAAAATCGAAATTCTTTTGCATTTGTACGATCCAAAAAGTACTCCTGCAGGTCCTATAAGGCCTTTAAATCTCTTCACTTCTTCCATTGATATACATTCTCACCAAAACGTTTTACAAACTTGAACCCAAATCCCAATAATCAATCAAGCCACCTATAGCCACTACTGCTTGCTTGTTCATCAACTAGAATATGTGGACGAGATGATATGCAAAACAATGAAGTGTATGAGATGATATGCAAAAGAAATAATACCCTGAAATGAAGAGAGATTGTTACCTCATAAAAAATATAGATACTCCACATCAGATGATTGAAATCTGAGTAATGAAATCAAAAATCACTTTCAACAGACGACCTCAACATTGTTTACTCAGGGCATCTACAATTACATTTCTAGCTTCATTGCACAATGCTTCTGGATCAATTCCGACGACAGGCTTGTGGATAACGACTTTCACGGATCCCATATTCAAGATCCCTTCAAATCCCGGTGGCATAATGCTACCAGTTCCCATGAGTGTAATGGGTACAACGGGCACTTTGGTCTTTGCTGCAACACTGAATGCTCCTTTCTACAAACCATACATTTTTTGAAAATTAGAAGATATTTAATTAGAGAAAACTATGCATGCAAAATGACACAAACAGAATTTTTTGCTTTCTAACCAATTGTATCTAACAATGGTTTGAAATACGATGTTCAGTTACCTTGAAAGCACTTAATTTTCCATCTTTACTACGTGTTCCCTCAGGAAAGAAAAATACAGATGCACCCTTCCTTATAAGCTCCATGCACTGCTTCAGACAGTCCTTCATTAAAAAATTAACCAACTTTGAAATAATAACCCAGGAACATTCTTAACCATGAAAAAAAGATTCACATTTCAAAGGTTCCAACTAATAAACTGTGCAAAATCCAAACAGATTATGAAAGAAAGTACCAATTGGCTCCTGCTATCCATGCGCTTCAAAGGAATGACACCCATCATAAACATAGCCCAACCAATAATTGGAAAGAGAAATATTGCAGTCTTGCTAATGAACTTAAAGCTTCTGCCAAGGGTAAGAAGTGTATATATGTCTAGAAAGCTCTGATGGTTGGAAACGTACACAGCAGGAGAATTTGGAGCGGGCAAATTCTCCAACCCTTCATATTTGATCCTAAAAAATGGAGCGATGCTCAAACTTGCCCACATTTTAGCAATTGTATAATGAATTCTTCTGCGGTATCTATCCATCAATAACACGATTGGATGTGCCACCAGCATAAGCATAAAGAGAAAAATAGCTGTAATTGCAGTAGTAGCATAAAAGCAAGCTCCTCTGACTTTTGAGCTCAATGGTACTTCTGCACTTTAGGTAGTTAAAAACAAAATAAAATTGGAATTAGACATATAAGATAGCAGGTCAAAAGAAAAGAAAACGGGACAAAACGGAAACAAAAGTCATCCAAGAGAGACCTGATAATGGATAACCAGCTTCATGAGTTCCCATTTTTGCAACTTCTGACCTAACAAGGACGTACCGGGGGTTTCTTTTTCCATTAAGAAGTTTGTTGTACCAAGGATTGTATAGATTTTTGTTTGGAGTACGATAACACCAAGAGACACCAGCACATTTTCTGATGATGGATGAGAAGCAACAACGTTGAGCTGTAGATCATGGGGAAACATCAAAGCCTTGGCTAAAATTAACTTTCTATATGAAAATTATAACGAAAACATATTGTTTACCAACCCCATACATCAAATTTCCATACATTCTCCGAAGAACAAAATTTTTGAAGCATTTCATGAAAATATTTGTGTCAAAATAACATGCTATTGCAACTGAATCAAATGAACTGGGTCTTTCCTTGAAGGAAAATTCATGCCAATGAATCATGATTCAAATATATCCAGAGTGTTTTAAAACCCCATTGATTTCCTGATGACAAAGTCAAGATGTATAGAATTTCTTTCATGGTCGTAGAATCAGCAGGTGATCAAAAGAATTGCAAATAGAACAAAATTAAATGAGCAACAACCGATAATTTTAAAATTTCGCTAGTAAGTGATCAAGAAAAATTTACCCATGAACAATTGCACAGCATCTAACACATTTCACTTCACATGTAAGCAAACTATAGGCAAAAGTTCTGTGATATAATCTCTTCTGGTGTATCTAGTCGAGGATGAAAAACAATTATACTTGATGATGAAATGATAAAGCATGAATCATTTTACAATATTGAAAAGGTTATAAATTTCTGTTGGTCTAGGCCGGTAAATGCTGCTAAAATACCATTGTAAACAAAGGTAGTGAAAACTATTGAGCCGCACAAAAAAAAAGTGTCATGTTAAAGTTAAGTTCTTTTACAGAAGAAATTAACTAGAAAAAGATTTCTTAGCGAGGAATAGCTTACCAGCATTTCTCAAATTTGCTTGTTGATGTAGAGAGGACCTATATCGAAGACCCCTAAACGAATTCATCTGCAATTGAAGTGTTAATTAACATTCTCATGATTCAAAATAAATTAATACTGACAATGCAAAACACCAAGATGGGAATCTCTCTCTACTTCCCCCTCTCTCTTCTCCATCCCATTCTAGTGACCTCACCACCCTTCACCATGCTTCTACAACCGCCCTCTTCCTTGAACATGGTTATTTCAATCAGTACAGCCAAATGCGCTATTGAGTGAGCACAAGGTGTTAATCCATGAAGGGTGCATGAATAGAAGAAGCCAGTAAGGTAGAACACCAAACAACCTTGATCTTTAGAAAACAATGACCGAGAATCTCTTAAAAAGTTGTGCAAGTGGAAGAAGGGTCCATTCCCTAGAAGAGGGAAACTAACCCATGCAAATGCAGTTTTGTCTAGCATTCCAATTTACTACCTTCCTACCTTTAAATATCTTTCAGAGACGACCAAGAGATTAAGCAGCTTATCAAAGTTTTTTTTTTTTTTTTTTTTTTTTGTCAAATGACTCTAGAAATGAAGGGGTCAGTAACCTTGTCAACTCGATATTGTAGCCTCAAAAATAGAAAATTTCCTCTTTTTTCATTTTAAAATTTTTGTTATCACAATAATTCAGTCTAGCCTATGTATAACTCAACTAACCTCACAGAACAACCGCTTGACCCTACGGTATATAATGGTTGGGAGGCTTGTATGATCTTTTTTCTTTATAAGAAATAGAGCATTCATTAAAAAAATGTGAAAGAAAACAAAATGTATACAAAAAGATAGCCCAACAAAAGGAGCCAAGCTTGACAAACTACACAGAAATCAGTACCAACCCATAAGAATAAGACCAAGAGAATAATTATATAACTTCTTGGTAATCAAAGCCCAAGGAGAAGCATGAATGATAAAGCCTAGCTATGCCTCAAGCCTCTTCCCAAGATCTTTAAATCTCTCTAAAAGAGTATGAATGGGTTCTATTCATAGTAGACACCTACCTAGAATATAATATCTTAGGCATTTCCTTGACAACCAAATGTAGTAAGGACAAATAGTTGTACGGTGAGATTAGTCTAGTTGCACATTTTAAACACTCGAGAATATATAAAATCTAATAATAATAATAAGTACTATAAAAGTCATACTATTTCTCTCAAGCCAAGTTCCCATCAAAATAACTAGAAAAAATTGGCTCATCTCCAATAAGTCATCTCAAATTGTACAAGTGAACTAACATACCTAAAGGATATGATAAAAACCCTCTGCTTCGTTCCTATTGGGAATGCATCAGTGTGGCCATAGCAGAACAGAAGAATGCCTCTAAATACAATTCATAGTATTAACCCTCATAAGTAAACCTGTCAGGCAAAAAAAAAAAAAAAAGGACCTTCTTGGGGAATTTCAGCTTCCAAAGGGAGGGGGAAAAAGGGATAGAGAGGAACCACACGAAGAAAAAAATATTAACAAGAGAAACTCTCGTAGGATTTAAGAGCCCCCCTCTTGGATTAGCCGAAAAATCACCTGGCAAAGAAAGAGTTGTGGAAACTTCTAACATCTCCCAATCCAACAAGGGATGCTGAAATCCAAGAAAGGTCGAGGACTAATTACCAGAGGAGGGAAAGACAGAAGCCACAACATGAAATCTCATCAAGGATAAATGATACAAATGAGGGAAGAGGGTACACAAGGGACTATCATCCAACCAAATATCCTCCCAAAATTAAGTATTCAAGCAAGTCCCCAAATAGCATTTTTCATGAGGGAAGAAAGGAAAACCAAGTAACCCACTCAAAAGGATAGGGACAAATTAGCTCATAATAACCCTATGCTAAAGGGCATCAAGCTCGAGGGGAAAACACCAAAACCATTTAGCCAATAAGGCATTATTACACAATCTCGAATTACTTATGTCCCCAGGTTCACTGACCTCAACACTATTTGTGACGCCGGAGTTGGAGGGGTAAATGAATGAATCAACATCACATTGGAAGGAAAGGGAATTCTAATGCTATGCAAGACATGGCTAAGAAAGAGTTATAAGAACGAAGAGTTATTACTTATGCTAACAAGGTATACCTTTCATTTCGGTGAGCCAATCATTGGAACTCCAAAGTTAAGTGTGTTTCGTTTGAAGCAATTTTATGTTTGGTGATCTCTTAAAAAAATTTCTAGGAAGTATGGGAGTGAGAACAAAGCATGGTGAAAGCAACCGTGTTATATGTGGTGACAACCTTCACTCTCAAAGTAGTTCAAAACAAGTATGTAATGTGGCTAGGTAGTAGGATGCAACGAAATGTCGGAAACATTAGGTATCAAATCCGAATTTTGGGCCATGGGTGTTACACTACTTTCCCAACTAACTGAATGCCAACCCAAGCCTTATCAATCTAAAGTCTCCCATAAACTTTTCTCTATAGTTAAAGCTAAGTAAAATAGGGATCCCAGATATGAATAGAATTAAACTGGAATCCCACACAAGACAATTGGATGAGAATGAACCTACCTCCCTTAGAAGGAAAAAAAAAACTGTCCTCTTCAATCTTCTAAGTATCAAGGTTCCAATATGTCACAATTCTGGGATTATGATGGAGAGGAAGCCTCAAATAAGAAAAAAGGAAACTATCCCTCACAACCGAAGACAAACTAGAGAGGCCCAATCTAACATTATAGAATGATCACAGTTTAGACCAATCTAACTAGAAGATTCATAGAATGTTAATATCTAATATATGTGGTTGCAATCAGTTTCAACTCATAATCCAATAGTCCCTTACTTTTTTTAAATTGCCCTCTCATCAATAGGCCACCTATGGCAGTTACATTTTCAACCTCCTTGCTAAACTAGGTTGAATATCATGGAGGAAAATCATTATGCGTAAATAAAATGTAACTCGTTGTGAATGGATAGCACAACTTAAAGGCACTTCCAGTTTAAAAGGTCCCTGGACTTGTATTGTCAGTGTTATTCACTAGTAATTATTTTGTCAATAGATGAGGAATCTCCAACAAAATCCAAGGGATTTTTGTGATTTTTTTGTTTTTCGCAACTCCCCTAGGCTTCTGTGAGAGAATCCTCATTCCCCCACCGTTGTAACTCCTTTTTCATAATAAAGTTTGTGTCCTATTAAAAACTGTGCTAAAACTAAGATAATAGTTCATTTCATAAAGCAATTCAAGCCCAATTACGGAATTAGAAACACAAAATATGTAACGGTTCAAGCCCACCGCTAGCAAATATTGTCCTCTTTGGGCTTTCCTTTTCGGGCTTCCCCTCAAGGTTTTTAAAACGTGTCTGCTAGGGAAAGATTTCCACACCCTTATAAAAAATGTTTCATTCTCCTCCCCTATCGATGTGGGATCTCACAATCCACCCCCTTTCGGGGCCCAGCGTCCTCGCTGGCACTCGTTCTCTAATCGATGTGGGACCCCTTAATCCACCCCCTTCAGGGCCCAGCGTCCTTGCTGGCACACCGCCTCATGTCCACCCCCCTTCGGACTCAGCCTCCTCGCTGGCACATCGCCCGATGTCTAGCTTTGATACCATTTGTAACGCCCCTAATTTTCTTAACCTAATTAGTGACGTCAACCCACACATGCTTAAGTCATATATGCAAAAATTTATAATATACATCTTTAATTAAGGTCATGGACTTGCATAATAAGCTCAAAACATGAAATTCAACATAACATAGTTTTAAACAAACAATCACTACCCTATTATGCTTTAAACTAACTTGCATGGTTTTCCCAGCGTTCACCGTCATCCGTGCATAAGAGCTTTACCTTTATCTGAAAATTTAAGGGTAGCACATGGCTTGAGTATTTTATGAAGTACTCAATAAGTCACCCCAATGTTGCTTCCCTGAGCTGATCGAATAAGTTCTCAATGCATGGAAGGGGATACTTGTTCTTCACCATTCTTTTGTTCAGCTCCCTGTAACCGATACACAAGCGCATCGAGCCATCCTTTTTTTTAACAAATAACACTGGCGCACCCCATGAAGATACGTTGGGTCTAATAAATCCTTTATCCAATGGCTCATGTAGTGTCTTGAGTTCTTTCAGTTCAGCTAGTGTCATACAATACGGGGCCTTAGAGATAGGACCAGTACCTGGATCCAGCTCGATTCCAAAATCAACATCTCGGGACGGAGGAATTCCTGGCAAATCCTTTGGGAACACATCTGGGAATTCATTTGCAACTGGCACTACGGCTAAGGGAGTTTCTTCCTTTTTGGTATTCACGGCGCTGGCTAGTATAGTCCACGCTCTGTGGTGAACTAACTTTTTCGCCTTCATCATCGATATCACTTTAGGCATAACTCCCAGACACGTACCCTTGAAGTTGAAACTAGTCTTGAACGGTGGCATAAACACTTCTTTCTTGTAACCGTCTATGCTAGCATGATTTTTTGCTAATCAATCCATTCCCAATATTACATCATAAACAGTTATGTCAACTACCACTAGATCTACCTCTAGGCTAACTCCTGATATTAACACATGACCATCTTTTACTTTATAAACAGCAATCAAATCCACCCCTGTCGGGGTGCTAACAGAGAATTCATGCAACAAAGATTCTAATACAAATTTTGCTTAACTAACGAAAACCGCAGATAAAAATGAATGCGTAGATCTCAAAACAAACAGTGTTAAAGCAAGGTGACCAAGAACGGATAGTGTACCTATCACCACTGCATCAGGATTTCCAGTCCCCTTACTGGTAAAGGCATAAGCTCTTGTCGGATGACGGTTCTGAGTAGGATGATCCGCAATGCCAGTCCCCTCTCCTGATTTCCAGAATCATTCGCGCGATCTCATGGGTAGTCCTTGGCCATGTGACCCTCCTTTCCACACCGAAAACAGGCTCTGGTGTATGCCAAACATTGACCCAGTAATTCTTCCCACATTCATTACACTTGGGTCTGTTATCTGGTCTACTTTCATTCTTTTGTTGACCACGCCTAGAATCTCGATGTTGTCTGTTAGGTCGTCATTGTGGCTGTGATGAAGGTGGATCATGACGATCAACCTGGTCATGACATCGCTTCTATCCCACAATCGGTGGAGGTTCTCGAGATTCATCAACCCCCTCCATGGCCTTAGCTGCTCTTAGGGCGGCAGCATATGTATTAGGCACTATCGCCTCAACTGTATGGCGGATCCTCTTGTCCAATCCTGGTATGAACCTCTGTGTCATTCGATAATCAGTGTTCACCAACTCTGGGGCGAAGCGTTTCATTCTCGTAAACTCCCTGGCATAAGTGGTAACGAAACACCCCCTATGACACAGTTGTGTGAATTCTTGCTGCTTATGAAATTGAGCATCCTCAGGGTAGTACTCCTCCATAAAGGCATCCTTGAATTCCGCCCATGAGATTACACCTCCCTCAAGACTAATAATCTCGCGGGTGGACTGCCACTATAATTCTGCATCCTCTCGCAGCATGAACATTGCACACCGCACCTTCTGATCATCTGGACAGTTCAAAACCGGTCCTATCTCTAAGTGATATCGATGATGAAGGCAAAAAAGTTAGTTCAACACAAAGTGTGGGCTATACTAGCCAGCACTGTGAATACCAAAAAGAAAGAAACTCTCATAACTGTCGTGTCAGTTGCAAACGAATTCACATATGTGTTCCCATAGAATTTTCCTAGAATTCCTCTGTCACGAGATGTTGATTTTGGAATAGAGTTGGAACCAGGTACCGATCCTATCTCTTAGGCCCTGTATCGTATGGTGCCAGCTGACCTGAAAAAACTCAATTAAGAGTCGTTGGATAAAGGAATTATTAGACCCAGCGTATCTCCCTGGGGTGTGCCAGTGCTATTTGTTAACAAAAAGGATGGCTCAATGCGCTTGTGCATCGATTACAGAGAGCTGAACAAAAGATCGGTGAAGAACAAGTATCCCCTTCCACGAATTGAGGACTTATTCGATCAGCTCAGGGAAGCAATAGTGGGATGACTTACTGACTATTTCATATAAAGGTAAAGCTCCTATGCACGAATGACAGTGAACGCTAGGAAGGCCATGGAAGTCAAATTAGAGCATAATAGGACAGTTGATTGCTTTAAATTTTAAATTAGGGTCGCATTGAATTTCAGTTAGTAGTTGTTAGGTATTTTACTACAAACAATTTGATTTATGTTTATTGAATTTCATGTTTTGAACTTGGACTTATTTTAAAGATGTTTAGTATGAATTTCCGCATATATGACTTGGGTTGACGTCACTAATTAGGTTAAGAAAATGAAGAGCATTACAAAATATTCCCAAATGATAGACTCCAACGCTAGCAGATCCAATAGAGAGAAAAATATATCTAGATAATGAATTTTGTGTCATTTACGTTTGAGGCTTTTGGTTTTCACTCAGAAACTAGCACCACCAGAGTTCATCTCGCACTAGGTTAGCTACAATAAGCATTCAAGAGAACAGCTACAAGAATACAGCAAAACAGAGTGCAGGGTTAAACCTTCCAACAAATATATAGAACAAACCAGTACAATGAAACAAAAGGGATAAATAGATTGACTAAAATGCTTACTGGCAGAGAAGATGAAGCACTGGAAAACCCAAGCTCTTGGTAACCTAAACATTTGATCCAACAGAATTGCATTGCATCAATTAGAAACAAATACATTGTGAACCCATAAGAAAAAAAAAATCTCAAAAGCACCATAGCCATGAAGAGGGAGCGAAGCCCCGAGGCGAGAGAGAGAAACGGCTTCCATGGACAAAACACGAGCAAAGCTTGAGCAGAAGAAGGGTTTCACAAAACAGAGCCGCTCTATTTCATAAGAAATTGCGTCTAAGCTTAGGCTGAGAATTAAAAAAAAATGATAAACAACCGAATGATTCTAAAATCATGTGACCAAGACAAGAACTCCAATCACCATAGCTAAGTCGAACACGCTTGCATACAAACATCGACAATTTAAGCCTAGAAACAAACTTGGAGTGAGATGATTTTGGTTCAATCAGATGAATCAGAACAAAAGGTAGAAAACCATGATGTTGGACGGAATATTCAACAGGACGTTGCAAGGTAGAGTTGTTGATGAATTGAAGTGATTACCAGAACCGAGAGAATAGAGAACCCAGAAATGGCGAACGATACAGAAAGTGAAGAGACAAGGGTAGGGCAAAAGCTCGTCTTCTTCTTCTTCTTCTTCTTCTTCTTCTTCTTCTTCAAGAAGAAATCACAAGGAGTGGGCAATATGCGTATCTGTACAAGGGTATTTGATCGCAATCAGTATCGATATGGGCTCTGGGGATGGCCACTCTCGATAACTGTAAGAGCCGGTTCGGTTTGGACTTTTTCTACGGAGCATATCTTTTCATAAATTAAATTAAAAAAATAAAAAATAAAAAAAATTCCTAAGAACGTGACACCGTTCAAAATTTTCAATAATACCCTTAAACTTTTAAAAATCTCAAAAATACTATTATAGTTAATTTGGATGGAACCATTGCTACCTTGTTTCAAAAAAATTCCTTAAATTAAAAAAAGATGTCATTAATACCTTTTTATCTTTTTTTTATAAAGTTCAAAAACACCCTTATCATTAGTATATGTTTAATAAATATTTATGAAATTTTAAAAGTAACGTTAACATCATTTACTTTTATTTAAAAAGTTCAAAAAAAATTACGTACAAAAATTGTAACGCCCCTAATTTTTCTTAACCTAATTAGACATTACCTTGCATGCATAAGACATAAGACATAAGACAGAAGCTCATATAAAATAACTTCGAAAATAACGGCATGGTCTTACATAAGTAGTTCAAAACACGAAATTCAACCTAACTCAGGAAATCATTCAACAACCAAAACCAGAAAAATTAAATGCAAACGTTTATTATTCAAGAACATCTACGGTTCTATAAAGCCCTCATTCCAACTTCCATGGTCTTCACAACGTCCACCGTCAACCGTGCATGAGAGTCTTGCCTTTACCTGAAAAATAGGGGTAGAACATGGATTGAGTATTGTATGAAATACTCAGCAAGTCACCCCACTTTTGAGGTTAGGTGTACAATACACATGCAAATCACGTGCAAAATATGAGTGGGATCTGTCTTCCATTCACTTTATATGGCCTTAGGTCCTTGCTTTACCCGGGCAGGGAGGATGTATAGTACTTCTCCACACACGGCTCACGTACATGTACGTGGGCCCACCAGGCGGGCTCGTATACGAACTCCCTAGGCCTGGCATGGTCGGACACAACGTATTACACGCCACCAAATGCTACGGAAAAGAAAAGGTTTGCATGATATCATAGCGAGCATAATATCGAACGTACGCACAAACATGCATAAGGTCCCATGATGTACCTTACATGGCATAATACATATTACGTTTCATTTCCTTTTTGCATTCCATAGCATGGCTCAATTAAGCAGCGACATAGCAACATTCTTCAATCCATCACATTCAAAGCATGTAAGACTTCCATAACATAATAGCGTATCAATTCATTCATGAAAACAGTGTAATAGACTGCATGCATACATAGTAAACAATTCATGACAATACAAGAACACATTGTTAGATTATGGAGTCTACTGCTTATTTATAGCTTAGTCAACGGTTATACATAGTAAAGCTATATTTAGTAACTGACATATAAAATAAATTGTCATAAAGATAAATGGCTATGTATAGTAAAAAGTTATATCTGGTAAAACTATATATGGTAGATACTTATATATACTAGATGGTTATATCTAGTAAAGCTATGTATAGTAAGGTAAACCATATATATACCCTCATAACTTTGAAAATGTATTGTATTCTCTGTATTCTCTTACGGTACATACTTGAAATCATCAATATAAATCCTTTAGCCAAAGTTCTCCTTGCATTTTCTCTATCATGTTCTTTGTGTTCATCTAGATCGAGTGTATGCGTTGTTGTGCAATCCTAACAACCGGTATCAGAGTTAGGCGAAATTCACCACGATATGTGAAGATGGAAAGTTCAAAGATTGGAATTGAGAAGTTCGATGGATCCGATTTCAGTTTCTGGAAGATGTAGATTGAAGATTATCTGTACCAGAAAGATCTTCACGAACCCCTATTGGGAGTGATGTCGGATATCATGACCACGGAGCAGTGGAAGCTCAAGAATTGACAAGCCTTAAGGCTTATCCGGTTGACGCTATCAAAAAATGTGGCGTTCAACATCATCAAGGAGAAGACAACGTCAGATCTGTTGAAGGCGCTGTCGAATATGTACGAAAAACCGTCGGCTATGAACAAGGTGTATTTGATGCGGAGATTGTTCAATCTACAGATGTCTGAAGGTGGATCTGTTGTTGATCATATAAATGAATTCAATATGATCGTAAGTCAACTGAGTTCGGTGAAAATTAATTTCGAGGATGAAATTAAAGCATTGATTTTGATGTCATCTTTACCCGAGTCGTGGGATACTGTTGTTGCCGCAATCAGCAATTCCCGAGAATCTGATAAACTGAAGTTTGATGAAATTCGAGATGTAGTTCTCAGCAAAAGTATTCGCAAACGATAAATTGGAAATTCATCTGGTAGTACTCTCAGTGTTGACCAACGGGGAAGAAGTAAACCGAAGGGCCCAAACAAAGGACGATCAAAATCAAAGAACCGAGAAAAATCTCCAAATAGACCAAACGTAACGTGTTGGAATTGTAGAGAAAAATGTCACGTTCTGACATATTGTACAAGACCAAAGAGGAAGCAGAATCACAAATCTGGAGATGATGATGATTTTATAAATTCAGCAAAAGACATTGAGGATGCTCTAATCCTCAGCGTGGCCAGTTTTATTGAATCCTGGATTTTGGATTCAGGTGCATCTTTTCATTCGTCTCCAAATAAAGAGTTGTTCCGGAATTTCAAGTCTAGAAATTTCGAGAAGGTGTATCTTGCCGACAACAAAGATTTGGAGATTAAAGGAAAAGGAGATGTATGCATAAAAACTCCCACAGGAAATCAGTGGACATTAAAGGATGTCAGATATATTCTTGGTCTCAAGAAGAACCTGATTTGGTCAGTTGGACAACACAGGTTATGCAACAGAGTTAGGGAAGAGTTCGTGGAAGATTATGAAGGGTGCTACGGTAGTAGCACGTGGCACAAAATCTGGAACCTTATACACCACTGCAGGGTGTATGAACATAGTTGTTGCTAAGAGTGCTTCAAATTCAAGTCTATGGCACAATAGACTTGGACATATGAGCGTGAAAGGAATGAAGATACTAGCTGCGAAAGGAGTTTTAGAAAGTCTGAAATCTGTTGATGTGGGTCGTTATCAGAACTGTGTTATGAGAAAGTAGAAGCGAGTTAGCTTCACAAGGACTGCTAGAGAATTGAAGAAAGTGCGGTTGAAAATGGTCCATACAGATGTGGAGCATGGTTCCAAAACCACGAAGCAAGTGAGAGTTGAGCTTGAGTTGCAGGAAACTCACCTAGTGATGTTGTAGCAGATACTAATGAAACTCTTGAGACTATTGCTGAGGAACCAAAGGTGGAGCAAGGTTCCAAGACCACGAAGCAAGTGAGAGTTGAGCTTGAGTTGCAGGAAAACTCACGTAGTGATGTTGTAGCAGATACTCATGAAACTCCTGAGACTATTGCTAAGGAACCAGAGGTGGAGCAAGGTTCCAAGACAACGAAGCAAGTGGGAGTTGAGGTTGAGTTGCGAAAAAAATCACCTAGTGATGTTGTAGCAGATACTCAAGAAACTCCTGAGACTGTTGCGGAGGAACCAGCGGTAGAGCAAGTGACACCTCAACCGGTGTTGAGAAGATCATCCAGTACTATCAAAGTACCAGATATGTATGTCCCTTCATTACACTATCTGTTGCTGATGAAAGGGAACTAGAACCCTTTGACGAGGCCCTACAGTTGGAGGATACAACCAAGTGGGAGCAAGCCATGGATGATGAGATGTCTAAGCTTCAAAAATGCGTTGTACTGAGGCTGAGTACGTGGCAATAGCTGAAGCTGGAAAGAAGACGATATGGATGACTGTCTATCTGGAAGAATTGGGCAAGAAGCAGCAAGAAAAGATTCTTTATAGAGATAGTCAGAGTGTCATACAGTTGGTGAGGAACCCGGTCTATCATTTAAAGATAAAACACGGAAGGCGATGTCATTTCACTTGCAGGTTAGTGAAAGATGGTGATGTGTTTGGAGAAGATAGAGGGTGCAAAGAATCCAGCAAACATGTTGACAAAATGTGTTGATGTTGGAATATTGAGGTTGTGCAAAGCCTCCATTGGTATGGATCAGTGAACATGCTCATGGCCGTTTGAGAATGAAATTCTTGGTTGACTAGATCAGTCAAGTGGGAGAATTGTTAGGTTATGGAGTCTGCTGCTTATTTATAGCTTAGTCAACGGTTATACATACTAAAACCATATTTAGTAAATGATATATAAAATAAATTGTCAGTAAATAGCTATGTATACGAAAAAAGCTATATCTGGTAAATAGATAATTATATACAGTAGAGTGTTATATCTGGTAAAGCTATATATAGTAAACTAAACCATATATATATCCGCTCAGCAGAACTTTGAAAAGGTAATTTCTTGTATTCTATGTATTCTCTTATTGTACATACTTGAAGTTGTCAATATAAATCCTTTAACCAGAGTTCTCCTTGCATTTTCTCTATCCTGTTCTTTGTGTTCATCTAGATCGAGTGTGTGCGTTGTTGTATGATCCTACAATATCTTTAACAAAGATCATGACATCACACGGTTGAAAATGTACGATCGTGCTAGTTGTTATCAGTGTCACACTTTATGTATCTAGTTGGACAAGATTGTCAGAAAAATAAATCCAAGGGTTGAATGAAGAATTCACAAGTGTGTCAAGAGTGCCAGAGTGGGCAAGACGGTTGCAAATCAAAATCAAATAACATCGGACAATATCTGCTAGCGGAAGGGAAAGCCCAAAGAGAACAATATCTGCTAGCGGTGGACTTCGGGCGTTACAAATGGTATCAGAGCTAGACACCAGACGATGTGCCAACCTTCTCGCTGTTCTCCGAAGGGGGTAGACACGAGGCGGTGTGCCAGTAAGGACACTGGGCCCCAAAAGGGGGTGGATTGTGATGTTCCACATTGGTTGGGGAGGAGAACAAAACACCCTTTATAAGGGTGTGGAAACCTTTCCCTAGAAGACGCGTTTTAAAGTCTTGAGGGGAAGCCCAAAAGGAAAAGCCCAAAAATGACAATATGTTACAGAACCATTTCTTACAAGGGTGTAGAAAACCCTTTTAAAATCATAAGGATGACGACGATGTGTAACTGGTCAAAACAAACAATATCTACCAGCAGTAAACTTGTAATTGTATCCTAACAATAAATATATATTTGAAGTTTTAAAGTTAGGTTAAATTTTTTTAAAAGATTATCAATGAAACTTTTCACTAAAGGTATTTTTTAAATTAATTTAGCCAATTTTTTAAACTAAATCTTTATTGTCTTATAAATTTAAAAATAAATGATATGAGAACTTAAAAATAATATCTTCTCTGTGAGACCATACATAACCAATCACTATACTTTTCAAAGATTGGGCCAAGTGTTTTTTTCTTTTTTATCTTCTATTTAATTGAAGTGGCCCAATTATAAATAGTCATCTAACTCCATATATTTTAAAGGTTATGAATTAAGTATAAAATTGTTTGTTGATGTTATATATATATATATATTTTTTGCCACTCTCGATATTTTTTTGATATTAATTTAGATATGTGACAATTTATCAAATATATTTATATACTCATTCGTATTATTCGATCCTAACCAGCGATGAAAGAGTGGTAGAACGAAAAGACTATTAAATCAGTTAGAACTAAGTCTCTATAGATTTTAGAATTTTCACAATATATTTTTCGTTTCTCTTCATTTTAAATAAATGTTGGTTATTATTTAATGAGCTTAGTAAAAATAATCAATTTAAAATTAATTGGGTCTAATTATTAGAAAAATCAAAATTGTGATAATGTAATGTAAAAGGAAAAAAAAAACAACTTTTAAAATTTTTTTTTCCTTTCTTTCTCTCTCGTGGATATTGTCAAGGTAATCACAAAGTTTTTCAATTTAAATATAACATTATTTCAAAATTATATGCTTATAAATAGAGAAACCAGGGTGAACCCATTTCTCTCCACAACTATTTCGGTACATTTCAATTCCAAATCGGAGAATGAGTATACAATTCTCTTTCTCTCTTTTATGTTTTGAGTATCACTATACTTTCCTTCTCTCTTAGTCAAGATCTACCTCGAGACTATGTTGATGCCCACAATGTTGTTCGTGCCCAAGTTGGTGTCGAGCCTATCCAGTGGGATGAGAAACTGGCAAACTATGTTACACAATATGTTGACAAACGTAGTAGTGATTGCCTACTATTGCACTCTCACGGGCCTTATAGAGAGAATCTTGCAATGAGTACGGGTGAAATGTCTGGCATCGAAGCAGTTCAAATGTGGGTGGATGAAAAACAATTATATGATTATGACTCCAATACATGCGCTGATGACGAAATGTGTAGCCACTACACTCAAGTGGTATGGAGGAACTCGATGAGAGTTGGATGTGCGAAAGTTAGTTGTAACAATGGAGGTTATTAGAATATCTTATAATAATTAATTATGGAATATATCTTAGATATCCGTAATTAGTTAATATTTCTTCTTTTATGATTTGATTAGTAGTATATTTTATTTTATTCTCAAGATTTAGTTAGTTTATATTTTCCTTATTTGTAGGTATTAGTTGGTAGTTTGTATCCTATTTAAACGTTATGAATATCAATGAAGAATACATACCTTCCAATTATATTTCTATTTCTCATTCTTAACATGGTATCAGAGCACCGATTTTGGTATTCCTAATGCCCCTTGGACTCAGAGTCCAATGGGGAGTATTAAACCTAAAGTCAAATCCTAACTCAATCAGTGAAGCCTTTACAGTCGTCGATCATCCATCGTGATAAGTTTTATCGTGATAAGTCCAATCGAGTATCACAACAACCACAACTTCCTTTCAACAGCTTCCAAACCATCGCCATTGCTTCCGAACCTTAAGCAACCACTACTAGTCCTTAAGCAACCACAACAAGGACAACAGATGATATATATCCAGCATCTTCAAATTTCTCACCAAGCTCAAAGGTGGCATATTCAAGATGTTCGTATTTTCTTTCACAACCTCTCATGTGATCCAGAGCACCGATCATGGTGTTATTATCCAACTTCAAAACTTCGGATGTTTATTTAACACATCCTTATTATATTCATCACTCTGATCAACTAGGATATTCACTTGTTCCAATCAAATTGAATGGAACAAATTACCAATCCTGGAGTAAATCATTTATGCATGGACCAAAAACTGATCAGGAGGATATTCACTTGTTCCAATCAAATTAAATGGGACAAATTACCAATCCTCGAGTAAATCATTGCGGTCTATTTCTGGGTAAATTTAATTATTTCTTGCAAGATCATCAACAAATACTTGGTTTTGCATCTTCTGGTGAAATTCAATAATTTATTGGAAGTCTATAAAGCAAACCAATGTGTCCAGATCATCAGCAAATACTTGTTTAGAGTTAACTTGACGGATATTTTCACTACTGGGAAGACAAAAGTGTTATTGACCTACACTCGTAAAGGCAAGTCGGGTGTTATTGACCTACACTCGTAAAGGCAAGTCGGGTGTTATTGACCTACACTCGTAAAGGCAAGTCGGGTGTTATTGACCTACACTCGTAAAGGCAAGTCGGGTGTTATTGACCTACACTCGTAAAGGCAAGTCGGGTGTTATTGACCTACACTCGTAAAGGCAAGTCGGGTGTTATTGACCTACACTCGTAAAGGCAAGTCGGGTGTTATTGACCTACACTCGTAAAGGCAAGTCGGGTGTTATTGACCTACACTCGTAAAGGCAAGTCGGGTGTTATTGACCAACACTCGTAAAGACAAGTCGGGTGTTATTGACCAACACTCGTAAAGACAAGTCGGGTGTTATTGACCAACACGCTCCAACTTGAGGGGGAGTATTAGAATATCTTATAATAATTAATTATGGAATATATCTTAGATATCCGTAATTAGTTAATATTTCTTCTTTTATGATTTGATTAGTAGTATATTTTATTTTATTCTCAAGATTTAGTTAGTTTATATTTTCCTTATTTGTAGGTATTAGTTGGTAGTTTGTATCCTATTTAAACGTTATGAATATCAATGAAGAATACATACCTTCCAATTATATTTCTATTTCTCATTCTTAACAGAGGTGCATTCATCATTTGCAGTTATGATCCACCGGGCAATTTCATAGGTGAGTGGCCATACTAAAGGTTACTTCATGGCTAAGTGTGAGTTTGACATTAGGGTTATGAGAAGATATTTACATGTTTATAAATAAAATAATATAAAATTGTTAGTTGATTGTGCTTCACTACTATTATTAATAAAATGTTAAACGTACGTGTTTGTATTATTTTTTAATTATAATAGTAATATTTGAAATGTGTATTTTTTAAACTCCTTTTTTATGATTTATTTATTCAAAATCCATAGTAGAATCGAGTAGGTTACTTGCAGATCGTGTCATACGACGTGCATACTTTTCAATTTCATATAAAAATAATTAGATTTCTACATACAATTCTTAAAAACTACTAACAACCTCCTCCAAACTCAAATGTTGAATAACGTCTCAAAAGTCTCCCTTATTTCAAAGTTGCAAATGCCAAGCAATTTTTTTGAAATGGTTTAACTTCTCTTTTGATAAAGCCTCAGTAAGATTGTCTATTATCTGTTCATTGGTATTATAATATTGTACGCCAATTTATTTTTTCACAACAAGATCACGAATATAATGATGTCGAAGTTCAACATGTTTTGTTCTGTTGCGAAATATTGAACTTTTTTGTCATAAAGATAATTGCTTTGTTATCACAAAATATCTATGTTGCTCCTTTTTACTCAATGAGTAGCAAACGATGAACGATCGACATAAGTGACATACAGTGAGCCGACGACAAGTGATGAACAAGCATAATAGAGGTTTAATTTTGGAGAGAATGAACAAAAGAGAAAAGAGTTTGATGTGTGTCGTATGAAAAACCTTAGAAATATATAGTCATTTCTATTTGGGCTGAACTAACGTAGAATTTTATGAACGAGTAAATCAAATCGAACCAATCGATTTTGAAATGATATTTGAAATCAAATTAGATTGAAATAAATTAAGAACTACCTTTTCAATTTTTAGATAAGAAACTTTTAATTAAATCTCAAATTCCTAATTTTAAAATTTTAGTATTTCGGTATAGTTTTAAAATATTGGACTTTTTATGAAGTGCATTTGGATTAGTTGGGAAATATTTTTTTTGGATCAACTTGAAATTTTAGGTTTGTTTAAAATTTTGAGTTTGTTTGGTTGGTGACGTGATCAACTCAATTCAATCCAATCCAACCAAAATTTTAAATTTCGGGTAGATTGAGTTGAATTAATAAGTTGTTTTAATAATTATTTAAGAAAATTTTACTAAATATCAAATATCAAATATTTACAGTTACAATTATTTTAAATTTTTATAATAATATTAAAATTAGGGTACGAGAGTTAGGTTATTACTTTATTTTTGAGTTGATCTGGTTGATTCAACAAAAAAAAAACTAATCCAATTCAATTTTTACCATTGAAAATGTGAGTCGGTGTGATTTAGATTATTAAGTTATTAGATTATATGAACAACTTATTTTTATTTTTATTATTATTATTTATTTATTGTTTTTTTTTTTTTTTTTTTTTGTCGTTCTAAGACATAGGAAAAAGAGAAGGAAAAGGAAGGAAAAAAAAAAAAAAACAAGTAATAACAAAATTAAAAAAATCTCTTCCTTTCCCTCTCTCTCGCGCGCGAACATCACTGCACAGCCCTCCTCTTTCTTCGTCTTTTTAAACGCCGGCGACAGTGACGACTCCGGCAAGAGTTCGGTGACGACGCGATCACTCTCTCGGACTCCAGATACTCGAGATTGGCAGAAGACCCGACGGTAGCGATTCGAGCTCATCACCCACGCCACGACTTGCGGCATCGATTTGTGCGACTCTCTTTCATCTCCCCTATGTGAGGCGCCTCTCCGGCACTCTACTCACAACCGAAGACGACCCGAGTTCCCCTACGAGCAGTGCGATTTCAGCTTTTCTACGACCAACAGAGAATGCAGCGACACCCAGGTCTGTGATGACGTGATTCTAACGAATAGAGCACGGCTTCCAGCAGTTCTGCGGATAGCCGCGCGTTTGTTTCGACAACAAACTTCTCTCCAGCAAGTTTCGATTGTGAACCACAACTCGAATAGCCTCAGGTCCAGATATCCATAGCCTAAAGAGTGCGCGATTGTACACATTAAAAACCAGCCAAGACTCCATCCTTTTTGGTAAGAATTAGTGGGTAACTACTCGTACTAAACCTTTTTGGATTCGTTATAAGTGTTGATTATTAGGCTTTAATGTTTGAATTTATATTGTTTTGAACTAGTTTCGAATTAATTGAACAAGATTTAAGACCGATGTTGGGATAAGGCTAGAGCTTACAAAAACACCTTTCAATCTAAGTTGACGTGGAAAATAGAATTGTTCCAAAATGATTTGTTTGTGGTTATTCATTAGCAAAAGACTCTCAAATATGTTTGTGTGAATTCCTATATTGATTTTGATCAGAATATGAGCTTAATAAAATAGCCTGCTCATCGAGAAAATACATGTTGATGGTTGATTGAAAGTACATGTCAGACAACATGATATAAACTTCATGTTTGGCTGTGGTATGCCTTGTGTGTGTTATTGGAAGTGTAAGGGTTAGTTCCTAGTAACCTAAGTATCTGAGCAATGGTTAAAAATAGTTAAGGGCCAATACGTCAAAGCTATATTGGAGTCTTGGGTAAAAATGGGGTAAAAATGGTCAAGGGTCAATACTTTAGTGTTGGGGTCCGGGTAAACATGGGTAAGGGCTCTTGTGTTGAGAAGAGCAGATTTGGAGCCTTGGTTAAAATAATTTGAGACTACCAACCTCTTGGTCCTTGTAAACTAGAGCCTATTGAGGTCTTTTCCAAGTTGAGTCTTTTTTCTCCCTTTCTTTTTGCGTGGATAGGTGGACATTTCTTTCAAGAACTCAATTATTCAATATTTTTGGTAGCATCCCATATGGGACATTTCATGCCTTTTTTTTTTTTTTTTTTTTTTTTTTGGTGAGCCACACGTTTAGTAAAGAAAAAGTAGATACTATTTATCAAAGCCTTCCTCTAGTCCTTGTGGATCAAAAGGAACAACAAACTCATGTTGAAACACTACATAGGGCGAGTTGAACTGAATTTGGAGGAGCTTTCACCAATAGGTGTCATGCCAAGGTGAAATGCTTGATTACGATGCAAGCTTGGAAGATCATTATGTTGGGTAAAAATTTGGATATAACGAGCAATAATGATCAACTAGGCTTGTTAGTGTTGCAAAGCAATTGTTATCATTCCCACTATAAATAGTAGTTGCTTTCCATGTGAGGTACATAAGTCTAACCCATCAAACATAGCAACCATATTGGTGTGCAATCTTTCTTTGTTCATGCTGCTTCCCTTTCTCAAATAAGTATTCTATTCACAGACCTACCGCTCAACTTGGCCTACACCTTGAGCCAGATCTATGCATCAAAAATACCCATCATCAACCCAACTCTTCCATCAACTTTTCATTAAAATCAAAAAAGAAAAAATGAAAAAAGGGAGAATACTAGCTCTCTGGTCTTTAACTTGGCCAGCCACTTCTACTACTAATTTGGTCATGAAAAGAAAATGACTTGGAAATTCACGTTGGCAATGTCTCTCATCACACCACTTACGAGCCCGCTCCTGACTCACCCACGCGTAACCATCAAAGGTATCATGAGTACTCAGGCCAAACACAGTTTAAACTGAAACTAAACCGATTTAGAAAAAATATAACTCATTAATTTTAGTTATTAGGTGTCGTGAAAAAATCAAATTGAATCCAGCCCTGATTCAACCTTGTGGCCCATATTTAGTCCAACATTAGAACAAAATGTAGCTGCTTTCCACTATTGCTTGTTCAATGAGTCAAAGCCCTGACCTCATTCACTAGTTTAAATTGTTAAAGTTTTGTTTTTCTTTATACATCTATTAATTTTCTAGTTCAACAATGTGGATGAGAATTTGAACAGAATTTTAAGACATATATATATAATTCTCCAACCAGTTGAGCAATTTGAGGTAGCTTTTATGATGACCCGTTTTTCGATGCCTCGAATCATGGATCACCACGTAGATTTAAGAAAAAAAAAAAAAAAAAAATCCTTCAAATTTAAAGGTGGAAAACACAAGGAAAATTTAAGATTTAAATATGCATTAAAACTGATATAAAGTTAATTAAAAATACAAAATAGCGTTCTCGAGGTTAGTTCAAATAGTTTACTCAAAATACACCAAAACAACATTTAAAGAAAATAAAACGACAAGAAAGGAAGAAGACTCGATCTAAGGGTAAATAGCATATATCCAACATAATATACGGGCATACAAGGGTACATAATCCCTATAGCAACTACCATACATATAGTATACATATAGCCGTGTCCAACATGCTCAATCAATAGATTTACAAACATATGAGACATGCTAGAGTCATGGTCAGGTTGGGACTAATAAATATACAACTGTCCAGTATGTAGGTAGACTTTCCTGGCATAAAATGTGCCGGTTGATGAGCCTATCAATGATCATTCATATTACTATATAGCCCTTAGACGTCCTTGATAACCCCATGAAGTCTATGGCTATATTCTCTTATTTTCACTTCGAAATACTTAGAGATTGCAACAAACCTGGTGGTCTTTATCTCAGTGCCTTCACTTATTGGCAGATTAGACATAGTGAATTCTATTATATCCTTCTTCATATTGTGGCACCACTAATGCTATTTTAGGTCTTGGTAGTGCTTGGGTGCATCAACGGCGTATTCTCGACCTAACATGGTTTGTTGTCCTTGTTGGATCAAATTTTGGATTGTTAATTTTGTGCATTGGATCTGTCTTTGGCTTGTTGTTCTTATACGTTGGATCTGCCTTTAATTTGTTAATCTTATATGTTGGATCGATTCTTAGCTTGTTGATCTTCTACGTTGGATCGATCCTTAACTTGTTGATTTTATACATTAGATCATCTATTGGCTTTAGGTCTTAAAGTCTCTTAATCTTCAAAGTGTCTTTGGTTTTTGAAGAGTCTTCCATCTTCAAGTTGCAGAGAATCTTCGATTTTCAAGAGCTTCAAGGAGTCTTCTGATTTTGTTGAAGTCTTCTGAGTGCTCTTAAATGTCTCTAGGTTCAATTTTCTAAATCTTAAACGTGTCGAAGTTACGTGTATGTCTCTAAGTTCAACAATTGTTGAATATACTTACAAAATGTAAATTTTAAAAATAAATATATTTAAAAAGAAATACTTCATCTTCAAAATTCAAAAGGTAGTATTTTCCTTTTTTAAATAAAATCTCACAATTGTTGAATATATGTGTGCAATATATTGGCTGTATATATAGGTTTTCCAACGTGGTTCCTTCTAGTAAGTTTAAGATACTGACCTGATCACGCATATCACATTTTTGTTCCTTTGGAGATGAAAATATCCCCAAATGGAACTTGTTGGTTGACTCTTAAGTAATCACTTGAAGCTAGAACTGTATAAGAAAGAATAAAGTCATTTGAGATTAATTTCTTATTGGTATAACGGGCAATAGTGTGAGGCATTAAACTATCATATCAGGCAATATGTATTGTGGATAAATTTAAGTTTCTTAAATTTTTTATAACTGTCGAGATTGAATTCTAACTTTCTCCAAATTATAGTGACCAAATTTGTAGTTTAACCTATTGCTTGACTTGAGTTAGAGAAAATGAGAAGTTTTACTAATGTTTCTTCCAATGTTTAGTTGAAAATTTGGGGGTGTTGTACTTAAACTCCTCCCGTTTCTCTATTGCAGACCCCTCCTTTTCCCCATCACCTGCTGAGTCGAGGAAGAAGATGCAAAGATGAGCACCTTCCCCATGTGAAATTAAGGGCACCAATTGACACAAAGATGTCTCGAAGATCGACTAGGTTAGCACAAAATGCAAATGAATATTTGAAGAAAGCAATAAATAGTGAAGCTGCAACATCATCTGGAACTAAGAGATATGGTGTATCTGGGGGAAGCCATAAATCTTCTAGAGGGAGGCCGAAGTTGAAGCGGAATAATGAAATCAAGCTAAATGAAGTTACGTTTCCTCCTTTATCTTTTGAGCAATTAGAGGGAAAGAAGAGAAAGGCTTACAGAAAAAGCTCAGTGGTCACAAGAGCAACTGCTTCAAAGAACTTCAAGTCTGAAGGGATCAAAAAAGGGGACGGGAGATCAAGGAAGAGGGTGTACTATCAGAAAGTGGTTTTTGATGGTGGTGAATTTGAGGTTGGGGATGATGTTTATGTGAGAAGGAGAGAAGATGCAAGCTCCGACGATGAAGACCCCGAAGTTGAGGAGTGTAGAGTGTGCTTTAAGTCTGGAAAGGCTATAATGATCGAATGTGATGATTGTCTTGGTGGTTTTCATTTGAAGTGTTTGGAGCCGCCCATGAAGGAAATCCCTGATGGTGATTGGATTTGTGGGTTTTGTGAGGCTACTAAAATGGGCAAAGAGGTTCAATTACCAAAACCTCCGGCAGGTAAAAAACGGGTTAGGACAATGAGGGAGAAGCTTCTGGCAGGTGACTTGTGGGCTGCTCAAATTGAAAGGTTGATTTGTATTGACTTATTTTTTCTTTTTTTGAATGTTTATAAATGTCAGCCTGATTTTCATGTGTACAATTAGTTAATTAGACTGTTGGAAATGTGCAGTTTATGGAAAGAAGTAAATGGCAACCATCACTGTAAGGTTAGATGGTATATAATCCCAGAAGAGACAGCAGCTGGAAGGCAACCACATAACTTGAAGAGAGAGCTTTATTTAACTAATGATTACGCAGATATTGAGGTAATTAATTGGGTTTTACTTATGGTAGTTGTAATCTCCTAGTGAACGTAGTTGAATTCATTTCTACGTATTTGAGATACTTCTGCTCTCTCTCTCTCTCTCTCTCCTTTTTTCCTTTTGTTATCTATATTTCCTTTTCTATTTGCTAGTTTATCTAGTTGAAAGGAAGGTCGCGTATGCCATCGAAAGTCCATGTGCAATTATGCACAAGATGTTGACACCTTTAAAGAGCTAGGTTATATGTGGAAACTAGTCACATTATTTTAGAAAGCCAAGCCATCCAGACTTAATTGTTTATGCTCATAATTTTTCTTTTGCCAAGCGAGGATCGACTAATTTTCATCTTGGCTTTATATAATGGAGAGCACATGTCAATTCATTCAACCTAGCCCAAGGACATGCCTATAGTTTTTACGTTCAATTCATATTTTCACAGAATTAGCAGCAAGGTGTGAGACCTCCATTTGGGCATGCTTGTTCAAGGAAGGGTAAAAGAGGAATTGCACACAAGATAGAGCTTTACTGTACTAGAGATCGAATATGTTCAACCCCGGTCCTTGCCCTACTTGATTTTAGCAAACCGTTGAGTTGGTTGTGGCTGCTTCAAGAATGGGTGTGGTGGCTGTATTGTCTCATCAAAATCATCCACTTGAATATTATAGTGAATTATTTAGTTCCCTTGGAGAACATATGAGCAAGAACTTTACTACGTAATTTGAGCATTAAAACAATAAGAGCATTGTCTCTTAGGGAAAGAGTTTATACTATGTACGAACCATTTCTCACTCAAACTTTTACACAAAAAAAAAAAAAAAACACTAATAGAATACATGCACTGTTCCTCAATGGATCGAGTCCAATGCCTATAAAATTATTTGCGGCCAGAGTTTAGATGGTCTCTATTTTCAATGTTGCTGACCTCTTTACCTATCACCCTCCTGATGGTTTCCAATGACTTCATGAACTTGAGGACAAGTTGTTTTGTTAGACGGAGGGAATTGTTGTAGGTTGTGTTTTGTTTTCCTTGATCAGTTGGCTATTAACTGCCATAATTAGTTTGTTTCTTCTTTTACCGTTGATTTTAGTCGTTGTTAGAGTTAGTTACAGAGGTAAGTAGGGAGCTGACCTATAAATAGCAGCTTTCTAAGCTGTATAAAAACTTTCAATCAATAAAAGAAGACGATCCTTGCATTCAAAATTATCAGTAAATTGGGACAAAAAGAGTGATTACTCCAGTTGGAAATTCTTTCTATGGACTTGGTTATGAAAAAAAAAAAGAAAGTCCATGTGCATTTCAGTTTCATGTCAAAATAACTTATGATGAATGGGGTGAAAATAACCTTTGACGAAATGTTGGAGGCTTGTGAAAATAATGTGACTGAACCGCTGTGGTATAAAATAAGACTGCATATGTTAGCATTGCTTCTATGTAGTTATGGTCCTTCAGTGGAAGAACTGGTGGTTAATAAGAGAGTTGTGGGGGTTGAGAAGATGGTAAGGGTGCAATGGAAAAGAAACTGAAGAAATGCTTGAGCATATAAATGCATTAGCTTGTTAATTTTAAATATCCTTATAATATGTATTTTTAAAATATATTCTAGTAAATGTAGCCTTACCATGGCTGTATCTTAGATTTGTAGAAAATAGTGCGTCATTAAATGTGCTGCAATGTGTGCTTTTTTGAAACCGTTATTTTGATAAAGCTCTTTTACGGTGTCTTAGCAAGGACCAAGGTAGACCTTTTGTCCTTAAAAGAAGATAAGCTTACATTCAGCGACTTTTTAAATTTGAAGCATGGACAAATTCTTGGTGGAAGATTCTTTGCTATTCCTGCTTATGGGGTATGAAATAAATGTAACAACCTAGGTTATTGTTTAGCAAGGTTTACCAGATTATAGTTTCTCTCTGTACTTCAAGAAGAAAGAGAGTTGCTAATTGAAATGATTGATTATATTAGCTGTTCTATAGTACTGCCTCTAGTTACATTCTAAATCTTCAATCTTATTGCATTGTGAGGAGACATCCTTTCAATTATCGGCAAAATTTCCATGTGCAGATGGAATCGCTTCTTAGACAGTGTCAAGTCATGAATCCTAAAGACTACTATAATGCCAAGGAAGGGGATGATATATTTTTATGTGAGTATGAATATGACGTTCGTTGGCATAGTTTCAAGCGGTTAGCTGAAATTAATAAAGAAGAGGTAAGCCTTCGGAAAGGTGGAACTAGCTGATGTAGTACAGTAGTTTCTTTCTAGCTACTGGTTTTTATTCCCCTGTTTTTCCCTTCTGTTTTGTTAGTTCTGGTTGGTTACCGTGGTTAGTCTTTATTTTTACAGCAAGACTTTTAATTGTACATCCAGGTAAAACATGTTACCATGGATTAAAAGGCTGGTTTATAGCCTTTATATAGGGGTCCCTAGGTAGTAGATTTCTCCAAGATTTGTGGTACACTATTAGCATTGGGATGTTGATTGTTATAATATATATCTTTTTTGTACATTTTAAATTGGTAGGATGGTGAAGCAGTTGATAGTGACAAAGACTGGAAGTTGGAACAGAATGTAGACTCTGATTCAGATGGTGATGTGGAATATGAAGAAGAGAGAGCAAGAATTTTACAATCTCGAAACTACCCAAGCTCTACCCACGAATTGGCCGCAGTACGAGTCCTCTTTTTTACTGCATGTATATTTTATTTTGGCTTTGTTCATGCAAACTGCCCCTGCTGAATGCTTTGATGCACGAGCAGAATTCAAGGAAAGGGCAATTTTGTGGACTACAAAAGATAGGAGCAAAGAAGATCCCCGAGCATATAAGATGCCACAAACAGACTGAATTGGAAAGAGCAAAGGCAACCCTCATGTTGGCGTCATTACCCAAGTCTCTACCTTGTAGGAATAAGTGAGTGTAAACTTGACAAATCTTCTTCTTGATGGGTAATTTTCTTTCCTTTGACAAAACATACCTTTTATTCTAGAGAAATTGAGGAGATAACTACATTTATAGAAAGTGCTATATGTGGTGATCAATGTTTGGGGCGATGCTTGTACATCCATGGTGTTCCAGGAACAGGCAAGGTAGTACTACTTTCTTTAGCCAGCAACTGATCATACCTATAATGTTCCTTCGGATGTTTACATGTGGTACTTTTGATATCTAAACTAGACTTCCTTTCCCCCCTGTTTTTATTAAAAAAATTATAATGACGTGCTATCCTTTTCTTGAATCTAGACAATGAGTGTCCTGTCAGTAATGAGGAACTTGCGGGCTAAAGTTGATGCCGGAAATATAAGGCCTCATTGCTTTGTAGAGGTCAATGGTCTAAAGCTGGCAGCACCAGAAAATATATACAGGGTAACGGCGGTGTTGACTTGGCTTGATTGCAACCTTGATTATTGTTTATGATGCTCTATATTATTTCAGGTTATACATGAGGCATTAACTGGGCATAGGGTTCATTGGAAAAAAGCGCTTCAGTTGTTGACCAAACGGTTTTCAGATGTAAATAATTGCAAAGAGGATGAACGAACTTGCATTCTGCTCATTGATGAACTTGATCTTCTTGTAACAAGAAATCAGTCGGTAAGTATTGCTCTTTGTGAGCTTGTTTAACGGACAAACTACTTCATTCGTAATCTTTTGTTAGTTAATGATGCTTGTTTAATATATAGTAGCTACTTGGTAGCATAGAGGATGTCGAAAACATTGCCAATACATACGTTTGTAAAATGGGTGAATAGCCGAATATGTACTTGGGATTGTCCTTAAGAGGGAATCCCAAATCCTTCTTCCTCTAGAAGACCATTAATAGAAAAAGGTTATCAACATAACATGTTCATTATGTTACACTTCTAAAGGTAGAAGGCTCATTCTCATAAAAACTGACAATGTCCTACATTCCCACTTACCACATGTCTCTATTCAAAATTCCTGGCTACAAAAAATAGGAAGACTATTTTTTTTATTTGTAGAAAGATAGTCATACCTTGTTCGATGGAATGCTATAGATCTCCTAGTAGACTAGGGAGGACTCAGCTCGACCCACATTGGATAAGGGAGAAGGATAGAACTCCCCTTGCCAAATAGAAATGGAGATATTACCATGAAGGCACTGGTGTGGAGAAGTCTTATAAAGGCTAAATATACTCCTACATCATGCACAAATCTACCCCTACCTTCTGCAAAAGGGGTATGGAAGTATATACAAAAGCACTAAAACCTCATCGCTAATCGCCTTCACCTTCGCCATAAGGGAGCTGTTGGAGGAAACTATTGAAGGAATGACCTTGATTTAAGGAGTATTTGTGTAATCCCATTAAATAAGGGGAGTAGTTTATCTTATCTGTACTGTTACCTAATATCTAGGATTTATTTAGATTTATTGTTATCTAGTAACTAGAGATCTATTTAAATTTATCTTATCTTGTTACTAAAGATTTATTTAGATTTATCCTATCTTGTTATTTATTATTTAGAATTTATTTAGCTTTTTTTTGTATTATAAAAGAAAAATGTACTTCAAAAAAATAAGAGAAAAACAAGTTAATTTAGACTTGCAACATGGCATCAGAGCTTTTCTATTTTGGAAAATCTGATTAGAACCAAAACCCTTGAATTGGTGAAGCCTTCATCGCTGCCGATCATCTATCGTGATCAAATTTCATCAATGCCTTCATAGTTGTTGTCAAGTTTCATCATTCAGAGCCTTCATAGTTGCTGTTAAGTTTCATCTAGAGCATTCATAGTTGTCGTTACTGTGACCAATTTTCATTTTGGTGGGGGGAATAGAAGTCCTTGAAGAAATGAGATCCACTAGCATTTATCTTTGCCTCCGTTAGGGGGAGCGCACTCCAAATATGACCACTTGGCCTCACTCATAGTATTCTCTAAGTCACACGAAGCTCACAAACCAACCACGACATTTACTCATTGTGGCACTAACTCATATGGTAGCGAAGTCTGGAAGCTAGTATCATAGTCCCACTTTGGCTCTACACTTCAGTCAACTTCTCAACTAGCCACCTTCATGTGGCAATTGTTACCTCGACACTTCTATAGTCTTTCTGCAGCTTCACTTCTCTTTGCCCACTTCTAGCCTGATGCTCTCTTCTCGAGCGGATGTTGGTCTTGACCCTATTGTGAAGTCACCCACCTTAGGCATTAGGCGATGACTCAAGGAATACGCGTGTGCTCGCACCTTGGAGCATATCCACGAGGTGAGCAACCCATTCACTCGGGCTCCCTCCCATAAGGACGCGTCCTGCTCAACTTGGCATTTTGCCTGCGCTTGTCTCACTTGACCCCTAGCTTCTCTGCTGGCAACCATTGACACTATTCCTCTAATGCGAATAGTTCTTTGGAAGGCACACATCTGTTTCATTTCTTGCCCACATCAAAACCCCAAGCCCCCTTGGCAAATGAGCTTGGTCTTGCTTCCTGATGGGTAGAACTCCCCTTACTCCCCTTACTGAGGAGTCGACACACAACATTAATGAATTTGGGGAGTCTTGGCTTCAACCCAAAATCTGTTCTTGATTTTGATTTGCAATCGTCTTGCCCACTTTGGCACTCTTGACACACCTGCGAATTCTTCATTCAACCCTTGGATTTAAGTTTCTGACAATCTTGTCCAACTAGATACATAAAGTGTGGCACTGATATCAACTATCACGGTCATACATTTTCAACCGTGCGACGTCGTGATTTTTGTTAAAGATATTTAATACTGAATTATAGTTTACCATATATATCATATTTAATCTTTTATTATAGGCACATATCTAGATATTTGCCTTCCATTACAGCTTACCATAGGTATCTTTCCATTTATTGCTCTTTCCATTTATTACTCTTTTCATATCCTTATAATTTATTTGATTATAAATGGAGAACTTTCACACCATTTAGGTGTGATGGTTTTAGCAAATATTTTCATGGTATCAGAGCCCTTTCAGTTTAATAACCCTGACCCTTTCTTTTCAATGGCTTTTGAATCCTCTACTGTTCTTCTCTACCACCCCTGTTGGCTTTGACGTCGCAGGGGTAGTCTCCATGGCTGCCGTAGGCGGAGCCGATTGATTACTTTTCGGCTCCACCCTTTTGATCTCCAAATCACCCTTCGCCATACTCTGTACATACAACCTCACCTTTTCCTACACAATCGGTTTTCCCTCAACCAACGTAGCCTCTCTCATTTTCTTCCCATTCTTACCTTCATCCTTCAAAGAAACCCTAACTTCAGGATCCTCATCAGCATTCTCGTAAAAAATATATGGAATCTCGACAAGCCCATCGATCTTCTGCAGAGATTTACCTTCGGAATCTAGGCGCCGCATTGGCCTCTTCGCCAACCAAGTCGTCGCTGGCCTCCTTGCCGAAATCGGCTCCTTCGCCACTGTGGTGGCTCTTCTGACTTTAACATCGTCTTCGTCCCTTGCTCCACGGGACGTGGCGCTCTCTCCGTCCATTGGAACTTCACCACCAGCTATGGTGTCAGCTACTTCTCCACCGGCTTCGCCTACTGCTCCTTTGGAGTCACGAGTGCAAACTCCAGTTGCAAAATATGCTCGAGATATTCTTGCTCGTACTCATTTGCTCGATAGCAAACCAGTCCACAAGGCGCAGACATCACTCCGTCTCCGCCCCTCTCTTTCTTTCTTCGTCTAAAATATACCTCAGAGTCCGCATTCTCGGTTTATACCCTCTTCTTCCTCTCTTGTTCCTCTCTTCTTCATAGTCACCATCGAACCCTCTCTCTCTATTCTCCTTCTTCCTCTAGATTTCCTCCTTCTACTTTATGGGTTAGACATATTCTCGCCGGAGCCAAGGCAGCATCGCCGCTGAGCGATGATTCCTCTGCAGTTTTTGATGGTCAAGAAAGTGTTTCTCGACATCTCCTCCGAACCATATTGCTGACATCTTCACAACAAGTATTTCTTGACCTCTCTTTGAATTTTTCAGATCCAAGCTTCATGTTCGTTCAAATCTGACGCTCAGCTTGCGGGAGGGGGGGGGGGGTTAAGGATATTTAGTATTGAATTATAGTTTACCATATATATCATATTTGATATTTTATTATAGGCAAATATCTAGATATTTGCCTTCCATTACGGCTTACCATAGGTATCTTTCTATTTATTGCTCTTTCCATTTATTACTCTTTCCATATCCTTGTAATTTATTTGATTATAAATAGAGAACTTTCACACCATTTAGATGTGGTGATTTTAGAAAATATTCTCAATCTTGACACGCTCACGACAAGCCTTGAGGGGAACTCAAGTCCCATATTTATTTTTCGCTCATCTTTGTGACTTCGTTGGACCTTAGGTGTGGTTTGTCTTTGCCAACTCAACATAACTTGTGCGGAATCCAAGCTTGTTCGGCCACACATGCTACCTGTGTGTGCATGTTCAATCATCTGCGAGTTAACCGACTTGCCTCTACACTAGGCCAAATCATTTGGCTTGACCTTGCCTCTACTCGGGGTCAAGGTCTCTCATGTTCAACATTGCATCTCAATTCTCATCTTGGTTCCCAATTGAAACAACCTTCATGTCATGATGCCATCTCAAGTCCCGACATGTCATCGACCATCATAGTTTTCTCGGTCTTGTCCATCGAGGACGGGCCCTTGTATCGTTCATTACATCCGAACATCCCGAACATCTATCCATTGGGTTCTATTGAGGCATTGGACCGTCCTGTGTCCATGCCATATCATTTACGGATGCCATATCGGATGGCGGGGACATAATCTAGTATCTGACACATGGGCGAGGGCGATGTCGGCACACCCATGCCGTCCAACACTATCTTTGAAAGACCCATTTCAAATGAAGTCGCTCAAGACACTCGTCTCACAACACTTGCCTCTCTGTGACATACACATATGTCACAGGGTAGCTCGCTTAGGCCAAGGCCCAAGGGTGGTGGAACTTTAACTTGCTTAGGCCAAGGACATACACATGTGTCACAGGGTAGCTCGCTTAGGCCAAGACCCAAGGGTGGTGGAAAGATGACACCATGCTTCCCCTTAAGGTACATTTTGAGACATTTCCAGGTATAGACATAATTTTGACGAACGGTCATACGGTGTTGTGGAGCGTTCGTCCGATGTACGATTGATACCAAATTTGGTGAGCTTTCATATTTTATATGAACGAACTTTAACTCTAGAGCCACATGTCAAATTCCCTTAAGAAGCGTGACTTTTGAGGTTAAGGCCCAAGACCCTACTTGGCCCTTTAACAAGCCTATCTTTGACACTCTTGTCGTTGCCCCTATCTTGCTTATGCCTCGCCTTCTCTTCAATGCCCACTTTATATGGTGTGTTGGATGATGCACCGTCCTCGGTCCTATCATGGCACTTGTCTATCTTGGTCCTCGCGTGGCCGGATGAGTGCCACTTGCGGGTTGCGGCTTTGCTTGTCGCTACGTGAGGGTCACAACCTACTCTCTTCATAGTATTGTTGTGACAACAGTGCACATATATTTTAATTTCTAAACAAAAATTCTAAATATCTTTGGATAACATCTCACTTTTCTTAGGAAAGTGAAGGAGTTATTGGACATGGCTTGAATGCACCATCCTTCGAGAATGCAAAAATTCTGTTATGGACAATTCTATTATGGACAAATCTTTTATGGACAAATCTTTTTTTGACTTTCTTTTGGAATATATGGAAAGAGAGTAATAGAGAAGGCACACATTTATACTAAGCTCTTCATAAATGTTGTTTACCACACCACCATTTCTTGGTGTAAATTGTCTCATTTTTTTGCTTCCTATAGTCATAATTCCCTCGAAGGTCTTTTGTAAGCATGTAAATTTCAATCTGATTGGTCTCATTAAAAAAAAAAAAAACTTGATTTATTGCGCTTTCTTTACTTGTTAACCAAAATGATACTTCATTCCTATTCTTTAATTGTTATTTAATGATGCTTGTTTAATATGGCAGCTATTGGTTTCTAATATCTCTCCTTTTCGGTTTTTAATTAATTCTAACAGGTTTTATACAACATTCTTGATTGGCCGACAAAGCCACAAGGAAAGTTGATTGTGATAGGTACTCATTGATGGTGCTCTCTGCTTCCTCTGCTCTTCTTCCTTTTATCACTTTATCGCCTTGGTGTTTCTACTTTGAATTTCCCTTCTTTTCCTTTTCTTTCTTTAAAAAAGTTCTCAAGCATTGAAAATGACCAATTGGTTTGGAGATCATCTAGATTGGACTGAAAAGAAATCTTTTCAATGTTCTCTAATTTATTTAGACAAAACATTTAGATTAGTGTTATGTGACTATGTGATCATAGATCTATTAGAGCTTCATCCAGGATCTATCTACCCTCCCAACAGTTCCTTGGGAACAGCAATTGTGCTTTATTTAACCTTTTAGAGGACAGTGATGGTTAAATGATAGTTTTTGTGAGTTCAGTAACCTTTATCTGATGAAAATTAATTTAGGAATTGCAAATACCATGGACCTTCCTGAGAAGTTGCTTCCTCGAATTTCTAGCCGAATGGGTATTGAAAGGCTTTGTTTTGGCCCTTATAATTATCAGCAACTTCAAGAAATCATTTTGAGCCGCCTCGAAGGAATCGATGCATTTGAGAAACAAGCTATTGAATTTGCATCGAGAAAGGTAGTTTGTTTTAAAAATCAATATTTTATGTATTTATTTATGTTAAAAATAATTGGCATCAATTCTGCATTATTTGAGCTTAATATTCGTTATACTTGTACTCTGGAGTGTTATTTACTTGGTATAAATCATGTCAGGTAGCTGCCATTTCAGGAGATGCACGTCGAGCTCTGGAGATATGTAGGCGTGCAGCTGAAATTACAGATTATCGTATAAAGAAGAGTTTGACTTCCAACAGTAGTATGAATGGTATAAATCCTTATGTACTTAAGTTTGGTATTACAAGATATTTTTCGTTGAGACTCACAAACTCTTTACCTCAACGATGTATTCGATCTCCTCCCACCCAGGCTTTCGGTTTTCCTCTCCTTCGTTAATCACTTTCTCGAGTCTCCTTTGACAAGACCCCTACGCAACGCGCTTGATTTCCTGATTAATCCTCATGGATTTGAACTCGAGCATTCCCCGGTGACTGGATTTTCTCCTTCGGTTTAGAGCTGGGTTCTCTCTTCTTCTTGCATTTTTCATCCTTCAGTCAACCCTGAAGGGAATGAAATCCCAACAAACCCTCCATCAGATTTATCCAACCCTCAGCCATCCAACCATGCGTTTTTTGGCTGATTTCGAGGTCCTTCACCCTTGATGCATGCCACCACCTCTTTTGTCCTCTCCCTCTGCCATCCCTGTGGACGCTGCCGGCCCAATGGCTCCACACGCATATCTTCTCTCTTTTTTTATTCCCATTATTATTGTCCGCTGGATATTACACCATATGAGAGAGAAAACCAACCGTAGCTTTACTAACAGGAAGTAGGAGCTACCCTTATAACTTTATCTAGTGTAGGGTCTCATAGTTGCATCTTCAACAATACCATCATGGAAGCTAGTCTTTGATCCATTGCCGGAACGGAACTTTTCCACTTGCCTAGATGGTTCTGAAACTGAATTAAAAAGAACTCTCTAAGGAAAAAGGAAAAAAAGAGGGGAAGAAAAGAGAGAAGTAAAAAGGATTCCTAGAAAATTTTCGGACTGCTGCCAGAAATCTATCACTGAGAAGCTTCTTATTTCACACGAAAATGGAATTCCACCCATGCAAAAGACCTCTGTTCACCTTTGCTAAGCTGCTTCAGTTTATTATTTATTTATTTTTTTTCAAAGAAGTGTATTTGTGATAGTTATTTAGGAGTTGGTTTTTGTGTATTTAAACTCATATTTCTACTTTTCAGCGAAAACACATGTAGGAATAGCTGAGGTGGAAGCAGCGATTCACGAAATGTTTCAAGCACCTCATATTCAAGTAAGTTAATGTACTTTCTCAGGTCTAGTATATCAAAGCAATATGCTAGAATATGAATTTTTGGTGCATGGTTAAATAATAAGGGAAAAATTATGTAGAAATGGCAGCGTTGTTTATTTGCAATACGTATGGTGAGAATTGTATGGATTTTCTGCGAGGTGGGAGTTATGCAGAAATACTCAAATTTTTTGCTAATCTAAACATTGAAATTTGAGCACTATTTCCCTGAAAATTCAACATTTTAAAACCCAGATTTGGAAACAAAGTCTAGTTTCCCACCATGTAAAACAAGTCCCTAACTTTAGTTTCAAACGTTATTGAGCTACATTTGAGTTTACTTTTAAATAATAAAAATATTAAAAAGTTTACTTTTTAAATATATAAAATATAATGTATGAAAAATTACATACATATTTGGATTGATCTAACAAATAGTTCATTGAACCGACCTGACGGGTTGGTCCAAATATGACCTAACGGATTGGCCCATAGCTCAACCTGATATTCTTCGTTCATTTGATTGCATGCCTTTAATGTCCCTTACATGTTGCATATACTTCCAAGTCCTTTAAGAACTATCAAAAGATAAAAAAGAACGGACTCTAAGTTGGGTATCAAATGCATATCTGACCTAAACTAAAAAAAAATCATTTAAGGCAGTGAGAATCGATGTTGGTTTGGGTTGAAACCAGTTTGGTTTGTAGATAAGAAAAACCAAATACTTTTGTTCGGTTTCAAGTTTTTCAAAAAGTAAACCGAATTTAGCTGAGCGTAGTGTGTGCAGTTGTCCTTAGATCCTGACTAGTAAACTTGGGGGTGTGGGTTTGATCTAGAGTATTGCATTTTCTTGTATATATATTTTGAATAATTTTGTCTAACACATTCAATGCTAACCTCAGTAGGTCAATATGTAACTTGCAGGCCTTAGGTCCAACATATGTGTATGATTTACCCAAAACAGTGATCTGCCAGCAAAACTGACCAAACGGTCGACGAATTGATTTCGATCATTTTTCTATTTTACTTCATATAATGGCGGTTAGGCTGCGGTTCGACACCTAAACCAAGCCAAACCAAACCAATTACACCCCTACTAAAGTTTCCTCAAAATAGTGTCTATGCTTGCTTGATAATTATTTGTCTTAGTCAACATATTACTGCATAGATGAGGAGCTAGTCATTGACTTATTGTTTCAACAAAAGTGTTTTCAGTTTTAATTTGTCAGGAAGCTTCAATTCAATAGATATGATGAATTTGTACTAGCACGCCACTTGATTTGCACTTTTAAGTTGTCGGCTACAATTCACTTGCTCTCTCCTGTGTAGGTGATGAAGAGTTGTTCTAAGCAGAGTAAGATCTTTTTGACAGCTATGGTGCACGAACTTTATAAAACTGGAATGGGTGAAGCAACCTTTGAAAAGGTCCATAACTCAAGTTTTCAATTTGGCTTACTTGATTCTCTTCATCTGGTGAAAATCTAGGACAAAATATACGGTTGGTTCTTGAGGTTTGGGGTTAATGTCTAATTTGTTCTTTGAGATTTCCAAAGGGACACAAGATACTTTTTAGTCCATGAGGTTTGAAAAATAATTTTAAACAGTCTCTAAGGTTAGTTGACCGATAGTTGACTTAATAGAAAGAAAACGTGATAGTTAAGTTGATGATTAGACTTTGCTAAAGTGACATTTTCCCATAAGTTGGTAAAACTATTAATTTTAAATGATTTTTAACACATTCTTCCCCCCCCCCCCCCCCCCCCCCCCCCCCCCCATCTTCCGCTCTTCTTTTCTCCCATTTCATCTTCCCATTCCATTTAATCTTCCCATTCTCTCTCTGAAAAGTAGCTCAAAAACTAAATAAAAAAAAAAGAATGTTGCATAAACAACAAAAACTACCTTCACCTCCTCTCTCTTTAGAAATCTGCAGAAAAAAAAAGAGGTTGCATAAATGATAAACATCAACTTGGCTACCATGTCATCCTTCTATTAGGTCAACGGTCAACTGACCTTTAGGATAGATTATATTCATTTTCCAAACCGCAGAAACTAAAAATGTCCTTTTTGAAATTTCATGGACCAAATAGATACCAACTCTAAACCTCAAGTACGAAAACTGTATTTTACTCGAATCTTTATTAGCTAAAGCTTTGAATTCTGTATCTTTAATTAAGCATGGTATTGCATACAATTGGTGTACTATAAGGAATCTCTCGTACAATCAGTATATTAATATCTCAAATGTTAGTTCAAAGCAACGTCACTCAGTCTTTTGATAGGATTGTACTCTCTTTTCTAAAACAAAAATGTTCACAAGATAAAACTTAACTCCCACGCAAGAACAAACTAAACATATATTATTTGATATTATCAGCATAGTCTAATTAGCAAATTTCACGTAAAACCAAATAAAAGAAAGTCTAACAAACAATCTAGGGTGCAATTCCCTTACCCCTTCCAGCATAGCTATTAATTGTAGGAGGTCTAACATTACCCCTTGATTAAGAGGAACCTTGTCCTCAAGGTTAAAATTTGGAAACGGTTGCCATATTTCTTCAAGCAGTTCCCACGTGGTTTCATGCTTGGGTAGATCCTTCCCTTGGACAAGTAATTCCATAGCCCCATAATCAAAGTTAGGGTGACAGCCAAAAATGTCTTAATGGCTTAGTTATCCATTTGAATTTCAGTCTACTTGAGTGGGTTCATATGGACCTCATGGGTTGGGCCAAGGGCCTTTAGTTGGGACACGTGGAAAATGGGTTGAATGGTTGCTTTCTCTGGAAATTCTCACTTGTACGCTACTTGTCCAATAGGTTCAATGACCCGATATGGCCCATAGTATTTGGGTCATGGCTTTTTTGTTGTCATTTTGCCATTTAGTTTTGACGGTAGGATCTCAAAATTGAGCTCAGTGCATTTTTCGATCAACAAACTTTTTCATCCATTCTTAGGTTGAGTTCAAGTGAGCTTTTAGTCATAAGAGGGCCTTGTCTTGACCGGAAAATTGCTGGTCTAATGTAGCATTATCCATTTTCTAGGAACCATATAATAGCATGGGAATGAGGTGGTCGACCATAAAAGGCTTGGGAGGGTGTGATTCTGATGGGAGACATGATTTGTCATGTTGTACCAATACCCTGCACATGGCAACCATCCCACCCACTTTGGGTTTTTCACTACATAAACAACGCAAATATGTTTCTAGGCATTTATTGAAAGTATTCGTTTTCCTGTTAAATCGTGGGTGGTAGGTTGTGCTAATGAAGTTGGGTGTCCTGTAATCAAAATTATTCTGTCCAAAAGTGATTGAGGAAAATTTGATCCTTATTTGAGACAATATGCTAGGGAAAACCATGGAGGTGAACCACTTCACAAACGCATTCGCCATGACTTGACATTTGATGGGTTAGACGGGAACAAAAAAGGCGTACTTGCTCAGTTGATCGACCACCACAAAGATAACCTCCTGCCCATTTGACTTAGGCAATCCTTCCACATCCATGCTGATGTCCTCCTAAATTTGATCAGGTGAGGGTAGAGGCCAAAGAAACTGGATCGGCAACGTTATGGTGTTTTATTCCATTGGCCAGTGCGACAACATTCCACATATTCCTTCACGTTTCCCTTCATTCTACCTCGGAAACCACTTGTAAGTTTGCAAGAATCTTGAGTGGCCCCCCAAAATAGAGTCAATGGTATGTGTAGGGCTATCCTTAAAATCTTTGAATATTTCGATAGGACCAGTCTTTCCTCATAGAGTAGTCTCTTTTAAGTCATTGGATAACCTTGACCAAGTATGAATCTTTGGATACCTCTTCCTTAACTGCCTTGTTGGGTCTGACATTTGTAACATTTGTGATGATAATTTCCCTCGTATGACATTCGTGATAAAGCAACAGCCGCCTTGTTGATAGGCCTGAAATGATTACGTTTTTTTTACTCAAGTAAGCTATGGGTTCTTGTTGTTCAAAAGGATTGTCCCTAACCCTGTTTTGAACACGTCAGCTTCCACAACAATAGGCAGTTCGAGATCAGGCGAAGCCGAAATTTGCACGATAACTAAGGCATGCCTCATCCGTTCAAAGACCTTGGTGGCTTTTTCTGTCCAAATATTCTTCTTGAGTAAATCAGATAGTGTAGTGATGATGACTTCATAATTTGCTATGAACGTTCTATAGTAGCTAGTTAGTCCTAAGAACCCACACAACTCTATTAGATTTGTGGGAATAGACCACTTGAGCATTGCTAGTACACTCTTCATGTTTTCTTTAATGCCCTATTTCAGCATCATTGATCGAGCTATTTTGTTTGCTCCTTGGGAAAATAACATTTCTTCATGTTGGTGTCAAAATAGTTCTCTCAAAACATTATACACTATTGTCCGACGAGTCAAGTGAGTATCTAAATGAGGGCTATAGATCAAGATGCTGTCGAAGAATACCAATATGAACTTTTGTAGGACGGGCTAAAATATCAAATTCATGAGAGCTTGGAACGTGGCCGATGCATTTGTGAGCCCAAAAGGCGTCACTAGAAATTCATAATGGTTGTCGTGCGTGTGGAATGTTGTTTTGGGATATCTTCACAAACTTATATTTGGTTGGTACCTCGACTTCATGTCAATCTTTGGAGTACATGTGAGACTTGTAGAGTTTGTCGAGTAGTTCTTCCACCATGGAAATGGTTAACTTATTCAGTACTGTGACCTGGTTAAATGCCCCAACTTCCATCTTTTTTTCTTTGAAGTAACACAAGGCTGACATACTTCCACTTGGGCAAATAATACCCGTGGCTAACATTTCAATTATCAAATGCTTTATCTTTGTTTTCTACGGGGCCTTGCCCCTTTAATAGTTGGATTTGATGATTGATGACTCTTTGGTGGGAGTCCCTGCGACATTTGAAAAACAGACCGATATTTATTAAGCAATTGATCTACTAACCTGGGATTGGGGCTCGGAAAGGTTGCCACTATTTGGATGATCTGAAATTGCGGATATAGCCTCATTTTCACCATATTGCCCCAATGTTGATTGTCCCATGATCAAGATAGGCTTTTGAGCGCAAGTGTTAAGGCCACTTTAGATGCTAAAGTCACTGTTTGTACACATTAGCTTGATGGAGTGGTTAAGACTCTGGTTTTTGTTCTCTAGTGAGCTCCTTTGGTGGGCCATAACCCTAGGGCTGCATCTTTGAAGAGTTGAGCCGTGGACATCGTTTTTCTAAGCCCTCTGGTTCCAAGCACAGTACCTTCGCCCTAATGGTGGGGTTTAAACCATTTAGGAAAGTACTTTCAAGCACATATTTATTTAGGTTAGGTAACAGTGCTATTAATTCTTCAAACCGCCTTCTGTAACCAGCTACAGAGTCCTCCTAGGCTAGACATCGCAAGCTCAAAATCCCTTTTTACGAAGGACAAAATTCAATGATAACAAATCCATGGTCATTCCAGTCCGTGAACTTCTGGCGATTGGTAACCCAGCCAGACCAGGAGAGGGCCTCCCCTTCGAAACTTACCACCAATATGATGAACTTTTTTGATTCTATCAATCTACAAATCTCAAAGTATCTCCTGCGTGGAATAATCATGCGTCTAGCCCTTCACCTGAGAAGACCAAATTTCCACTTTTTTGAGCCCTTCACCCGAGAAGACCAAATTTCCACTTTTTCGAACTTAGCTTTGTTGCTCGTGGCTAGTTCTTGGGAGCTTTGGGAGGAGTCTCTCCCTTTTGTCTTCTGTTTTCTCTCTTTAAAGACAATGTTCCCTTGTCGTTTCTTCTACATTCTTCACCCTAACTTTTTGCATTTTCCGACACTAAAATGTCCAACACCTTTCGAGAATATTTGCAGAAAAGACACAGATCTATCCAACTTTTCGACAATGTTGTTTACCAAGCTATATCACAATGTTGTTTATCAAGCTATATGGTGTAAACTGTTTAATATTTTTACTTCCTATAGTTATAGCTCCTGTTAGTTATGGAGCCTGCTACTTATTTATAGCTTAGTCAACGGTTATACATAGTAAAGCTATATCCGGTAAAGCTATATTCGGTAAAGCTATATATGGTAAATAGCTATATATAGTAGATGGTTAAATCTGGTAAAGCTATATATAGTAAACTGAACCATATATATATCTCCTTAGGTGGAGCTTTGAAAATGTACTTTCTATTCTCTGTATTCTCTCTTATACATACTCATCAATACAAATTCTTTAGCCAGTGTTCTCCTTGTATTTTCTCTCTCCTATTTCTTTGTGTTCATCTAGTTCGAGTGTGTGCGTTGTTGAGCGATCCTAACAACTGGTATCCGAGCTAGGCGAAATTCACCACGATATGTGAAGATGGAAAGTTCAAAGATTGGAATTGAGAAGTTCGATGGATCCGATTTCGGTTTCTGGAAGATGCAGATTGAAGATTATCTGTACTAGAAAGATTTTCACGAACCCCTGTTGGGGGTGAAGCCGGATACCATGACCACGGAGTAGTGGAAGCTCAAGGATCGACAAGCCTTAAGGCTGATTCGGTTGACGCTATCCAGAAACGTGGCATTCAACATTATCAAGGAGAAGACAACGTCAGATCTATTGAAGGCGCTGTCGAATATGTACGAAAAATCATCGGCTATGAATAAGGTGTATTTGATGTGGAGATTGTTCAATCTACAGATGTCTGAAGGTGGATCTGTTGCTGATCATATAAATGAATTTAATATGATCGTAAGTCAACTGAGTTCGGTGGAAATTAATTTCGAGGATGAAATTAAAGCGTTGATTTTGATGCCGTCTTTACCCAAGTCATGGGACACTGTTCTTGCCGCAATCAGCAGTTCTCGAGGATCTGATAAACTGAAGTTTGATGAAATTCGAGATGTAGTTCTCAGCGAAAGTATTCGCAAACGAGAAATTGGAGATTCGTCAGGCAATGCTCTCAGTGTTGACCGAAGGGGAAGAAGTAAATCAAAGAGCTCAAACAAACATGGGCGATCAAAATCAAAGAATCGGGGAAAATCTCCAAACAAACCCAACGTAACGTGTTGGAGCTGTGGAGGAAAAGGACACTTTCGGACAGATTGTACAAAACTGAAGAAGAAGCAGAATCATAAATCTGAAGATGATGATGATTCTATATATACAACAGAAGATACGGAGGACGCTTTAATCCTTAGTGTGGACAGCTCAGCTGAATCCTGGATTTTGGATTCAGGTGCATCGTTCCATTCGTCTCTAAGTAAGGAATTGTTTCGAAATTTCAAATCAGGAAATTTCGGAAAGGTGTATCTTGCCGACAACAAAACTTTGGAGATTGAAGGGAAGGGAGATGTCTCCATACAAACTCCAGCAGGAAGTCAGTGGACATTACAAGATGTCACATATATTCCTGGTCTCAAGAAGAACCTGATCTCTATTGGTTAGTTGGATAACACAAGCTATGTAGCAGAGTTTGGAAAGAGTTTGTGGAAGATCGTGAAGGGTACCATGGTTGTTGCACGTGGCACAAAATCCAGAACCTTATACACTACTGTAGAGTGTATAAACATGGTTGCTGCTGCTGCTGAGAGTGCTTCCAATTCAAGTCTATGGCACAATAGACTGGGACATATGAGCGTCAAAGGAATGAAGATGCTGACTGCAAAAGGAGTTTTAGAAAGCTTAAAATCTATTGATATGGGTCTTTGTGAGAGCTGCATCATGGGCAAACTGAAACGAGTTCGTTTCACAAAGGCTACCAGAGAACCGAAGAAAGTGCGGTTGAAAATGGTCCATACAGACGTTTGGGGACCATCTCCAGTTTCATCACTTGGTGGATCAAGGTACTACGTCACCTTCATCGATGACTTCAGCAGGAAGGTATGAGTTTACTTTCTGAAACACAAGTCAGATGTGTTTGCCACCTTCAAGAACTGGAAAGCTGAAGTTGAAAATCAAACCGGCTTGAAGATCAAATGCCTGAGGTCTGACAATGGAGGAGAGTACAATGAATCAGAGTTTAAAACATTTTGTGCAGCTGAGGGAATTAGATTGATGAGAACAATTCCCGGTAAGGCAAGACAAAATGGTATTGCAGAAAGGATGAACAGAACATTGAATGAGCGAGCAAGAACCATGAGGATTCATTCCGGACTACCAAAGACATTTTGGGCTGATGCTGTGAACACAGCAGCATATTTGATTAATAGAGGGCCGTCAGTATGGACAGAAAAAGAACTCAGGTACTCTCATTTGAGAACTTTTGGTTGTACTGCATATGTTCACATTGATCCAGAGAAGAGAGACAAGCTTGATGCTAAGGGTGTGAAGTGCTACTTCATAGGCTATGGCTCTGACATGTTTGGGTACAGGTTTTGGGATGACAAGAATAGGAAAATCCCAAGACACTGCGATGTGACCTTTGATGAAAATGTCCTGTACAAGGACAAAGAGAGGATAAACTTTGAGACTATGAAGCAAGTGAGAGTTGAGCTTGAGTGGCAGGAAAATTCACCCAGTGATGTTACAGCAGAAGCTCAAGAAACTCCTGACCCTGCTGCTGAAGAACCAGACGTGGAGCAAGTTACACCTGAGCAGGTGTTGAGGAGATTATCCAGAACTATCAGAGCACCAGATAGATATTCACCCTCATTACATTATCTGTTGCTGACTGACGAAGGAGAACCAGAGTCCTTTGATGAGGCCCTACAAGTGGAAGATTCAACCAAGTGGGAGCAAGCCATGGATGATGAGATGAGCTCACTTGAAAAGAATAATATGTGGGTGCTGACTGAGTTACCTACAAGAAAGAGAGCTCTCTTGAACAAATGAGTGTTCAAAATCAAGGCTGAACCAGATGACAGAAGGAGGTTTAAGGTTCGGTTAGTAGTTAAAGGATATTCACAAATAAAAGGCATTGATTATGCTGAGATCTTTTCTCCTGTTGTTAAATTAACTACTATCCGAATTCTGCTGAGTATTGTTGCATTAGAGAATTTGCACCTTGAGCAAATGGATGTAAAAACGGCGTTTTTACATGGAGATTTAGATGAGGAGATCTATATGCAACAACCAGAAGGGTTTGCAGCTCCAGGCAAGGAGCACATGGTGTGTAAGCTCAATAAGAGCTTGTATGGACTGAAACAAGCACCGAGACAATGGTACAAGAAGTTTGACTCCTTCATGTGCAAGAGTGGTTTCCACAGGAGTGAAAAGGATCAGTGTTGTTACCTCAAGAAATACACTGATTCTTATGTGTTTCTACTCCTGTATGTGGATGATATACTGATTGCTGGATCAAGTATGAGGGAGATAAACCACCTGAAGGCAAGCTTGTCTTGAAAAGAGCACATCTGGATATATCTACACTATAGATGGAACAGCAGTGAGTTGGATGTTCAAGCTTCAAAAATGCGTTACTCTTTCATCTACTGACGCCGAGTACGTGGCAATAGCTGAAGCTGGAAAGGAGATGATATGGATGACAGACTATCTAGAAGAATTAGGCAAGAAGCAGTGCAAGAAGATTCTTTATACAGATAGTCAGAGTGTCATACAACTGGTGAAAAACCCAGTCTATCATTCAAGGACAAAACACATTAAAAGGCGATACCATTTCACTCGCAGGTTAGTGGAAGAAGGTGATATGTGTTTGGAGAAGATAGAGGGTGCAAAAAAATCTGGCAGACATGTTGACAAAATGTGTTGATGTTGGAAAATTGAGGTTATGCAAAACCTTAATTGGTATGGTGCAGTGAAGATGCTGGTGATCGTTTGAGAATGAAATTCTTGGTTGACTGGATCAGTCTCCAAGTGGGAGAATTGTTAGGTTATGGAGCCTACTACTTATTTATAGCTTAGTCAACGGTTATACGTACTAAAGCTATATAGAGTAGATGGTTAAATTTGGTAAAGCTATATATAGTAAATGTACTTTCTATTCTTTGTATTCTCTCTTATACATACTCATCAATACAAATCCTTTAGTCAGAGTTCTCCTTGTATTTTCTCTCTCCTATTTCTTTGTGTTCATCTAGATCGAGTGTGTGCATTGTTGAGCGATCCTAACATCTCTTTCATTGCAAATTGGGAAGGTCTTTTGTAAACACCATGGATTATACATCCTTTTTGTAAATTTCAATCATCAATGAAATTTTCACTTATCAAAAAAAAAAAAAAAAAGTCTAACGTCTTTTGTGTTTCCCCCCTTTGTTCTGCTATCTTTCCTAGACTTTCTTTGATACCCACTAGCTTGTGTTCGGTGTGCTCACAACGTTCCTTGATTTTCTCCTGCATCATTCCCTGCATCTGCCTCAGATTCAAACAACTCTAATTCCAATTTGTAAGGAATCTCCCTTAGAATGAGTAAATTAATATCACAAAAGACAGCCCAAAAAACGATACAATGTCTGTCATCCTTTTGAGAGGGCTGTACTCTCCTTCCTATGACAAAAGTCTTCACTGGATAATTCTAACTACCACAAAAAACAGACTAAACATATAAAATCAGCAGCAGATTACATGGAAAACCGAACAAGAGAGAGTCTAACAAGCAACCTAGGGTGCAATTCCCATCCTGCCCCTCCTAGCATACATATTAATAGTAGGAGGTCTAATATGTAGATGAGAAGGTTTTTTGTCACAATTTTTTCTCGTTAATTAACTCATCATTCTAGAGAGCGAAATTTCATACTGTAAATATATTCATTACTGTTTTCTGTTTGTGCTACAGCTTGCCATGACTGTCTCGTATCTTTGTACAAGCAATGGAGAGGAATTTCCTGGATATGATGCTCTCTTGAAAGTTGGGTAAGTGATGCCATTGTATTCTATATTGTTATACGCTTCATAATTATTTTTTTGAACAAGAATTAGGCATTATTTTTTCTATAAGAAAGCAGCTTTTATTAAATAAAATGAATGAGAGATATGGGGCAAACAAATATTACAAAGAACCACAACAAGGTTGGTTACACGATTTGGAGGGGAAGCGTGAAATTGTTTTCATTTGGCATAATTTCCAGCTTCCAATTTTCATCTGTTTGCTTCCCAAATTTACTAATACTTGCATGTCACGTATGTGTTTCATTTCCTATTTCATTACATTTGGCAAAGTAATTTATTTATTATTTTGGGTAAATTACTCTTTTGGTTTCTGATGTTTAAATTAGTCCCTAGATTTCAAAATTAAACAATCAAATTCCAATGTTTATAAAATGTTTGATTTTGTTCCGTGAACTAATGAAATCTGTTAGTTAATGAAAGATGACGTGGTAATTTTGAAAATAGAAAATATATATTAAAATTATAATAACAATATTATTAATAATTATCATAATTAAAAACAAGTTTTTCTTTCCTCTCACCCTTCCCTTTCCCTCTCCTTCAATAAATTCACCGTGGTTGATGCTGGTGCTGCAGCAGCTTTCTTCCTCTCTCATCTCTCTCCTTTTTTTCTTTTCTTTTTTTTCATCTTTTCTTCATCAGCTTTTTTTTTTTTCTCAAATCTAATATTTAAACCCAGATCTGAAAAAAAAATCACCTTTGTAACGAATGTGGGGGTAACGGGGATGTGTGGTGGAATCGTGTTCTGCCGCTGCCGAGATGTGGGGAGCTGTCTCAAATATGTGGATTCTTGGGTAGTTATCAAAAGAAATAATCCAAGCATAGATTGTTATTGTGACGTTTGTAAGCTCAGTTTTTCATAATTTATTTTACTAATTGTGTTTGGTATAATTTTCCTTGAAATCATACTATTCTATATAATTTCTTGTTATATGTTTGTGTACGTATGCTAGCATGGTGTATCATTGGAGGTGGTCTGAACATTTTTGGAGTCTTGTGCTAGAATTTTAGCCATACAGTGGCCAGTTTAGAAGACTACAGAATAACTCTTTATGAAATGAGGACAGATTTACTGGCCATCATACTCTTTGGAGTATTAGTCACATTGATTGATATTACTTATTCAGGTTTACTTTAAGCATAACCAATGATATTCTTCGATCGATGGATTGATTCATATTTGACCGATTGAAGCAAGAAAGTTCTTTTAATGTTGTGGAAATCTAATAATTTCTTGCTATAGTCTGGATGCCTGAAGGCACAGGTAAGCTTCAAGTCTTTTGCCTGTCAGGCTGAGAATACTGGAAACGTTTAATAGTCGCTAATTTCTCAGGAGTTTTAGGCTTCATACTTGTCTTATCACGCCGTAGAAATAAATAGCTATTGTATGTTTTTGTTGTGTGAAGCTCTTGACCAGACTTCACATATGCCCCAGTGGTCTTACATTTTAGTATATGATATTTGCTTTTGTTGGCTCTTCCTTGGCATTGCTTCTAATAAGAACTTTTCAACCTGTACTCATTTCTGTCGTATTAACATGTGTTTGCAGTCTGTTGGAGTTACTGGTTCCACTGGTTTCATTTCTTCCATCCTTTGGTTCATTTCCTTTGGCATTGCCCTTTTTATTCATCATTGCTTTGGATAGAAGTTAAACCTTATAGGCGAAGAATCAAAGACCTCAAAGTGGATTTGCCTTGCATTACTTGTTGTTTTAACATGTGCTGCCACGTAATACTCTCACTCTTGCCTTGATGATTAAAGGACTGAAATTTTCACTAGTGGACCAACAAATAATGCAAGTTCTATCCAAATAAGGATGTGTCCAGCTTTGATTGTTATTTCTTCATGTTCTTCAAGCAATTTTAAAGTTTCAACTCTCAAATTTTCTTCATGTTCCATTTTTTCTCTAAATCCTTGGCTGTTCTCAAAGCCAGGAGTCCCTTCTTTTAGCTAGCTCTTCTTTTTGTGGGCTTCTCCTTTTTTTGTATGTCTGTATTTTTTCTTGTATCTCTTTTTTTTTTTCTCAATGAAATGGCATTTTGATTATAAAAAAAAAAAAAAATGAAAACCCCTCCTTCCAATCGTGTCTCACTCGTCTAGAGAAGTACATTCCCATGCCTCTGCCACACATACTGTCGCCCCTCGTTTGTTATTCACAGTAACATGATATTTTTTTTTCTTTCAAATCTTGATTTACTGTAACAGGCCAAGCCTACTGCTAACAAATATTGTTCGTTTTGGCCCGTTACATATCATTGTCAGCTTCAAGGTTTTGAAACGTGTCTACTAGGGAGAGGTTTCTACACTCTTATAAGGAATATTTCGTTCCCCTCTCCAACCGATGTGGGATCTCACAATCCACCCCCTTGGGGGCCTAGCGTCATCGATGGCACTCTGTCCGATGTTTGGCTCTGATACCAACTGTAACAACCCAAACTCTCCGCTAACAAATATTGTCCGCTTTGGTTCGGTACATGTCACCGTCAGCCTCACGGTTTTAAAATGCGTCTAATAAGAAGATGTTTCTACATCCTTATAAGGAGTGCTTGTTCGCTTCTCCAACTGATGTTGGATCAAACAAGATCTGAAAATAAAAAGATGAAGAAAAAGAGAGAGGAGTGCTTGTTCGCTTCTCCAACTATGTTGGATCTAACGCGATCTGAAAATAAAAAGATGAAAGAAAAAGAGAGAGACGAGGGAGGAAGAGAGATGCACCGTCAGTGGTGAGATCCTCATAGGAGACATTGAAGGAGGAAGAGGGAAGGGTGAGAAGAGATAGATTATTTATTTATTATTATTATTCATAATATTCTATTTTAATTTTTTTATTTTTATTTAAAAAATTGCTATGTGAACGATGCTAACTATTTTTAGTATCTGTTCATTCAAAGACTAAAAGTGAGCATTTCTAAGTGCTTCAGACTAGATTGTTCAATTTTGAAACTTAGGGACTAATTTGACATGAAACTTAGACCTTTGGATCGAGTAATTTATCGAGTTATTTCAGACTCTTTCCAAATGGATTGGCCAAGGAATGAACTTAAAGCCTTACAGTGGGCATTAACAATTCGCTGATATGAAAAGAAAAAAAGAAAGAAAAGTAGAAAGTGTAACTAGAGAATTTTTTGGGTGGGTAGCATTAACAACTCACTCGTGTAACCATTTACTGACCTTGCTTTGTCATTCTATATTAGCTAACTATGTTTTTTTTTCCCTGATTCTTAATTTTGCAGCTGCAGGCTTGGTGAATGCAGAATTATTTTATGTGAATCAGGATCAAAACACCGATTGCAAAAGTTGCAGCTTAATTTTCCAAAGTTAGTCTTATTAAAGCTATATACTACCGTTAGCCAAACATAGCTGACCTTGTTGAGTATCTTAATCGCCAATAATAGATTTGATCTTTTAAAACAAATTCATTTTATGTACAGAGTTTTGAAGTAACTTAGATTGCAATATATATTTGTTAAGTTTACATCATCATTGACTAGGAAAACAAATAAATGAACGTTGCTATGAACCATGTCCATGCAATAATAGTCTTTTTTCTAGTACTAGAGACATCATTCATAATGGTATCAGCCGTTAACCTGATAATAGATTTGATCTTTTAAAACGAATTGTTGTTATATACATCCTTATTGGATAGGAAAGCTTTTCTTTTCTCACCAATATATATGATTATAGTCAATAGCTTGCTATAGTAGTGTGATTTAACGTAATTTTGTTTTCACTCTGATGCAGTGATGACGTCTCCTTTGCATTGAAAGACAGTAAGGATCTACCTTGGTTGGCTAAGTATCTATGAGTCTATGTTAGTTGCTAATATCTGTAAGAAACAATTTTGATGTTATAGTATATCAGTTTCAATTTTTCCCATAAGAAACATTTGAACCTTCCTTTGGAAATGTGGGAAACATGTCAGGTTTAAGCTAACTTTTTTTCATCTCTTAATTTGTTCTCATGGGAAGCTTGTTTTTTAGATAAGTGAAGTTGTCTACTGAGAATTATGTTGTTACGAACAATGGTTTCTATTGTATACTATGAGTAGTGTCTAACATGACGCTTTTTGAAAGCTCTTAGTCGGCCGTGGCCAACTTTGAAAGCAATATGCCAATGACGACATTATTTGCTTTCAATTCTCCTGGCAAACAGACTTTAGTTTACTCAATAAGGTATTGATGACTTGTCATTGTATGCTGCATCATGTTGAGTTACATTTCTGGTAATTGAAGTGTGTAGCTAGACGATCAAAGAACAAACGTATCAATGGGCTAGGAATGATGTGTTAACGTGGCATATTGTAAAGCACCAACAATATTCTATACAGGTGAACATCAAAAAATAATTCTCATGGTTACGGTCGGAGGGCTGATTTATGTTTTTAGGACCTTGGTTATGGGTTCTTAGTTTTGAGAAGTTGGATCTGGATCCTTGTTCTTGTTTCATATCCATGTTTCTTGTTTGTCCTTGGTTTTTATTCTTGTTGTTGTCCTTAATTCTTGTTATTGTTATTGTCCTTAATTCTTGTTCTTGTCCCTAAGACACCCCCTAAGATTTACGATACAAAACATGAACCTGACAACTTGTGTCCAAGGCTTCATGCGTTCCAAACGACACAGTCTGAATGCCTACGTCAAAAGCTTCATTCATTTCAAGAGACATAGTTTAATCGTGCATCAATCATGTGTTCTCTATGATATAGTTTGAAATCTACTTTCGGGGCTTCATGTGTTTCCTACAATGTAGTCTAAAACCTGCGTTCAAGATTTCATATGTTCCAAGTAATGCAGTCTAAATACCTATGCTAGGGCTTCATAGTTTCCCTGCAACACAGTCTAAATGGCTACGCCCAATGCTTCTTGGGTTTCGAACAACATAGTTTGAAGCTGGCATCTTAGGCTTCATATGTTTCCTGTGATACAGTTTGAAAATCTATGTCCAAAGCTTTTTACGTTTAAAGCAATATAGTATGAATCATGAAAACATGTACCACGGAAGCTCTAGGGGATTTCTAGGTTCTAAGTTTGTGTAGAGTGGTATCTAGTAGTTTTCATGTCATGGTGGGCTTAGGGTTTGTGTTGTACATTTCTCTTGAAAACATGTACCACGGAAGCTCTAGGGGATTTCTAGGTTCTAAGTTTGTGTAGAGTGGTATCTAGCAGTTTTCATGTCATGGTGGGCTTAGGGCTTGTGTTGTACATTTCTCTTGGTGCTTGTCCTTGGATCGTTTTCTTAATCTCATAGGTTCATAGGTTCTTAGGTTTTTTCTCCAAAAATTATTCTTAAGTCACAACTATGACATGAGTCTTAACATGAAATCTTAAGACCTAATTCAAGTTGATAAGTCACGAATATGTAAACATTTCATAATAACTTTTGTAGTTGATTCAATAAGTCCATCATTTTAGATATTTTGACTAAAGAGGCAATTGAGAACGTAAAACTTGAAATTTAGAAAAAAGAGATGAATTGTCCCCTTAAACACTTATTTCAATATTTGAAAAATAGGATCATGCCCTTTTACCAATTCAAGAGAAACTTAGTTTATGAGATATAATTACATGGATATAATAACGTTTTATGGTAGCATGTACATGGCCGACATAATCAATGTACACGTTAACTTTACAACCTTTCATTATTGGGATGGTTATCAGAATGCCCAATTCATAAGCTTTCACAACCCCTATTGAATTTCAACTGATTGTATAGCAAGTTTGGCGGCCACTGTAGAAATATTTGCTTTACTTAATTCCAGAGATCTATCCAGCCTTTCAAAAGTATTCTTGATATCCATTGCTTCGAGTTTTTTTAGCTGCAAACTTTGTAACTCAGATTTAGTTGATCCTGAAAAGTATACAAATTAATTTATTAAATAAATAAACTCTATTGATTTCTGTTCCTATCCGATATCCAAAGCCTAGTCTAGTTCAAAGAGAATTTACCTGAAATTGGTTGGAAGGCTGCGAAGGAAACTCTTTCAGCTAAGGATGGTACAAAATGTTCATCAATGTCCACATATATACCCTTTTCAGCCCAAGTGAGTGAGTTCAGAATATGAGTCTGCAATAATGCCTCCTTGGGAGCCTGGTGATAAAGAACATATATTTTGAACATTATCTAATATTATTCACAGTGAGTTTAGTATATGAGTTTTCAAAAAAAAAATACATGAAAAACCATATTTTTTATAGAGAAAATGAAATGATATACAAAGGGCATACTAAAAAGAAAAAAAAAACAGCCCAAAATAGGAGCCAAAAAAAGAACCAAGTACAAGAAAATGCTCCAAGTACTAAGAATAAGCAGCGTAAGATAACTATTACACTCTTTCATGACCGAAGAAGTCCTCTATGGCAAACGAAAAGTGTTAATCTTGTCATGCATGATCTACCAGGCAAAGGAACTAACCCTTTTTGGGCCCTCACCTTCCACAACCAAGAAAATAAAGAAGGAATAGGGTGAGGGAAGCACATAAAATATAAAAGAATGAACTAAAAGAAAACTTTTAAGACTGGGATTTCAAAGAGAATATTCTTAGAAGATGAAGGGTAAATCCCAATAAAGAAAAAAAAGAAAAAAAAAAAGATAGTAAATATCAAAACGTTTCTAAAGACGTCGAATCGATTAAGAATGACCTAAGTTATAGGAATAAATTTCAAAGACACAAAATTGAAGGCATGTGAAACAAAGGCAAACGGGTGACGGTATTTGTGATTATGCTACCAAATATCATGAAGTTGAAATATCCAGACTTTTTTGAAAATTACTTTTAAATAGCTGAAAGCAAAAAAATTTAGCCTTCCAAAACTATGAAAATCACCCAAAATATACTGCCTTACAAGTGGCTCTTCCAGTTCAGTTTCTTGGATATTAATGCTCTTTTGAGAGAGGGAAAAACCGTACCTTCAATTTGATCTCCAAACTATTCAAATTACGAAGAACATCTTTGACGTCCATCACTTTTGTACTTAACCCGCTATCATTTTGAACAATATCGTCCCTCACGGGTGAAATTGTACCTCGCAAATAAGGATCAGTCTGGAAAAATGGCAGATCATACAATGGTTAAAATGACCACAAAATTAGCATTCTCGACTTAATGTATTCACTGGTAAGTAAAATGACTTGTGAGTGTGAATCAATTCACTTATCACTTGCTTGCAGAAGCTCTATAATTTTGACGCGTCCGATTCCTCTGATGGTGACTAATGCCCCCACCTCTAGCCTCTCGACCTGCAATTTGCTGAAACTGCTCGTAGGACAAAGTATTTTCATGTGTTTACATTAACTAACAGTACTCTAAGTTTTGAAATTTACATTCTCAATTAAGATCAAACAAGCATGTCTGGCTGCAAATGATATTTCCCTTGATGAGTCACTGACAGCGACAGGATCCAACACAAAATGCACGAAAAGTTTATTCTTCCTAAATAAAGACTGCAACCAGAATATTGAAGTCAGGGCTGATTTGATAGATAGAGAAAACAAAAGAAAAATATTAATGTCATAACATACACCGACTATTTTTTTTTAACAAGAAATAAACTTTTCCTTGATATATGAAAATGAAGAAAATGCTCAAAGATATAACCTCCCTGAAATGATGAAAAAGAAAAAGAACTAATGGCAGAGGAACCAAACAGAAAAATACAAGAGCCAAAAATGCCGATGGGCAAAACCGAAATACAAAGGCTAAAAACCAACAAACCAATCAACCATAATGAAAAACACAAAGACTTAAGCAAGCATCATCAACAAACTTAACTGATGAATATGATAACATCAATCAAGGAAAAGCAGGAGGTAGGAAGACCATCGGTGAAGGAAAGGATTAGCATGCATAGAAGAAGTTCCCTCCCTTCCAAACAAGGAGAAATCTTTTCTCTATCGCCCTATTTGCACAAACTCATTCCTTAGGTTTTCTTCGAAGAAACCAAAATTAGATGGAATATATTACACGGTGAGGAATGCTAGTCCAGACTCAAAATCGTCCCATAGAACAAGGACAAAATTGGTTCCAGCAACAGAACATCCCAAGGAGTTCAGAATATGTGATTTCATGGAATTTGAAAGCAAATAGACCTATATACAGAATTTAAGGCACTGTTGAGTAGAAGACAAAATTATGTTGTTTCCATCTCACTTGACTAGAAACAGAACTTGAGTCATCAGATATATTGAAAATTATAATATGACAGCACATTCTCCTCTTATCTCTTTTCCACTTAATTTTTTCTTTAGATAATAAAAAAACTGTCCAAAATAAAATCTGACTTTTGGTGAAAACAGATCGTCTATATCAATTGTGAAAATTGGGAATTAAGTTAGAATATGTGAACATCATAGCATGGAACAAAATTACAAAAATAGTTGAAATAAGAAGGGATAAAGTGCTCTAAGATTATGAACTTACTAGCACAATAAGCTTAGGAATAAAAAAAAACATTCTACTGCATAACCAAATGGCATTACCATAATAAGTGACAAAAATTGTCTTTCTGTTTTAAATATCTTTCATGTAGTAGCATCCACCGAGATGTTAGTGCATAAGAAAAGATTCAACACGCAGTTGATTGACAACTTCACAAAACAAAATACGAAACGATACAATTAACCAATCTGAAAATGAAATGCAATAATCTTAAGATTTCTTCAAAAAACACAGTAATTTTAAAGCATATCCATATGGAACAAAGCTGACAATGTCTACATAGCATCAACCAGTCTTAATTCCACAAATATGACATTATATAAAATAATTTGTGTACAAAAAGTTAGTACCTCGTCCAACAGAGTTAGATACCTTGCTTCATACAGATGCAGTGTTTTAGTCTCCGACGGAACAAGAACCTGAAAAGAAAAAATGTAACAACTGAAGTTGAGAAGGAGATATTGGAATACATTTTTTTCAGTGGTGCGCCATACTGGATATGGACCTGATCAAAATTTATGACGAACAAGAAAGATAGTAAGTAATGAAACCTAGTGAAGATTTGATGGATGAAAAGATGATAGAAGAAATAGCTAAGAAAAATAGAAACAGAATCCACCATGAACGGAAAATAGAGAGTAAAAAATGTAAATAACTTGTTCTATATTATGCATTATTCAATAGGACCATCATTCCAATTGAATAGGGTAAAACAGCAAGATGGATAGATAGCATCGCGGATTGGTGGAAAGGAAGAGATATAATCTGTATGTTTATCACGTTGATTTTCGTTCCTCCTTCGAGGGTTGCGGATTGGTGCAAAGCTAATGTAGCAAAGAACAGGACTAATAAAAATTGAACTAAATGCAGAGAAGGGATGATTTACGTCATTGACACCGAAGGGAAGCAGCGGGAGCTCCAGAGAGGCGGAATACGCAGAGAAATCCCATTTTCTGCCGGCAGAAAGTAAAGGAGGGTGCGGTTGCGAATCAAATATTTTGTTCCTGGCAACATGGAATCCATGGAAATGGTGTTGACGAGAGAGGGAGAATGTGCTTCTACTTCTGGGAAGAAATGAAGAAACTCTCCAGGAATTGCAGACAAAAGTGGAAGAACCAGCGAGATCGAGAGAAATCCGGGTTGGGACGTTGCAATTCATGGCTTATCCTCATCCTGGCTACCAGTTTTGTCTTTACATATATATATATATATAGACGGTGAGCGAATAACAGTTTCAGAGGTAAAATTTCTGCGCACCAAACAAAATGATTACATTTCCCTATGCCATATATTCGTCTAATTTTTTTTTCTCAATATTAAATATAATTGAATCAACAAATTATTTTGTATTAAATCAACTTTTTCTTCAATTTATCTGTATTAATAATTGACAAATGTTAAATTATTATTATTTTTTTTTTTTTGTTGAAGACGGTCAATTTTGATTATAAGTACTTTGGAGACTAAATTTGCCTAAGATTGGAGAAGATATCTTACAAACTAATATCACATGTTTTCTAAAACAAGTCCTGGTTCCAGGACGTCATCAAATATAAAATTACTCTCATGCTAAGATTTAAAGTTCTTTTTTAATGATCTCAGGTCTCAATTCTTTTATATATACACTTCTTTACTGAGAATTAATTAGAAAAAGAAAATGACATGATAAGTTCGAAGATTGAACCAATATGAAACGTTGGATAATTATCTACCAAGTCAATAGTAAAAGGTGGAAATTCTGCGATAGGAATCTTGAGAATCCTGAATCAATAATATGAGAGGAAGGCTTTTGGATTAATCGTTCTAAGTCTAGGGTTCTAACTCGAGCCTCGTATTAGCAATATTTCATCCGACAATGACCGTGGTCTACTTCAGGCCTGTGCATAACAAATAATTGTTTACAAATTATTAGAAGTAAACAAATTAAATTTAGGTGCCCTCAAGGCATCCTGATCTAAAATACTATTTTAAACATCATTTTTTCCCTCAAAAGGAAGAAAATATTATACATCAATTTCATCAATCATGCCATGCCGGCCATCACAAAATTAAGAATTATACAAAGAACACTAAATGTGCAAAACCCAACACATTCCTCAGCTAGGGGCATCCTCACCTTTGCTCTGATACAGAGTTTCTAATCGTTCCTTGGCTCTGTGAACTTTTGACTGAAGATAAAAGCTTCCAGTCTGAGCATTCTTTTCAAACAAAGCGTCATATTTCTGAAAAGATAACAAGGATTGTCAAACACCTATTCATAATAATATATACAAGGCAAGGAACTATTTTAGTGAAAAGCAATGGATATTTGACCTTCACAATTTCCTCCCAAGGCGTTTCCGGGGCGACGCCAAGAATCTGTCTGGCTTCTTGCTCTGTCATCACTTTGCTTGCTCTGAGAACGGTGTTTTGAATTGTTTCTTGAGCAACACCGGACTTCGAAGCATCTACACCGCACGAAAAAAGACTTGACTACATTTATCCAAGTACATGTTCAATAGATTACAACACAACTACACCCAAGCATCTCTAACCAAATTGTGGTCCGTAAATCACTTCTCACACCACATGCTCGAGAAATAAAAACATTTTTTCAAAAGATCAAGGAAGATAATATTCAGTCTTTCAAGCTTGATCATAAAGGTAAAGGATGGATGTGAGATCCCACATCGGTTGGAGAGGAGAACGAAACATTCTTTGTAAGGGTGTGAAAACCTCTCCCTAGCCGACGCGTTTTAAAAACCTTGAGGAGAAGCCCGAAAGGGAAAGCCCAAAGAGGACAATATATGATAGCGGTGGGCTTCGACTCTTACAAATGGTATCAGAGCCAGACATCAGGCAATGTGCCCGCGAGGAGGCTGAGCCCTGAAGGGGGTAGACATGAGGCGGTGTGCCAGCAAGGACACTGGCCCCGAAGGCCGTGGATGGGGGGGGGGGTCCCACATCGATTGGAGAAGGGAACGAGCGCCAGCGTCTGTTGGACCCCAAAAGAGGGTGGATTATAAGATCCCACATCGGTTAGGGAGGAGAGCGAAACATTCTTTATAAGGGTGTAGAAACCTCTTCAACAGAGGTGTTTTAAAGTTTTTAAAACCTTGAGGGGAAGCCCGAAAGGGAAAGCCCAAAGAGGACAATATATGATAGCGGTGGGCTTCGGCTCTTACAAATGGTATCAGAGCTAGACATCAGGCAATGTGCCCGCGAGGAGGCTGAGCTCTGAAGGGGGTAGACATGAGGCGGTGTGCCAGCAAGGACACTGGCCCCGAAGGCCGTGGATGGGGGGGGGGGGGGGGGGGGGGGGGGGGTCCCACATCGATTGGAGAAGGGAACGAGCGCCAGCGTCCGTTGGACCCCAAAAGAGGGTGGATTATAAGATCCCACATCGGTTAGGGAGGAGAGCGAAACATTCTTCATAAGGGTGTAGAAACCTCTTCAACAGAGGTGTTTTAAAGTTTTAAAAACCTTGAGGGGAAGATCGAAAGGGAAAGCCTACAAAGAAGACAATATCTGTGGGCTTGGGCTGTTACAATGGAACTGGCTTGGGCTGTTGGGCTGTTACAATGGAACTACAGGATGCTATAATCCAGGCCATTAACACTCAACCCTTATACATATCACAGGCTAAAAAATAACAAATTCTCTTGACCAATTATAGAAAATCTAAGAAGGCATTATTCTCGCTTGCAAAGACGACGAAGGATGTAAAAGATAGAACTTCAGGATGTTAACATCCCCCAAGCACATTTATAAAAAAAAATGATGTCTATTCCAATATCACCTGAAGCAAAATTAACCTATGTGCAGATAGAGCTTTGTTCTCATTGGCAAAATGCTTGTCCCCAAACTTACCCCATTTACATTAAAGCTTCTAATAGTTCAAAGACATGGTGCAAGTTTCTTTTGTTCTACATGTCAAGTTTCAATCAAGCCATCCAAAAAATTTTACACCAATAACCATAATATTGAGGAAAAATTGGCCAACTTCCGATATAGATAAAAACCCTGGGGTGGAATAAAAAGAGTGTACTTACTCGTAAGGGCTTGACGGTAGGCTTGAACAAAGGCCCTAGCAAGTATCCCAGAGCCCATCACAATTAAATTGGCAAGAATTTTTGCAGCCTGTCCAAATACATACAAGCAAAGAGGCTCTCTTATCTTATAGGAAGTTGTCAAACTGAATAAGACGATTTTAAAATTATGCAATACAATATCTACTCCTCTCCTCTGTCAAAATTGAAGTTATCGACAAAGCAGGAGTAAATACATCAGTTCTAATTAGAATAGCACTGATTCGATTGGTAAAAAGATCAATGTACACTCAACAGAGAGTTATCTTGATTTCAAATGGCTTTAGAAAGCGCAGAGGGCAAGAAACCAGCATCAAGAACCCAATATGTTTAGAATAAATATGAAGGAGACGGATACATAATATTCCCCTAGACGAAACTTCGGCCAGAGAAAATTTGGGAACGAAATGAAACTTTGAATTAAACCCATAATCCATAATCAATCTGGAATCAAATTACCAAACGGAGGAGACGGATACATAATATTTCAGATAAAACTAACAACATAAATTATGTTTATACATCCGCTCCTGATTCAATATTCATTTTCTCATTATCTTAGAAATCGATCCACCATCAAATGAGAGGAGAAGAGAAAGAAAGTAGAGAGATACCATGATTAATTGGCTGGCCTCGATAACGGGTCCGAAATCGTTAAAGCCGCTAGAACTGCAAAATCAATTAGAAAGTGGCGGATGGGTTTATTTAGGGTTTGAAGGCTCAAATAAAATATTTGGATTAGAAATAAAAATATCATACAGACTTGCCCTTTGATATGGAGGATGCCAATACTGGAAACCGACCCAACGTTCACCCTACTAGCGTCCGGGTGTGAGCGGAGGAGGTTGATACGGTTAGGGTGGCGCGGATGCGGCAAATCGTTGAACAATAGGGAGTGAAGAGAGGGAGGGGCGGCGGCGGCGGTGAAGAGAAATTGGAGACGACAAAGAGAAAGGGAAGGGCGCCCTCTGCTTGCTGGGAAAGTTATGATTTATGTATTAATTTTATATACAAGAAATACTAATTTACTTAAATATTTACAAATCCATTATTTTATATTGTTTAGTTATTGTAAAAAACATTATCGGAGTCGTTTTTTTTACGTTTGAGGTTAGTATGACTTATGTTTGCTCAATTAAATTATTTTTTAGCTGAAAATTGAATCATTCATACTTCTAAGTGAGTTAAGCTCGATAATATTTTTTAACTCGATGTCGTGGACCTACATAGGTTAAATTGGACAGGAGTAGATTTGGGCTAGCTCTAAGGATATTTAGTAACCGTGTCTTAAACCAATCAAGTAAGTGACTATACTATTGGTTTGGTTGGATGTATTATATGATGCGTGTCTTGTGGCCTCTGGACCATGTTATGCTATTTTTATAAGTCATGCTAAATGTGACCATGCCATGTTGTAGAATTATGTTATGATGTTGATAATCTATGATGCATAAATCTCCATACATCACGCCTTGTAAGCTATGTTATGTACGAAAGGTTTGACAGGAATTATGTATGTATGATTCATATACTCATTATGTTATAAATGAAGGGGGGTTCGACTTGCATCATAAATTTATGCCATGATTTTAAGATATGGGGACCTCATACATTCATGTGTGTCATTAGAATACTTCTCTATTATGATTAGTACGAATGCGTATTTTACGACATTTATGTTCACCATTATGTTATGCGGGCCCTTTTTCCTCTATGGTGTCCAACAGCCTGTTAGCAAATGCTAGCCTGACGAGCTAGGTCCAGGGGTACGTGAACCCGCCTGGTGGGCCCATATGCGCATGCGTGGGCCGTGTGTAATAAAGTACTACACATTCAACCCTGCCTAGACTGGAAAGCTGCCGAAGGCCCTACCATGATGTTTTTATAAATATAGGTCTCATCATTTTGCATGTATTTGCATTTCTCGACCCCAACAGTGGAACTACTTACTAAATATTCTTAATATAATCAAGCCACGTGCCACATATTTCTTAATATAATCAAGCCACGTGCCACTCTTATTTTTCAGATAAAGAAAGGCACATAATATAATCAAGCCACGTGCCACTCTTATTTTTCAGATAAAGATAAGGCACCTATGTGCGAATGACGACATCACAATGAAGGTCATAGAGCTAGAGTCAGGGTAGTCGCATTTATGTATATTTAGTAGTCCTTATGATAGATTAGAGCTTTGTTTATTTTATTTAAATTATGATATTTACACTCCGATTTGCTAGTTAAGACTACGTTGGTTTAAGATATTTATTTTGAATGTTAAGTCCATGACACTTTTTATGAAAAAATTTAAATGCATGTTTTCTGCACGTATTAGTCTCGTCATGCATGTAGTGACGATCCTATTTCGTTATTCTCTATGATTGAAATCATTAATATAAACCCTGGTCGTCATAGAGTTTACCATTTTGGTGTTACTCTGTAATAATTTTCTTCTCCAGTACCTCAACGTGACATGAAAGATATGAAAGATCTCCCTCCAAGCCGTACATGCGACTTTCCACAGAATTCTATATGTATCTATGAGATTGAGTATGGAATTCCGTATATTTCTCCTTGCGTTTTCTCTTTTTTGTTCTTTATGTTGTTTCATCTAGATTGAATATATGAGTTGTGTGACCTTGTTAGATTGAACACGACTCTCCACAATGATATGATATTGTCCACTTTGATCATGAGCTCTCTAGCTTTACTTTGGGTTTCCCAAAAGACTTCATTACCATTCGAGATAGTATTATTTGATTATAAACTCATGATCATTCCTTAAAGGAGCCACTTTCATCCAACAATCCTAACCGATTCCTTAATATGTTAGAACATGAGTGGAAGTAGAACCGTTTTTACCAGATTGGATGTCGATTTTGTTGTTCATTAATATACTAATATTTGGACAGGATATTAATAGTCTAGACTTGGGCCTTATATATAATTGGAGGGAAGAAGATAAGCATGAAGATAAGAAATTGGTGGATTTACATCCAAACTAATAGGCTGTGTTTGTGGGTTTTGGGTCCCAATGGGATATTTGTACTTTGTAGGGGCCAAAATGAAAGATATTTGTTTTGCACTGCAATTCTTCTCTTGGCTACAGAGAGAGAGAGAGAGAGAATGGGATTGGCCTCCGCCGGAGCGCAGTGGATTTCCGCCCCACCAACCGGGAGAAGCAGCCGACGCATGGGGATCCCATTTCAACCTTCCTTCCGATTTGGTTTTCCGATTTGCAATAATATTGGGCAGTTGAAGGGCAAGAGAGAGAAAAAGGGAGGCAAGGTGTGTTACAGTGCAGAGGGAGTGAAGGATGAGATAGACGAGGAGGAGGCTTGTGAGCTTGTCAATGGAATGGAGCTTTCCATTGGAGAAGAAGCTGACCATTCAATCACTGCATATCTCTTTAAGGCAGTCAAGAACAATAATGGAACAGCCATTCTGCTCTTGACTGATCTCTTTGCCTTTCAAGACTCTTCTGTTCGAGACTTCGCCTATCGCCTCGCTTGCAATGGCTTCAAGTATGCTGCCTAACCTTATTCTCCCTTGAAGATTTTTCATTAGGATCCATATCTTTGTCAATAGTATGATATTGTCCACTTTGAACATAAGTTCTCACACTTTTGACTTCCCCAAAAGGTCAGGATCCATATCTTTGTCAATGGTATGATATTGTCCACTTTGAGCATAAGCTCTCACACTTTTGACTTCTCCAAAAGGCCTCGTACCAATGGAGATGTATTCCTTACTTATAAACTCATGATCATTTCCTAAATTAAGGAATGTGGGACTCCCTCCCAACCATCCTTCCCTCTTAATCAAGCCTCTAATGTTTGCTCTACTTGACCTACAGTGTCTTGCTTCCAGATGTATTTCATGGAGATTCAGGTGAGGAACAAAAGATTGTGGAAGACATAGGAGCAGCAACAAAATGGTTGGTTGACGAGTTTTCAGCAGCAGGCATCTCGAGGAAGCTCGGGATCGTGGGATTTGGGTACGGGGGAGGCCGGGTAATCGAAGTTCTAGCTCAAGACCAGGATTCCTATTTTTCCATTGGCGCCTCCTTATATGGTACTGAGGTGAATCCATCTCTGGCTGCCAAAGTCGAGGTTCCAGTATTGCACATCTCAGGGGATAATGATCCACTTTGTCCAGTGAGTGTCATGAAGGATTTGGAGAAAGGGATGGGAGAAGGTTCTAAGTTGGTGATATTTGGGGGAAGAGGCCATGGCTTTGTTCACAAACCTGGATCTCCAGAAGAAGATGAAGATGCTGAGCAGGCTTTTCTTATGCTAAGAAATTGGCTGCATGATGGATTGGTGGCAACCAATATTTAGCCATGTGCATAGGTAATTAGGTAATGAATGAAGTAGCTAATCTGGTGCTATTTGGTTCCAAAATGCCTAAATGGGGGATGGCTCACTTTTATGCATTTCAGCAATGGTGTGTACGTATTTTTCAGGCTAAAAATGGCTTTGTTTATATCAAAGGGTTTAGGGACTGACTTGGTTCTCCAACGCTCTACAAAATCCTTGATGGACATGAAAGAAAAAGTAGAAGCAATAAATCTCAAGCAAGCAATAAATCTCAAGCAAGCAAAGACGGTAGGAGAAAGACATCAGCCTAAAGAAGTGAAGTTCTTCCTTTAAGAAATAGCACATAAAACCATAAAACCATTAGCACAAGTGAAAATCTGAAAAGAAAAAAAAAATATCTTGCATCACTCTTTCTCGCCACTCTTTCTTCAAATTGGTGTCCATTATACAAGAAAGAAAACGAATCTCACTTAAAATCTCTGGACAACAATTCTCAACATATTCGGATGAAATCTCACATTTCCTAGGGAGGTAAAGAAACTTTTAGATATGGTCTTAACGTCACCATTTCAAGAATGCAGAAGGCATACTATGGAAAAATCTCACCATAACTTACTTTTAGAATCGGTGGAAAGAAAGAAATAAGAAAATATTTGCAAATAGGACACAGACCTACACAACTTTTCGACAATATTATTTACCAAGCCAAAGCTATATATTGGTATAAACTGTCCAATATTTATACTTCCTATTGGATCAAATGGATCAAACTGGCAAGAGTATGATAGAAAAGACGGCTGTGAAAGCATTAGTTAATAAACAACATGAGGGTTGCAAGAAGAGTACTTATTGATTTCCTTTTTTCCTCTCCTGCTTACGTAACTCGATATTAGCAACAGGAAAATCTGCAGCGTGCATGGAGATGAAATATAATGTCTACAACCAAAAACGTTTGTAATACTACACAATGAAATCCAAACATGAGAAACAGAAGTTTAAACAATCCCACGTAAAATTACGGTTTCACATCCATTCAACCTCAACACAGCTTGCTTCTCCATCAGTTGTAATTAATCTTGCCCCTCCTGGAGAAAACCAAGTGTCAGAACTTCAGAAAACGGCAAATGATTCATCCTTTCATAACAAAGATATGAAATACATGCAAGGAAAAACTATACGGAGATTAATTTGCTCATGGAAAGCAACCAAACTACATGTTAAAACAAACAAAACAAAGGTATCAGCTAAAAGACTTGCATATTCCTGCAAAGCATAGTTCATAAAATGTGGTGATTTATCAGGTGCATAGCCACGACAAGCAACTTGATGTTTCAACTTTTCTTTCATAGTTGGTGGTTCTTTTTCTTTGATCATTACAATTCTATTCAAGTCAGCTGGGTTTGGGTTTGTTTCTTTCGTTAAACATGTCTAGAAAGTATGTGCCCAAAACTAAAAAAGTTGGAACACTCAATTTCAGTGTTTTAGACATGTTCATAAGAAATAAGACTAAAATTATAACTATAACATATTAAAACAGAAAATAGATTGGCTAATATGGCCTTTTGAGAGGGCTATCTCCCTCACACAACACTAATCCCAAAACTCCGCTTCCCTTCCAACCCCTGAACTCCTATTTATAATCCTCAAGTCTTAAAACTCGAGTATAAATATGCCTTGGCAATATCCTAATAATATTCTCAATATTACCCTACTAACACCTAACAAGGACATTTTTGGACTCCTATCACCACGTATAGTGCGAGCGATCAGTACTGCTAAAAAAGTGTTATTTTGTTATGAAGACACCAAGAAAAGATCAAATCCACTGAAAAAGTGGTACCAAAACTTCTTGATGAACTAGCAAATAAAAGAAGTGTATCAGTTTTACCATGCTTTTTCACAAAGGCTGCATAAACAAGGGTAAAGATAAACATGGGATGTATTTTTTTAGACAACTAAACAATATAATAAGACCTAAGAGGAACGGGCATGGGACACAGATACAAACATGTGACATGTCAATTTCTGAAAAATGTAGGCCACGGACACATTGGAGATATGTTTTTTTATTAAGAAAGTGTGTGGACATACTAACAGATTTGTTACTTCAAAATAGATAAGCGGCATAAATTTTACATGAAAATTTTAAATGAGCTTATATCAATTAGTACCTTGGATCTACCCCATTCTTTCAAATGAGTTTTTAATGTTGGGTTAAATTTTATGGCTGATCATAATAAGATAAGTAATGGGTTAGGCAATGGGCATGTAGCTTGGAAGCACAGACACATACAACATGAACACGGCGACACTAATTCCAGAAAATGTAGGACATGGACACGTTAGGGATACGTTGTTTTCTTTTACTATTTTTTAGTTAATATTAAAACATCAAATCCAAAATACTTCAGTTTCTTTTAGCTATTAAAAATAAAATGAAGATTTAAATGCCCATTGAATATAGTTTAAAATCTAAATGGTACAAAAATCCCAACAAACCATATGAGCCCACTTAAACCCAATACTCCTACCTCCAATCAACATTGCTGCCACTTTGTCCAACACCGCTGTTTTATCGCCGGTTCCCTCTGACTAACACTGTTACTGACTGCTTGAAAGGTTTGGGTTTTTGATGTACCATTTAAATGTTAATATGGCGTGTCAACCGCATGTCCAATTTATTTTAAGGGACACGACAAGTCCAACACAAACACTGTCAAAAACAAATTCATGAAAAACATACAATTCTCAACTAAAACCTAGATGTGATAGGTTATCTAACAAATATTAGTGTCGCTGCATACCACAAATTGTCTCTGAATCCTGGGTAGGCAATAAGGAGAAGGGTTAAATGTATTTTTCTAATTCAATTATCTGTCAATGTTTTTAGGTTGATGTATCAGCGTGACCCCTAAGTACTCAAACATGTCATTGACATGTCCAAAATTAAAAGAAATAAAAATAAAATAGGATACCTTTTTTTTTGCATGTCAAACACTGTGGAACAAAAAAGTTAGACCAAAAAAGTTGGCATCTATAGAAATTTTGAACCTCCAATATATGGGTTGAGTATATAATCTTAGTTACTAGGTAATGACGTTAGAAGAAAGATTTGGTTGAAAATTGGAATAGAATCAAAGGATAAGAGCGTCATATGAGGATGTTAAATATCCATGATTCAAGAAGATACCCAAAACTGCTTAGATGCCTCCATGTGGGCATCCTAGGGGAATCTTAGATTCCCACTAAACATTCCTTATGAAACAAATGCAAGAATCTCGATAGCCATCCTATGGAAATCTTAGATTCCCACCAAGTAAACAGCCCTAAATTCTTCCTTCAAGCTAATACTAATTGGAGGGATAAAAAAGGAGAAATTCTTGCCCTTTTACTAAAGCCATATCACCTTCTTCTAAGCTGACAATCTTCTTGAATCATAGTAGAATTATTCTCTTACGTATCAATTATAGAAACTAAATGTTGAATTCCTTCTCTTCTTGTAACATCTCAGGCCGAGGATTTAAAATCTGAAATTGGCACATAGCCATGGCATTTCCACGCATCCTCAATGACTTCCCACATCACCTTCCTGTCTTGAGTTGCTTGCAAGAGAAAAGTTTGTCCCTTCAAACTAGCACAACTCTTTCAACATACTTTGCTAGCTCAGAGATCATCCAACATGGGATTGCTCCATGCCAAAGAGTTAGGAGATCACCCAATATGGGATTACCTCAAGCCAAAGAAGTTTAAGCTTGGAGATCCTTAACTAAGCCAACAAAAAAGAAGCACCTTGTTTAACTCCCATTGGCTAGTGCAAAGCCTCACTGAACAATCCTTTCTCTTCACGAACAAAACTAGGACACCCCGAGGAAACACACTAGGGAAAATTAATCCATTATTAAGAAGTTTTCCCATTGCACCTTGAGTTCCGTCAATTCAGCTAGTGCCATTCGATTAGGAGTCTTATATATGGGTTGTCCCAAGTGGCTGGTCTATACGGAGTTCACACCCAAAATACTTGATAGTGTCAAAAATAAACATCATACTCAAACTAGATTTATTCCTGTGAATACTTGAAAAATGTGAGAAATGAAGTAGCAAAACGTGTAATGGTCAGTCTTAACAATACATGTTGATTCGTGAATTCTTTCATTATGTTGAGTACATACAAAGTGGTTAGAAATAAAACCATTTCGTGTCCCAACCCTTTTAAGACATCTTTTAATTTGATCAGTCTTTCCAATATCTTCTAAAATCAAATCTAAACAGTGAGTCGCATATGGTGCCCAATATGAGTGTGTTTGTTCAGCTTCCTAACATCTTCCGCTATGATATACTTTGAGGCATTACAGTCACAACTTGGATTACATTTTCTTCTCCAATCTTCTCAACCATTCCATCCAAGAGTTCAAATACCTTCCTCCGACTTTGATGCATGAAGATGAATCAATGGATTCCACAAACAATGTTCTTGCAACAGAATGAACTACAAAATTTATTAGAGTCCTATTCTTCTATTAGGCCACCCCTCGGATATCAAAGAAGAACCTTTTCTTTTGCCTTCAACCTCATGACTACTCATTAGATTTTTTTGTGAATTCTACTTCCTTTTTCAAACAAGTTACTCCAACCTCATGATAAGGAGGTATCAGACCAGGACGAATTGACCTATAGCTACGAGCATTATATGAAAACTTCTTAACCGAATAGCATTTAAAGGAATACCTACTGGATAGATTCCAACGTGTGAGGAATTGAACTGTAGCATCCGTCCCCTCTTTGTTGTATTTATCGATATTGCTTGATTGCCTCAGTTTCTTTAATCTATTTCTATCATCCACAACACGATTTGGATAAACAAATTTATCCATTGCTCCCTTTGGCTGTGGTGACTTGGGTTGTGATTGAGATCAACTTCCAATTCAACTACTACAAATCACATTCCCAGTCGTGCTTGCTCGCTTTCTTAATGTTCAACCTCTTGATCCACCAACAACTTTCATCTCATCCTCTTCATCAATTGTGTTCAAATCATAATCATAGTAGCTTGAGAGAGCATTACTTTCTTCCCCTTTTTCTTTTGTTTTTCAATTGGTAATCTTTCAATTCATCTCTTACGTTGATTGTACACTTCAAACATATCTTTACATTCTAATTCCCACCATCTAAATGTTGTTTGGCTCAACAAATGCCCCCTTGGTGATTTTTCCACACAATATACAATATACACTTGCAAATGTTGGTGTCTTTTTCATCAACAAAAAGAAATTGGCAACTAAGATTTTGAGTTTCTTCTCAACCTCTCCCATCCTATTATAATTTTTAAAGATTCAAATCACAAACTTATGAAAAAAAAAAAAAGAAAGGGAAATATACAAACTAAAACTAAAATATCACCTCACAGTCACAGACCACGAATAACTAGTTGAGAAGAAGAAGAAAAGAAAAAAGAACCTTCTCTCAGTTCCTACCCCTAAGAAGCAACTGAGAAGAAGAATAACTATAAAAAAAAAAAAAAAAAAGAGCTTTTTTTTTTTTTTTTTTGTTTCCTACCCTTGAGGAGCGATGCCTAGAAGAAGTGAAGTTTCTCTTCCTACCCCTAAAAATGTTTCCGGTAAGAAGAATGCAACCAATTTTCTTTTTATATTTGTTTTCTATCCCTAAAAAGTTGTCAATAAGAAGAAATGATGAAGATTAAAAAGAAGAAAGTGAACCAATTCATGGAGACGCAGCAGGTAAGGAAATTCCGTAGACATGAAAAATGAAGAAGAGTCACAAAGAAGTTTCCCTATTTTGATTTTTGCATGATCACAAGCTGACTGAATAAACAAAACAATAGGTTGCATGGCTTTGTTGGGCCTTTTTTCGTGAGTTTAGATACTTAAGTTCAAAGGTTACAATGCTATAAGCATATTTGTAAAAAAAAAAAAAAGAAAAGAAATGGTGTTAATTGAATCAAGCACACGCCTTCGACCATGGGATAGGCGACACCAAGCAACCAAAGGCAAAGTGGGGCGAACACCTGATTGAATTCACTCTCCCCAACTGTTTACCTCACCTCTCGCCATAGGCGAGCGTCTAGGTCGCATTAACAACACTATACGATCCAAAGTATTAACTCTATCATGAAGAATCTGCCACATAAAAAACTTGAAGGGAATATAACCTTCCAAATAAAGGAGAAGATTGGTGCGCTAGACTAAGAAGGGGACCACCAAACAACAAAAGAAGAAACAACAAGAAAACCCTTCCAAATGATTCATTAGGGGCAAAGTCCCCTACAACCAGTGTTGTTGAGGCGACCCCAAGTGCACACCTAAGGTGAGAGGCGTGGCAACCTAGGGTCAACGTGCCTCTTATGGTGCCTAAGTAAGCATCTTCAAGTAGTCACTCACCCAGTAGTGTCGTGCAGTGCCTTCGTTATTGACAAATGCGTGCACTTTACGAATATAAAATTTTGTTATTTTTTTAACGAACATCATCTTACAAGATACTAATTTCAAGGTCACACAACTCCTAATAAGTATGATCTACTGTCTTGATTTTGATCATTTATAATAGAACAAGGTTAATACTTCTAGCCTATACAACACAATAAATTAATTCATTGTCCTTAAGATGGTCTATATCAACAAAAAAGAAATGAATATGAACACCTCAGAGAAAATCTCTCCTGAAAAATTAGTTCAGAATCTAAAGGTGATCGAACAATATCATATTAAACAGAAAAATTCAAAGTGATGATTTTATAATGAAAGAAAATGTGAATTTCACCTGTGAAGGCTGAGGCCCTGTGATTTTTTGAGATGCGAATTTTGCGGTGGAACCTTCAAATAAAGAATTACAATCTGTGTACGCTGATCCAATGCCCAATCCAGCGCCAAAAGCTATAGATGCCCAACGAGTCACCGGACTCCCTAGTTGTTAATCAAGATACAGTGCTCATTAGTAAGTTTGTTAAAATCACACCACTGAAGTTCCAGAAAAATGATAAAACATTGGTATATCAACAACGCGAGAGGCCATTTATTTTGCAAAAATCTTGGATGTCCATGAAGTGGCTTCAAATTCAAGAGTTTGTTTTACACGAATCTAGGAAATCCTGATATTGGAGGATGCCATGACCCTTATAATGATACAAACTGAAAGTACACTCCGATATTTCTGCTATCTGTTCCCAATACTTAGAAATGGTTACACGAGTAGTGTAGAAAAACAAAAGTTCAAGACATTTGTGATTACCCATTTCACGCGAACCCCAATTTCTTAAGTCTACAGATTCGTCGCAGAATAAAATCGTTACGTCTCTTTCATTTGCAGATATCAGACATTCCAAATCGACAGACGGAAAAATCTTAACATATGGTTGGTCCAATGAAATGACATGCAATTCCAGTTTTTAGTAAAGAACGGGCAGAGAAAACATACTTCAAAGGAATTATATGAAGATTAGAAAAATATAATAAGGTGGAAATAAGAACAGAGAAAAAGGGAGAGGAGGAATTATTATTACTGAAGAAAAGGAGGCCGCCAAATGCACCAGCCAAGGAAGAGTAAACGAATCGGCGCAGCGTCAAATCAAGACAAGCGTCCCACTTCGCATTCAAATCGTGCGGTGGAGGCACAACCTCTTTGTTCTCAGCCATATCCAGAAAGGAACCGTCGGACGCTATGAAGCGATATAAAGTCGTTTGCTATCCTCCCCCTGTTCTTCTTCTTCTTCTTCCTCGTCTAGTTTTCCTGCAATTCTTCTGGCTGTGTGGGAATGGCCGTATTATGAGGGTTTCCTTCGATTCCTTGTTGTGCTTCGCTTCGATTCCTTGGCTCAGCAGGCTCAGCCCGGCCCCCTTTCAATTTGGGCCATTGATATTAGAATCACTATAAAATGGACTTCTCAATCCTTTCTCGGCCTGCCCCTAGCACATTCATTCTCATCATCCAATATTTTTTCTTAGATCATCCTAAATCATAATATTTTCTCACACATAAATATACCACATCATCAAATTAATACACATTAAACAAGAATCAAAGTTCATAACAATGGATTCAAGCTATTTTCCTTTAATCAAATTATTGAAACCTAGATTTATGACATTTTAGTGTATTTTCAGTTTTAATATTTTTTTTATTTACTTATTAGGTTACATTTATGTAATCTTTAATTATGATCATAAAGTATGAACGTTACTGCTAGGAATCACGGATCTCCACAATGATATGATATTGTCCACTTTGAGCATAAGCTCTCATGGCTTTGTTTTGGGCTTCTCCAAAAAGGTCTCATACCAATGAAATACGGTTCTTCACTTATAAACTCATGATCATCTTCCACTAAATTAGCCAATGTGGGACTCACTCCCAACAATCCTCAACAGTTACAACTCTTGGAATGCATCATAGAACGTCAAGAGTTTCATTTTGAGGCTATATAAAGCCTTGTATATTGTTTTTGTAAAATAGACTCTAAAAAAGTCGTAAAAAAGAACGTTTGTGTTTTCTTTTAGCCTAGAGGTAAGGTTTTTTACAATTCTATGTCGTTTAGGTTATGAGTGTTTTCTTACTTTCCCTTGGTTTGATTTCTTATCGTTTTGAGGTTCTTAGATATTTTAGATCTAAAGGTCTTGTTCTTCAATAAAGTGGTTAGATTGAATTCCCAAGAGTTCCATATCATTTAGAATGAAATCATCTTGATTTGAAATTTAGGCATTTGTGATCTAGGGGTTTGCATATCCATAAGAGTCCTTAGATCCAATTAAATAATGTTTTCATATCAGCATCTATGATTAGTTTACATAGGCATGGAGACGATTAAGGGTTTGCCAACTAACTTCAAATCGTGAACGTGGCTCAATTGTTGAGGGTCTATTAGTACTTTCAGTAGCTCGCTATGATGACTTGTACTGTGTGGGGACTATTAGGGGGCTTGTGAGTTAACTTCTAATAGTGAACCTATTCCAAATAGCAGAAGTCTGCATTAGTACCTATATGAGAATGTATTGATAGGGTCCTGAAATGAGTGAACTAGGAAATCTCCAACTATTCCTAAATCGAGATCTTGTTTAAATGAGAGAAAGTGACCACATTGATAGACGAGTGTTGCAAACATGAGGGTCGTTCTCTTCTTGATGATAGTGACATTGTGGCCTACTAGAGAGACGCCAACTAAACCTTACTAGAAATATCTTCTCGATCGATAATGTTCATGGTAGTACGATGAGAATCATGAGTTATAATAAGGACAAGGTTGCATCTCGAGCAACTCTGATACTTAGGTTGATGATGAAATAGACTACTGAATTCCTAATCGAAGATACCTTGAAACTCTATGATAAGTCTTATAAGATAATAAGCTCTGAAGAGCCGAGCTGTGAGAGTTGATGAATCGGAGAGAGCCTCAATAATGGCAAAGGATGAAAACTTAGAAAATTTTCGCACCAAAACTCTAAGTTGAGTTCGAATGATTCTAGCTGATCGGAATAGCCTAAAAGAGTGTTGAGGACAATAGATAAGAGTATTACTATTTATTTTTGTCATCTCTTTTGATAGTGATGTGTATACTATCTTCCAATAAATCAACTATTTGAACAACCTCCAAATTCAACAATTTTTATGTCATTATCGTGAGGTCCACTTCGTGTGGGTCATTTTTAAGTTTTAAATTTTAAAATTTAAGAGATTGATACGTTTTTTAATATATATATATATAAATAAAGCAATGATAAAAGGCAAAGAATGGTGGGCTAAATGATTGCATACCAAACATGGAACGTGGATTCATTGTTCCTTCTCATCCATTTCATTATCCAATCAAAGCTTTAAACACAACCCAATAGTTAAGAATGACTCGATGGTCCTTCCTTTGGATCCTGCAGGCCTCTTTGGGGTATCTCGACTTATATAGGGTATTACAAATTCTCTCCCTATTAAAAATTTTTGTCCCCGAAAGCTCATTGTCCTTGATTTCTATATCCTTACTTTTGGGGTGTTCATATTTAGTCATGTTTTTTTAGTTGCTTAGGGGTCCCTAGGCAGACTTGTCCTTCTTGAGTTCCTTGCAATTGTCCTTTGAGTTTTCCTTATTCTTGTCTTAGTTATCCTACTTCATGTCGTCAAGGTTCTTGCTTGTCTTAAGTTTTGAAGGAACTTTCTTGTCTTGGGTCTTAAGGCGGTGGAACATATAACTAAGAAGTTAAGGTTGGAGGAGTGCCTGTGTTGGCTTAGTTGAGGTTATCAACACTCTAGGTTGTAGTACTTGTTCATCCTCTGCACAACGTCTCTCGGTCCCGCTGGTTCTACCCTTGGTTTTGAGTCTGTCCTTGGTATGTTAGCTTGTTGTCTCTTCCCTTCCTTTTTGGGTAGACTGGACTCTTGTGACTCTCTACTCCACAGCTAAAGTAGGCATTGGTCCCTACCGAGCATTCTCCTTTATATGGTCTTTTACACTTGGGGCATCAGAGTCTATCTTCCTCTTGTGCTTAGCAGTTTTTGCCTTGTTTGTGGGGCCTTTGGTGTGGCTTTGGAGCGTCCTTGTCAGATCCTCTCTTTTGTCTTGCTTGCTCTACTTTCTTATGCTTTTGGGGGTGCATATCTAATAGGCCAACAACCTTTGGGCATTAGCATAATCACTTGAGGCATGGGCCGCTATCAATCCATCTATGTCTTCCCTTAGGCCCATTATGAAGCGAAGAGTTCGTTTCTTCTCTGTATCTACCACTCCGGGGTAAATCTGGATAATTTAGTCAATTCCAGGTTGTATTCTTCTACGATCTTTTTTCCTTGCTTAAGGCTCAAGAATGCTTATTAATAGTTGAACATTGCCGCAGTGGATAGTACTTTTTGAAGAATGCCTCCCTGAAACGGATCCCGGAGATGATCCTATCTAAAGCACTTATAGTCTTGGAGGCTGACTTCCACTAGAAATGTGTCTCTTCTTTAAGCATGTACGTGGCACAATTAACCTTATACTCTTCCGGGCAGTTCATGTATAGAAAAGTAGTCTCTATAGCTTCGAGTCATGCTTCACTTGATACTAAATCAACATTGCCCCCACCAAATATTGGTAAATTGAACTTCTTGAAATCCTTGATATAAGGGGACTGTTTCGTAGTCCGTTGCGAACTTCTAGAGGCCTGCATTCCTTGTGCTACTGTAAAAGTTTGTATCATTTGGCTTGCTTGTGTTTTCATACTTGTCTTCATAAAAGATTGCAATGCCTCTAGAGCAAACGTGATGGTGGGGTGTCTAGGGGGCGTGGTTTCACTTGGGTTAGGTCCTTATTGAGTTTTTGTTTCAGTGTTCTAGGTCTAGGCCTAGGCCATCTCTACTTCAGGTGCTCCCTTGTGGAGTTTTCAGAAGCTAACTTTCGGCTTCCTCGCCTGCCTAGAGTCCTTCTCTTAGGTGACAAGATGTTAGTCCTAAAAGAATACTTAGGGTTACTTACTTGTCCTTGGGTTCTTAAGGTTATCTTAAATCTTAACTTAAATGGTAACTCTATAATCATCCACCCTATAACTTGAAACCCTAGACATAATTAAATTTAGAGTCTTTGACGCGTACTTACCTGGTCACGGTGAGGGCGTCCCTTGAACAGGGCAATAGACCACGACTTCTTATGTCCTTAGGCCACGACTTCTTCATGAAAATCATCCAAATTAGACCTCTGAAACTCAAGGAATCATCAAATTGGGACGAGAGGGGTTGTAGAAAGGAATTTGAAACTTACCCTAATTCTTACCCAAGAACGTGTTTCTTCAATTGGGCAAGATCTTGTGTTCCAATCACTTCGAGGTCTTCTGCAAAAATGATCATTGAAGGTGCAGAAACCGAATGGGACAGGCCTCACACGACATACTGCAACCTCAGATTGGATTTTCGAGGTTCAATCAAAATTGGGAAACTATGTTTGGGACACTTTCAACCCTCGTATGATGATACTTAAAAGTCTAAAGTCTATCTGATATTATGATGATACTTAAAAGTTTTTAGATTATGATTTGTTGTTTGGCCATTTGTTTCTCTTTCTACAATTATTATGGCTCATCTAACTGAGTCATTATCCTTTAACAACAAAATGACCCATTTTTCTCTAATAAAAAAGGGTCATTTTCCACAAATTTCAAATCAACATTATCAAAAGGAAGACAGCCTGGATTTGTTTGAAACTTGTCACTCAAGTCATTACAGCCAGAAAGCAAATGTTTTGATTTACGGACAAAAATAAACAAATTCTTAAATTGAAACAGACAAATAGCAATAAATAATACAAACAAATTTACACAAATTTTACAGAGTACTAACAACAGAACCAACAAACCGGTCTCTCTGTCCTGTTCCTCGGCGTCCAGACAATTTCAGACAGCTCTCACTGCCAATTTAGCAGCATCCTTAAAGAACACAACATCCCAAGAAACACAAGGAAAGAAAAAACGGCATACCAAACAAATATCCAACTCCCACCCACCAATCCTGTTTATAACACTATCCAAATTGGAGAAATTAAGATTTTAAAATGTTCATCAAATGGAACCACAAAAAGAACCATAAATCAAGAGCCCTGCTTATTATATGTCGGATCTTTTGGTCTTTGATCAATCAGAGATGGGTTTGGTCTTTGATCTGTACAACAGGATCTTCTTCTTTTTTGAGCTCAAATTGTCGATGGTCAGCACAATCTTTCCAGCTTCACCCACTCTGTAGCTGTTGGAGATCACTGGTTCATCAGCTGGTCCGAGCTTGGTTGTCTTTTGAACAATCACAGTGTAGCCGCCTTCAGCACTGGGCAAGAACTCTGCTCCATAGCTCACATCCCATCCTACCACTCTCAATTCCCAGACCAGAAGGCTTGGCTACAAGAACAGATGGATCGGATCATCTTTTAGCATCAAATCAGACAAGACAAGAACAAACTCAGAGAAACATAATTCAAGTCGTCCTCGTACCTCAGAAATTGGGAATTCAACAGTGTGTTTGGTTGCTGCCTTTATGGAAACCTCAGTAACAGGGTCGTCAATGGAGAATTCTTGCTCGCCTTCCCTGCTTAATCCACCGTACTGAACTGGTACTTGTTCAGGAGCAACGTATCTGAGATTGAGACATTTTTTGCAGTGGAAAATAAGCTTGAGAGGGTCATTAATGGCGGAAAATTGAAAAGGAAGAAGAAAAAACAAAAACCCACTTGAATAGAGTCTCTGCAGTCTTGGATGGTCCGGCGAACACAAACTTGCTCTTCGTTCTTTGAGTGAAAAAGGGGCTGATCATTCTGTTCACGGCCAAGTACCACCATGGCACGTTGATGAACACCTTCAGAGAAATTAAATTCAATTTCATTAGATCAAACAATTTCTCAATAAAATTGTTCTGTAATTGATTGAAGATGATGATGATACCTGTTTGGCTGCGAATTCAGGATAATTGTCTTGGAATAGTTGCAGAGCTCGCTTGGTGGCGTTTCTGAGCTCCCACTTGGTGAGTCCAGGCGAGTTTTTGAGGTCGTTGACTTGAACAATGGTGGAGATGCCATTGGGGCTGAAATCGAGCTTTCTGATGCTCTTCTCCAGAAATTGAACCCTCCATCGGAGAAATTTGAGGCTCTTTTCGTCGTCGGAGAAGGTGATTTGATATAAATCCTTGTTTTCGAATTCACCAAACACGTTGTAGCAGACTGGATGGCCTTCCCTGTCGACGCCATGGGAGAACACCACTTTGTCCCATTGGTTCCCCAAATCCTCGTCCAGAAGAGCCTCGATGTCGAATTGCTTTCGCCAACGAACAGTGTTCTTGATCATCGTGAAAGCATCTTTCACCTTGAAGTCTCTGGCTCGGAGGAACTTCAACAGAATAACATCGCTCCGTTCATCGCCGAGCAGAGGAATTCCCCAGATGAACACCTCCTCCGGTGGAGGTGGCGGTACAGCCTCCGCCGCTTCCGCTTCCGCTTCCACCTCTGCCTCTTCCTTCGACGGGACTGATTCCTCCGGCGGTGGGGTCGAAACAGCAACTACAGATTCCTCGATCGCTTCCACCGTCTTAGCGCCATCCTCGTCGATAACAGCCACTTTCTCCACTACCGTCGATGGCTCTACCGCCTTCTCGTCAGGTTTTGGAGCAAGCGAAGTCTCCGGCGCGGGATGTGGAGTGATTGTTTCTTCAACCTTTACCGTCACGGTCTCTGTTACTGGTTCCGGTTCCGGCTCTGTTTTGGGAGGCTCTTCGATCACAGGTTCCTTTGTAGGTTCATCGATTTGAGGCTGTTCAGCAGGTTTCTCAGTGTCTTCCTTCTTCTCCTCGGCCGGCTTCTCCTCTTCCTTGGGCGGCAGGGGCGCCGGAGGAGCAGTGAACTCGTGCTTATTGAGAGCCTCCTGAATAAGAACCTTAAGATCAGCCAGCGCCTTCCTTTGCGACTCCGGAAGCTCACCAACAACGTTGCTCTCCTCCTTGAAAGAAACCGACTGAGAGATCTTCTCAAACTCCTCGCCCGCCTTGGGCTTCTCGTCCTCTGCAACTTCCGCCACCGATTCCGGCTTCGCAGGAGAAGCCTCCGGCTGAGGCGGAGCAGGTGCAGCTTCTGGTAGTTGTATCTCAGCGGCAGGAACAGGAGGCGGCACAACAGCAGGCTCCTCCGGGACATGCTGAGTAGAAGGCGGCGCTTCAGCCGCAGCAGGCTTCTGAGTTTCCTCGGCCATGGACGAAACTGGGAGAGAGAGAGAGAGAGAGAGGGCGGAGAGAAAGAGAGAGAGAGGGCGGAGAGAGAGAGAGAGAGAGAGCGGAGTATAGGGAGCAGAGAGAAGAGAGCGGGACTTAATAGGAAAGAAAACTGCAGAGAAGGGTTAGAAGAAGAAGAAGAAAAAGCAGGCGAGAGGTATGTGTGTAGTTTGTCGTTGGAGTGATAAGAAAGAACAGACTGTCAGAGCCGTTCGCCAGCTGTCAAACCACTTTGTTTGTGGGCCCCACATTTCCTCTCTCTCTCCTTCTTTTTACAACGTTATTCTCCATTTCTCCAACTTCAATCATAAATTCCTCCCTTAATTTTAATTTCTATTTAATTTGCTAATTAAATTACATGTTTATCATAAACATAATCCTTCCATTTCTAAATTCTTTTAAACTATAAATTTACTTTCAAAAAACTTTTTTGAATTTTTTTAATACAATAAAAGTAAGTTATTATTAATTTTTATTTTTTAAAATACTCCCGTTAGTGCTTTTTGCTTGCCTCACATATAACACCAATTTCAATCTCTCAAATCTTGTTTTAAACTCTCTTTCGAAATCTCCCTGTCTCGTTTTCTAAAACTTTCTTCTTGAATTGGGATTAGAGGGTCGAGCATACGTCGCTTGGTCGTAGGCGACGCAAGAACGAATTGGCTTAACTCACTTGGAGCTGCAAAGCGAATGCCGCACGATTTTAAAGATGCTGATTTATTTACACTATATAATGAATTAATGGTCAAAATTATTTTTTAAAAAATTAAAATGAGACGCAGTTTCAATCATTTGTTTAGAAATGTTTGAATAATAAATAATTTACTTCAATTAAAATTTAGACGCCAAACACATTAAATAAATAGACATCATGATGATGAGACGCAAACTTATTATTCAAGAATAGGTTCCATGGAATGAGTCCACGACTTGTAATAAATAATTAAATAATCAAATAATTAATTTTACTTGTATTATTAGTCTTTTCCTTACACATACTCCAATTAATTTAAATATTATATTTATTTAAAACTCAAAAAAATTTAATCTCCTCAATTTTAGAAAATTATATATAACATCTTTTTTATTAATAGAAGTTGTCGTGGAGTTTACCATTCTCCTGTTATCACATATATTTCTCTTTTTATCTTCTCTCTTGTGCTTCATGTTCTACATCTAGATTGAGTGGGTTAGTTGTGCATTCTGAACAACTAGTATTAGAGCTACCGAGACATTCACCCTGACTTGGGATGATGGAAAGCTCAAAGATCGGAATCGAGAAGTTTGATAGATCCAATTTTGATTTATGCAAGATGTAGATTGAATATTATTTGTACCAGAAAAATCCTCACAAACCCTTGTCCGAGATGGAGTAGTGAAAGCTCAAGGATTAGTAGGATCTAGGGTTGTCTAGTTAATATTGTCCAGAAACATGACATTCAACATCATTAAGAAGAAGACAATGTTGGATCTATTGAAGACGTTGTTAAATAGAAGATAATGATTTTGTGAATTCAACAGAAGATATTGAAGATGCTTTAATCCGTTATGTGGACAACCTGACTGAATCCTAGACTTTGGATTCGGATGCATTTTTTCATTTGTCTCCGGGCAAGGATCTATTTCAAAATCTCAAATATAGAAATTTTTGGAAGGTGTATCTTGGTGACAACAAAGCCTTGGAGATTGAAGGAAATGTGAATGTCTATATACAAAGTCGAGTCGAAAATTAGTGAACATTGAAAAAGGTTAGATATATTTCTTGTATCAAGCAGAATCTGATCTCTATTGGTCAGTTGGATAGCGTAAGTCTTGCAATAGAGTTTAGGAAGAGTTCATGGAAGGTTGTGAAGGGTGCTGTAGTGATAGCATGTGACACAAAATATGGAACCTTTGGTGTATAAACATGGTTACTGTTACTGATAGTGCTTCCAGTTTAAGTCAATGACACAATAGACTTGAACATATGAGTGTTAAAGAAAGTAAGATGTTAGTTGCGAAAGACGCTTTAGAAGGTATAGCATTTTTTGACATAGGCCTAAGTTAGCTTCACAAAAGTTGTCAGAGACCTAAAGAAAGTACATTCGAAAATGGTCCATAGAGATGTTTGGAGTCCATCTCCAGTTTCATCACTTGGTGGATCCAAGTTAAATAGTTCAATGTCACCTTTATCGATGATTTCAACATAAAAGTATGAGTTTATTTCCGAAAATACAAGTCAAATGAGTTTATTTTCATAAATGTTATGTACAAGTACAAAGAGAAAGATTCAAAGACTCGAAACATTAGGAAGTTGAGGTTGAATTGCAGGAAAAAATCACCAATGATGTTGCAACAAAACCTCAATAAACCCTTAAGATTGTTGCTGAGGAACCATAGGTGAAGCAAGTGACACAGAGAAAATTATCCAGAACCATAAGAGCACCTGATAGATGAATATTCACCTTCATTACACTATATGTTGTTGACTTATGAAAGGGAACCAAACCCCCTTTGATGAGGCCCTACAAATGGAGCATTCAACCAAGTGGGAGAAAACCATGGATGCTAAAATGAGAGACCAAGGCGCAGCCAAGTAGATTTTTGAAATGAGAATTTTTCAAGATAGATCTACTGGTCTGCACTATTTAGTGAGAATTGTTAATAGGTACATGATAAATCCAGGGAAAGAACATTGGGGAGTTGTGGAGTGACTTGTGAGATATCTACGAGGTACATCTAGTCTTTCACTTTGTTATCACAATAAAAAAGTATTTAGGCAAGGTTTTATAAATGTTAATCTTAGTGGTGATGTAGACTCTAGCAAGAGTACAGACAGTCAAAGTGTCGTACAGTTGGTGAAGAACCCAGTCTATCATTCAAAGAGAAAACACATCCGAAAACAATATCATTTCACTCGTGGGTTAGTGGAAAAAGATGATATGTATTTGAAGAAGATAGAGGGTGCAAAGAAACCAATAGACATGTTGACAAAGTATGTTGATGTAGGAAAATTGAGGTTGTACGAAGTCTTGGTTGGTCTCGTGTAGGAAAATGACTATATATATACCGTAGATGGGTAATATAGTAAAATGAACTATATATAATACTTGATGTTTGTAACTGATATTAACGATGGGACGTGACATTATTAATATAACGTGTGTTTTGGATACGTATAATTTTTTTCAAATAATTATAAAAAAAAAAAAAAAGCACAGTCGACAACCAAACTTAACTCAATCCAAAAATAGATGGTTGAGCTGGAAGCTGTGTTCGAAAGTAGTGACCAATATGACTTTTAACTACAATCGCTTTAATCTAAGATTGTTTGAGAGTTACCTAAAATGTGTGGAATTTCGATACATGTCTCGTCGACTTCAGGACAGATGGGAGAAATACATGTCTCATCAATTTTAGTTCAAGTGAGAAATTGTATTGGGATTTGCGTCTTAAGGCCTCGTAGTAACGTATTATTTGATATTTTTTACGTGTAAATTATTTATTATATGAAAAACCATAGATTATTAGTGTAATTATGAAAAGTATGTTTTGACTTATAAGAGAGCCATGTTCAAGTAATAACCTAAAGAGCTTATAGTATATGGATAAAGTTAGAAGTCGTATCCTAATAACGCTATTAATACAATACCTTTTTGTAATAGTTACAATGATTTGACAAAATGGGTTGACGTTGGAAAATTGAGGTTGTTCAAAATCTTAATTGGTCCGGTGCATAGTAAAATTATATATGGTAAATGACATATAAATTATAGTAAAAGACTATATCTCGTAAAATTATATACGGTAGATAGCTATCCCTTGGCAGTGATTTGAAGATGTGGTTTAGAATTATCTCTATTTTCTCTTACTCTATATATATATATTAAAATTATATATTTTAAACTAAAATATATATATATCTCTTGGCAGTGATTTGAAGATGTGGTTTAGAATTATCTCTAGTGATTTGAAGATGTGGTTTAGAATTATCTCTATTTTCTCTTACTGTACATACTTGACAATATAAATCAAGTGTGTCTTGTTGTGCGATTCTAACACCAAATCCTGGATAACGAGAATTCACTTCCATGACAATGTAAACTAGCTAAGTTTGAAGAACATGAAAGTTGGTTTACCCTAGAGCACTAATACTCGTCTAATAGATCCACGACACAAGAAAAAAGTGAACAACTTCCTGACCCCAAATGGGTTTGTGATGAGCAAGAGAACTTGATATGAACCAAGAGACATCAATCATACAATATATTTCAATGAAAATGTGAAGAAAATGTCGTTAAACTTACCAAAAGATATTTCAATTCATGCCACATGTTATAAATTTTTGAGTGGATTACAATTTAGAGTAATTTAGAATTATTGTATTTCATTAATGTATTTTAAGACTTTTTATTTACTTTAAGTTACATTTACATCATGGTTAATTATGACCATAAAGTATGAATGTTACACCTCTTGGGATGCCTTTAATAGTTTCATTTTGAGGCTATATAAAACCATGTATGTTGTATTTGTAAGTAGACTTGGAAAATATAGTAAAAGGAGCATTTGTACTTTGTTTAGCCAATGACTAAGTTTCTTTGCAATTTTATGTAGTTTAGGTTGCATGTAGAATCATTCAAGCTCGACATGATCAATCTTGTTTGTGGAGTGATTCGAATCTCAAACAAGTGTTCTTGCCTTGAGATATTTGATCAAGAAGAATCATTCGGGCTAGACATGATCGATCTTGCTTGTGGAGTGATTCAAATCTCAAACAAGGTTCTTGCCTTAAGATATTCGATCAACAAGGTAATCTGAATCTCAAGCAAGTGTTAAGTGAAACTTTTGTCACAATTGTTCCCTTGAGATTTGAGTGTCGTTCGCACAATCTAAAACGATCCAAACCTCATCCTCCAATTACAAAACGAGACCTCTTTAAAGCACCATATTGTGACAAATCTAAGGATATATGTTAAAACATAACCAAGCCTCCTTAAACACACGAGTACAACGTTCTTGATCCATTTTTCGACATCAACAAGTATAATACACTAACATCATTAATTACACAAACATCTCATTAAAAAAAATGTTCACATTCAAGACAGAATTCAAATGGGTATTTAATACTAAACCCTTTATAAACATCTCAAACTAATTTAAACTATTTTTCCAATAATAGTTTAAATCTAGAATAGATCATATCTGTACACAGTAACATAATTTACATTTACTTGTTTGTTACACTGGACAAGAATCTAGATTTCTTATCAAATCTATCATTTTCTTGATTGTTACTAAATCTATAATTTTTCTTACCAAATCTATAATTTACTGGTTTGTTACCATGGATCAAGACATGTAATCCTCAACCCACATGTCACAGTGTCATTCAACCTAACATGGTATCAGAGCCATGCCATAAACTTAGCCATGTTAAAGAATTCTCAAATGTCGAACAATGTGAGCTTCGAAAGCAAAGTAAAAAATGATTAACTCTAAAAGAAAAAGGAATGGAACCTCAATTAAACATCTATTTTCAAACATTTAAAAATAATTTAATAAAGTAAATATATGAAAATCTCATCCCCAATTTTCTAGGGCAACAAATTTGTTTGACTAAAAAAAAAAACATAAAATCTTAGAATCCAATAAGGATTCGTCTTGTGTTGTGTAATGTAATCCTGTTTTTGCATTTTTTTAATAATAAATAAATATATATATATTATATATATAACGTGGATACGATAATTCCAGCCCCTGGTTTTAATAAATGCTGCGTACAGGTGGGAGGGAAGGAGATCATTCCAAAGCTGTCGTAGGCTATAAAATCTCGGATGCCATTCGTGGTGGGACCCGCTCCGAATGCTGCCACGTTTGTCCACCTCATCTTTCGACACGTGTCTGCTTCTCTCATTCCCCCACAGCCTGTCACTTCCCCCACATTTCCTGCCACGCTTTATCATCATTATTTGCCCGCCGGCCGTATATATATATACGTATATATATATATCATTTTAAAGAGCTCCATAAAATCCCTTTTTTTTTTTTTTTTTTTTTTTTAATTAATGTCACTATTATTTAACCAATTAAAATAAACTCGTATTTCTTCGATTCTTTTGGCAGCTAATCATTAATATTCCTTACAAACTTATATTATATTCTAACTTGTTTTTCATTTATTCCTAATCATTTAAAAAAAAACACAATTTTAGTAAGAAATTATGCCATTTTTCCTCCCATGATTTATAAACGAGAAAATAACTCCGCTTATGGTGTCATGTACGTTTAAATAAAAGATGTTATTAAAAAAATGTATTAATATTGATTCAATAGATATGCACCTTCAAAACGCTACCATCTAGGGATGTGCAAGTTTTCCATAAGGACGGGTTTCGTGGAGTTCGTGGCGGGTTCTTAATTAAGTGGAAATGGAAGGTCTTGTTTTCCTTCTCAACCCTAATAAGGAATGACTTTACGGGAAAAAGTAAGAGATTTATATTACTTTTTTAATTAAATATCTCACTGCAAGAACACTTATTTGAGATTCTAAACATGGAACTCAAACTACATGTAATTGCAAGCTTAGTCATTTACGGGAAGAAAGTACAAATACTCATTTTTATTACATTTGTCAAGTCTACTTCATAAGGACAACATACATGACTTTTCATAACCTGGAAATGAGAACCATTAATCTTTCATGAGACATTTAAATATTTGTGACTTTCATACATTATGACCATAATTAGTTATTAGGCCGATGTAACAATAAATAAAAGTCTTAAAATACATTTAAAAAATATTAGAGTTAATCATACACCCAAAATTTGTAATAAAGGAAGCTTAAATTCTACTTTAACGTGGTATTAATTGCAACATCTTGTAATAATTTAAACAACATTTTCTTCCTTTTTTTAAAAGTTTATATTATATTATTGATGTCTTGGTCCATATCAAACCCGTAGGAGGGAATTTTCTCTCCTATCCTCACAAAATTCAACCGAGAATCATTTCCATCTTGATCCCTATTTTTACTAATCTTTATGGATACATTAAAAATCTTAATTTTTTCCGTAAATAATTGATTTTTATAGCTAAAAGATTTTGAACATTTAAATTTTTATTTTTGGGGGAAAAAATATATTGAGGATATATTTTGTAGATATTTCGTAAACATTAAAGAGATATTTGGTAAATATTTGATAAAGATATATTTGGTAGATTATATATGGTCTAAAATGCATGCGTGAGTTAGGTTGGTGTGGGTCTGGGTGTTAATGAAAATGATGCATGGGTGGGAGCATGGGTGGGAGCATGGCCTGAGCGCTCGTGTGCATTCTAAGGCCTATGGCCAAGGCGTGCTTATGGGCGCAAATGCTCGCCCTCATGCTCATGGGCACCAATGCTGGCCCTCGGCAAGGTGCCCTGCTTGCCGTCGCTTGCGCACGCGTAGTTAAATATTTGACAACTATATTTAGTAAATTGAAATCCTATATATATATATGTCTGTAGTCCGTGCTTACCATATGTATTTTATTCACATTATTGTATCTTATTATACATACTTGAAGTCATCCATAAAATCTTTAGTCAATATTTTTCTTTGAATTTTCTCTTTCCCGTTCTTTGTGTGAGTTGTTGAGCGATCCTAACAAAAATATATATATATGTTTGTGGGGTTGCAAAATTAATTGGAAGCGTAGAGTGTAGAAATGTATGCCAAGCTGTAGTTTGTTGTTTCTCTGCTGTCCCTCTCTTTGTTTTGAATTTTCCACTGCTCACGTATTTTCAAACCCACAATAATATTTTTAAACTCAGATTACGTGCTGGAATGAGTTTGAATATTATGAAATTCATATAATCTTATGATACCATTTTTTTATATGCATTTGGTATTGTTAAATGATCGATGAAGTTTACGAGTCTTTTTAAATCATTTATTCCCGTTATATTTAAGTTTCTAATTTTTAACAATTTTATTTTTAAAATTGCATTTGATAGTCATACAAGTCATTTTGCTCGTTCTTGTTAAACTTGTATATCATACTTCACAATTTTCGGTAAATTAATCTTAACATAGATTTATCTAAATCTATGTAAGAACTTGTAACCGCTCAAATCCACCGTAGATATTGTCTTTTTTGGGCTTTCTCTTTCGAGCTTCTCCTTAACGTTTTTAAAACGAGTAGGGAGAAGTTTCCACACTCTGTCAGCAATGTTCTGTTCCCCTCTCCAACTAATGTGCTTCTTTCCTTCTTTTTCTTGTTATGACCCAACTATCCATACCCCTCAAGTAGGAGTAGGGGCAAAAATGACCATTTTGCCCCTATGTTTCGCTTGACCATTTTTTTTCCTTCTTACAACCATCTTGAGCATAGTTTCCTTTTTCACCGACTCGAGTCTCGGTCTCCTTGACCTCCTAAGATCGGGTGTTACACCATGTAACACCCAATACACATAATAAATATTGTATTGAAGCTTTGGGCATTTAGTGGGTCAACTAAGAAAGAAATGAACCCTATCAAGAATGTTTTGTTCCCCTTTCCAACTAATATGGGATCTCGCAATGATTGTGAGATCTCATACCGATCCAGAGAGGAATGAAACATTCTTTATAAGGATATAAAATCTCTCCGTAAAAAGACTCATTTTAAAAACCGGACAAATTTATTGTTAAAACTTAGATTTGGGCCCAAATAAGTAGAAGAAAATGGCTCATTAAGTGATAATCTAGCCCAAATACAAAGGGCGGAGCCCAGGGACCAATTTGTTATTTAATGAGCTATAAAAGATTGAATAATCTTTTTTTGGAGTACAAAATCTTGAATGACTTTTGGGGTCGAAGCTTCCTTTTTCGGATAGAGTTGGATTCATTTTTCTTCTCTATTCGCACACGTGCACGTAAACCCACTAGGCGAGCTTGTACATGTACTCCCTAAATTTGACTACGGGCTAACGCATGTTCATGCTTGTTGGAAACTAACGGAAAGAAAGGAGTGTGTATTATATCATTGTTATGCAACCATAGAACTAACTCGTACTTATGACATAGAACATGCATGAGATCCCACGTTTTTAATCATGGTACATAGTCATGTTGCACATCATACTACCATACTTATTTACCAGACATGGTTCATCAAGTGTCTCACAAGACATAGTGTGATCATAGTATCATAACATACATGAATCCATACACCGAAAGTACATACATCACAACAATATCATATCACAAGTAATAACACGTAAATAAACCATAAGTTGCGTGTTAGCCATACATCGTACAATTAGTTCAACTTAGGACGAAGGCTTCCAATATTAAACTCACATACTTTGTTGGTCTAAGCTGAAGTCATTAAATTTCTTAGGTCGATGTTCGTTTGATCCTATTTGTCGAGGTATAGTTCCGAAACTAAGGTTTTGTAAGTGGTTGGAGTTTGAAGTAGAGGTTCTTTTAGAGATTCAATTCTGACGTTAACGCGAGCAACAATTACATTTTCATTATATCTTTAAAAAATTAATGCGAGCATAAATTATACGAGTAGGTTTGATTATTAGTTAGACCCTAACGAGAGTAGGAATTACATTTTCGTTATATCTTAGAAAATAAAAAAAAATAAAAAAAATATCAACCAAATACTACTAATCTATTAATTTAATTTTAATATGATTTTTGATACGTAAATATTATAATAAATATGGATGAACATCAACATTTGGATTGAATTGAAAAGCTGAGTTATTACACAAATGTGTATTTTCAGCCTAAAATGACGATTTAACCCATAAAATTGGATGATATTGGAAGTGGAATTGGGATTTGGGATTTGGGATTTGGGATCTGAGGCGGCTCTCCCTCCACACTAAACGCTAAAATGGAGGCTCCTCTCTTAGAAGAGACGGTGGAGGGTGCGGTTGATTACAATGGCCGCCCAGTCCGGAGATCCGATTCCGGCGGCTGGAGATCCGCCTCCCTCATCATAGGTAAATCATCATTCGCCTCTTCTTTTTCTTCTCTTTCCCGATCCAATTTCTGTATCCTCTCCAATTCTTGTTAGGAGTGGAGGTTGCCGAGAGATTCGCCTACTACGGCGTTTCCTCCAACTTAATTAACTTCTTGACCGACCAGCTTGGCCAGTCGACGGCCACAGCGGCGGAGAATGTCAATGCCTGGTCGGGTGCCGCCTCCTTACTACCTCTACTCGGCGCCTTTCTGGCTGATTCCTTCCTCGGACGATACCGTACCATCGCTCTTTCCACTGTCCTTTACATCCTGGTTCCTCCTCTGCTTTATTCTCTTCTTTTACTGCCTTTTCTTTTTCCTATAAAGTTTAGAAGACTATGCAAGTTATTGGCTAGGGCTCTGGTAGTTTGGATTGTTTAGTTCCTGTAAAGCGATTGATCTTTCACGTAATATTTTATAGCCGAAACAAACTCTAAATTCATGTGCTCCAAGATCATGGATAAGGTTTTTTTTAGGAATCACGGATCTTTACAATGGTATGATATTGAGCTTTGCTTTTGGTTTCTCCGAAAGGGCCTCGTACCAATGAAGATTAATCCTTATTTATAAACCCATGATCATTTCCTTAATTAGCCAGCCAATGTGGGACTCTCTCCCAACAATCCTCAACAATCCTCCCCTTGAACAAAGTACACCATAGAGCATCTCCTGAGGCATATGTAGCCCTCGAATAGCCTCCCCTTAATTGAGGCTCGACTCCTTTCTCTGGAGCCCTCGAACAAGGTACACCCTTTGTTCGACACTTGAGTCACTTTTGACTACACTTTCGAGGGTCCCAACTTCTTTGTTCGACATTTGAGGATTCTATTGACATGACTAAGTTAAGGGTACGACTCTGATACCATGTTAGGAACCACGAATCTCCACCATGGTATGATATTGTCCACATCGAGCATAAACTCTCATGGTTTTGCTTTTAGTTTTCCCAAAATGTCTCATACCAACGAAAATGTATTCCTTACTTATAAACCCATGATCATTCCCTTAATTAGCCAACGGGGACTACAATCCTCAACAAGGTTACCGTGTTTAACTTTTTTTGTTCTGTTTGTTTTTTATTTTGTTGATTCTGGAATTCAGGGACTTGGATTGTTGACTGTGTCTGCAACGCTTCATTCTCCCAGCATTTCTGGCTGCCAACAGACCGAAAAATCCCTACCATGTAACCCCGGCCTTTTCCAAGTAATTCTATTTTTCTTCTCCTTATATATTGTGGCATTTGCTCAAGGTGGACACAAGCCTTGCGTCCAAGCTTTCGGAGCTGACCAATTTGATGGACAACATCCAGAAGAGAGCAAAGCTAAAAGCTCTTTCTTCAATTGGTGGTATTTCTGTATCTCTTTGGCCACTTTTGCAACTGTTAATATCTTAAACTATGTGCAAGATAACCTCAGCTGGAGTCTTGGGTTCGGAATTCCTTGTATTTCTATGGTTTTGGCACTCGTAGTCTTCTTTCTTGGAACTAGGACGTACAGGTTCATTAACAGAGGAGATGAGGAAAACCCATTTGTAAGAATTGGACGAGTGTTTATCACAGCAGTAAGAAATTGGCGAATAAATTCTTCAGAAATAGCTCATGAAGAGGAAATCCGTGGCCTTTTACCACACCATAGCTCTCAGCAGTTCAGGTAAATAAGGGGACTAAAAGAGGGGTAAAATGTACTAGATTATTTCTGTTCTCGTCAGAAATTTAGTCATTATGTGGATATATTATGTGTAACAGCTGAGCTTTCCCTTCCGGGCTTCCCCTTCCGGTTTTAAAGCGCGTCTTCTAGGGAGCGGTTTCCACACACTTGTAAAGAATGCTTCGTTCTCCTCCCCAACCGATGTGAGATCTCACAATCCACCCCTGTAAACAATACTTCGTTCTTCTCCCCAACCGATGTGGGATCTCACAATCCACCCCTTGTAAAGAATGTCTCATTCTCCTCCCCAACCGATGTGGGATCTCACAATCCACCCCCTTCAGGGCCCAGCGTCCTCGCTGGCACACCACCTCATGTCCACCCCCTTCGGGGCTTAGCCTCTTCGTTGGCACATCGCCCGGTGTCTTGCTCTGATACCATTTGTGATGGCCCAAGCCCACTGCTAACAAATATTGTTCTCTTTGGGCTTTTACTTTCGAGCTTTCCCTCAAGGTTTTAAAACGCGTCTTCTAGGGAGAGGTTTCTACACCCTTGTAAAGAATGTTTCATTCTCCTCCCCAACCGATGTGGGATCTCACAATCCACCCCCTTCAGGGCCCAGCGTCCTTGCTGGCACACCACCTCATGTCCACCCCCTTCGGGGCTTAGCCTCTTCGTTGGCACATCTCCCGGTGTCTGGCTCTGATACCATTTGTGATGGCCCAAGCCCACTGCTAACAAATATTGTCCTCTCTGGGCTTTTACTTTCGAGCTTTCCCTCAAAGTTTTAAAACGCGTCTTCTAGGGAGAGGTTTCTACACCCTTATAAAGAATGTTTCGTTCTCCTCCCCAACCGATGTTGGGATCTCACGTTATGTAATTGGTTTACAAACCATTTTAGTTTATATGTATTATGTTAACCCTTTTCTTTCTGGATTCTATACTCTGGTAGGTTCCTCAACAAAGCATTGATTGTACCTAATAGTTCGAAGGAAGGCGGTCATACATGTACCATCAGTGAAGTTGAGGAAGCAAAAGCAGTACTTAGGCTTGTTCCCATCTGGGTTACATGCTTAGCATATGCTATTGTATTCTCCCAGTCATCAACTTTCTTTACTAAACAAGGAGTCACGATGAACAGATCAATAGTTCCTGGATTTGACGTACCCGCTGCTTCACTTCAATCCTTTATCAGTCTGTCCATTGTCGTCTCCCTCCCGATATATGATCGCATACTCATTCCGATTGCAAGAAATTTCACTGGGAAACCTTCTGGAATTACAATGCTACAGAGAATTGGATTTGGGATGCTATTATCTGCTCTTTCCATGGTCATTGCTGCATTAGTCGAGATAAAAAGGCTCGAAACAGCTCAAGAATATGGTTTGGTTGATCTGCCAAAGGCGACCGTTCCTTTGAGTATATGGTGGCTGGTTCCTCAATATGTACTATTTGGAGTTGCGGATGTTTTCACCATGGTTGGGTTGCAGGAGTTTTTCTATGACCAGGCTCCGAGCGGATTAAGAAGCATCGGTCTCTCGCTGTACCTGAGTATTTTTGGGGTTGGCAACTTTTTAAGCAGCTTTCTCATCTCTGCCATTGAAAAACTAAGCAGTGGGGATGGCAAAGAAAGCTGGTTCAATAATAATCTGAACAAAGCTCATCTTGATTACTTTTACTGGTTGCTTGCTGGGCTTAGTGCTATTGGGTTGGCTGCTTTCCTATGTTTTGCAAGAACTTACATCTACGGTAAGGGGAATACCACATGAACAAGACTGTTTTGGAGCATTGTAATTTAAAAGCTATGTATTGAAACTGAGCGATTGGAATATGATTCCATTGTTTAGAATGGTCTTCAGATTTTCAGGACTTTTACCTGTTTACTATTTTTTGGTTGCGTCACCATCGCTCTTTTTTTGATAGCGGGTTTGGTGATTGTGCGGGCACTTATTCTCAGTACTGAGTGAGTCAAGCCAACTTTGAATCGTGTTGTTTATGGCCGGGCAATGTATGCTCAAGCCTCTGACCCTGATTTAAGAAAAGATTTTAGAAAGCAGGTAGAGAGATTTTGAAAGAGAGTTTGAAAACAAGGTCGAATGTCTCTTGACTCTGGTTCTCGCTTCTCATTCTCGACTTTTGCTCTCGGCTCTTGTTCTCAAATATCAATCTTGATCCTTGCTCTTGGTACTCTCTCTACTTTTGCTCAACATGCTATGAAACACTCACTCCTGCTATTTTGCACTCCATTGTATAATTACTCTCAACCTTGACGCTGCTAAAAAATCATGAGCTTATAAGTAAGGAATGTCTCCTAGTATGAGACATTTTGGAAAAGCAAAAAATAAAGTTGCGAGAGCTTTTAAGCTCAAAGTGAACAAGATCACGAAAGTGAACAAGATCATCGTAGTGGTTCGTACCTTAAACTATGTTATAAAATTAAACTGATTTGAAAGATGGGCGGGAGATTGTGTTATTGGTCAGTTTTGGCATAAAAAACGTAGCAAGCAACCTCGTTCAATTTGTTTAATCCTGCTACTCACATTAATTAATCACACGCTAACATCGTGGCCAATACAATAATTTCATACGGATCATGATGCAATGAAATAGTAAAAAAACTTGACCGACCAAATCTTCTTCCGGATTCAGAAATGGAGTCATCAGTCCAATCTTTCGATCGGTTCTGCCTCCACACTCCGACGCCAAAATGGAGGCTCCTTTGTTGGATGAGACGGTGGAGGGTGCTGTCGATTACAATGGCCGCCCGGTCCTCCGATCCAAATTCGGCGCCTGGAGATCCGCCTCCTTCATCATAGGTAAATCGTCATTCGCCTCTTCTCTGTCTTCTCTTTTCCGATCCAATTTCTTTATCCTCTCCCATTCTGATTAGGAGTGGAGGTTGCCGAGAGATTCGCCTATTACGGAATCGCCTCCAACTTGATTAACTTCTTAACGGACCAGCTCCGCCTGTCCACGGCCGCAGCAGCGCAGAGTGTCAATGTCTGGTCCGGAGTCGCCATGATGCTACCTCTACTCGGAGCTTTTCTGGCCGATTCCTTCCTAGGACGATACCGCACTATCGCTCTTTCCTCTTCTCTCTACATTCTGGTTCCTCCACTACTTTATTCTCTTCTTCTTTTACTTCACTTTACCTTTCTTACTAAATTATGCAAGTTATTGGCTAGAGCTCTGTTAATTCAGGATTGTTTTAGTTCCTGCAAGGCAAGGCGATTTTGATTTCACACAAAATTGTATAGCCGAAACAAACTTGAAATTGACCAATAGTTTTCTTTCACTCCATATTCTTCAGAAATTCTTCTTAACTGTGTGCATGTGGTTGGTCTTGAGTGAATCATTCCCTCCAAGAGTCCAATCCATTCCAGTCGAGTTGAAATTTTGATACATCTTTCACGGCTTTCGTGTTGTCTGCGGATAATTTCTGATTTAGCTTTAGAAAAGACTCAATTCTGAGATCGGATTTGTCAAGTCTGTTAGTTTGTTATTTAGCCAAATGCCTCTAAATTTGATCCAAGGGCTCCACCATGCGTATTTGTTGGATATCCTGGAGGCATTAAAGACTATAAGCATTTTGATATTTCAAAGCAGGAGTTCTTTATTTCAAGAAATGTAATATTTTTAGAGGAATTATTTCCCTTTCAATCACAGCCCAATATTGATTGTTCATCCACAGCAGATTTCCTCAAGGATTTTGTGTTACCTTGTCTTGTGGCTGGAGTAGTTGAAAATGGTAACTCTCCAGCAATAGCTATTGCTCCCGAGCCTATTATGTATGATGTTGGTGCACACCTGAGGAAGAATTTCCTTCTCTTGCACCTGAGCCTATTACTTTAGATAGGGTTGTTTCCACTGACATAGTTAACGCACCTTGAAGATCATCTAGATCACGGTTTCCACCCAATTACCTAAGGGGACACCATAATCTGTTGCCTCAATCCCTTATGAATTCATCCTCTGAACCATTTTACTTGAGAAAATACATTTCCTTTGCTGCATATTCGCCTTTCATAAGCATTGGTGTTGAATTTTCCTCTGAATATTAGCCATAAAATTGAATTTCACATTTGGTTTAAGCTGGCAGAGCACTTATTCATGTAGACCATGCTTAAAAGTAAATGTGATGTCTGTTTCTTTTCTTTTTTTTTTGCGTGGAATTCAGGGACTTGGATTGTTGACTGTGTCTGCAACATTACCTTATTCCAGCACTTCTGCCTGCCAACAGACAGATAACCGTGTACCATGTTCCCCCAGTCTTGTCCACGTAATTTTATTTTTCTTCTCCTTATATATTGTGGCATTTGCTCAAGGGGGACATAAGCCTTGCGTCCAAGCTTTTGGAGCCGATCAATTTGATGGACAACATCCAGAAGAGAGCAAAGCTAAAAGCTCTTTCTTTAATTGGTGGTACTTTGGTATCTCTGTGGCCACTTTTGCAACATTTACTACAGTGAGCTATGTGCAAGATAACCTTAGCTGGAGTCTTGGGTTTGGAATTCCTTGTATTGCTATGGTTTTTGCACTGCTAGTCTTCTTGCTTGGAACTAAGACGTACAGGTACAGTAGCGAAGGAGATGTGGAAAACCCATTTGTGAGGATTGGACGGGTGTTTATCATGGCAGTACGAAATTGGCGAGTCATTTCTTCAGAAATAGCTCGTGAAGAGGAAATCCTTGGCCTTTTACCGCGCCATAGCTCTCAACAGTTCAGGTAAATCAGAGGACTAAAAGAAGGGTAAACGACTATGTATAGTAAAAAGAGGAATATAGGGTAGGTATTTATGGTAAGTGGATATATGTTAAAGCTATATATAGTAACCTAATGTGTATATATATATATTTAGGAAATGTTTGATGTATTCCCTGTGTATATATATATATACCCTTAGTCGTGGTTTGAATATGTACTTTTGTTCATCTAGACATTCTCTCTATTATTTGTGTTCATCTAGATCAAGTGTGTGCATTGTCGTTCGTGTATTGTTGTTCTGTGTTAATCTAGATTGAGTGTGTGCGTTATTGTGCGATCCTAACACCATTTTATATTGTATGCATTATCGTAACCCTTTTCTTTACTGGATTCTATAATTTGGTAGGTTCCTAGACAAAGCTTTGATTGTACCTAATAGTTTGAAGGAAGATGGTCATGGTTGTACTATCAGTGAAGTTGAGGAAGCAAAATCATTAGTAGGGCTTGCCCCCATATGGGTTACATGCTTAGCATATGGTATTGTATTCTCTCAGTCATCAACTTTCTTCACAAAACAAGGAGTCACAATGGACAGATCAATAGTTCCTGGATTTGAAGTACCTGCTGCTTCACTTCAATCCTTTATCAGTCTGTCCATTGGCATTTCCATCCTAATATATGATCGCATAATCATTCCGATTGCGACAAGTTTCACTGGGAAACCTTCTGGAGTTACAATGCTACAGAGAATTGGATTTGGGATGATATTATCTGCTCTTTCCATGGTCATTGCTGCATTAGTCGAGGTGAAAAGGCTCAAAACAGCTCAAGAATATGGTTTAGTTGATATGCCAAAGGCGACTATTCCTCTGAGTATATGGTGGCTGGTTCCTCAATATTTACTTGTTGGAATTTCTGATGCTTTCACAATGGTTGGGTTGCAAGAGTTTTTCTATGACCAGGTTCCAAGTGGATTGAGAAGCATCGGTCTTTCTCTGTATCTGAGTATTTTTGGCGTTGGCAGCTTTTTGAGCAGCTTTCTCATCTCTGCCATTGAAAAATTAAGCAGTGTGGATGGCAAAGAAAGCTGGTTTGATAATAATCTGAACAAAGCTCATCTTGATTACTTCTACTGGTTGCTTGTTGGGCTTAGTGCTATTGGGTTTGCTGCTTTCTCATGGTTTGCAAGAACATACATCTACACTAAGGGGAATACCACTTGAACACAACTGTTTCGCTAGAATTGTAATTTAAAGCTGTGTATTGAAATCGTCTATCCAGTAAGATAACCTGGCTTAGGTTGCCTGTTTATACGTGTTTTCCATCCTTTGCAAGAATAGGAGAGCTTACATTTAGAATAGGAGGAATACCACATGAACTCAACCGTTTAAAGCTCTGAGATCGGATAGGCATTATTGTGACATAGCTAACTGGATTGATCATGAACCTTTCACACTTATATGATATTGTCTATCTTGAGCATATGAACTTTCACTTTGATAGGTTATTGTCTATCTTGAGTATATGTTCTGGTGACTTTAGTTTTGGTTATCCAAAGGTCTCGTACCAATGAAGATTATTTCTCTTTTATAATCAAAAGGGCTTTATAATCAAAAGGGCTTGGTACCAAAAGATCTCGTACCAATAGAGATGTATTCCTTATTTATAAACACATGTTCTTCCTCTTAATTAACCAACGTGGAACTCCTTCCCAATAATCCTCAACACCCTCTCCCAAACTTCTCTCCCCGACCTCTTACAAACTCTTCCCCCAAATCTCTCTCGGAAAAAGTTTTACAGTAGCTATTATTCAATGCCTGGTAGAAATTCTCTATCAGTTTTTCTCAACGCCACCGGTTTGGTTGGTGAAAGAAGAATTGTCCTAAGGAGAGGCCGTCACAATAAATTGATTTTCCAAAACATGTTTTTTTTTTTAAAAAGTGGCTCTAACTTAAATAATATGATCCAAATAATAAAACTAAAACAATATTGACATTTTTTATTATTTAATTTTAGATTTATTACCGAACAATTTAGAAGAAAAACATGGAATATAATCTAATGAAAAAAAAAAAAAAAAATTTTGAAATGTCGGTTGTAATCTCATTTTATCCTGAGATCTCTTTGCCACTTGTGAGCATGAGCCTAATATCTTCTTAGAAATCCCGCCCCAACACTTTTTGTGGTGAATCAACAATCGAATTCATACTGTTACTGTGGCTGCTGTTCTTCTGTTCTTCCACCATGGACCACACAGCTCCGCTGCTTAGCCACACCGTCGACGGCGCCGTCGATTATAAAGGTCGCCCACTTCTCAGATCCTCCTCTGGCACTTGGAGTTCCGCCTCTTTCATTATAGGTAAACCAAATCCCTAATTATCTCATCTCCTCCACCTCCTTCATCGATTCATTCTCCTTGTTGACCATTTTAGGGATGGAGGTCGCTGAGAGATTTGCTTTCTATGGAATCGGCGCCAACCTCATAACTTACTTGACAGGCCCGCTTCACATTTCCATGGTGGCGGCGGCTGAGATTGTCAATGTCTGGTCTGGCACCTCCATGCTCCTCACTCTCTTTGGAGCCTTTATTGCCGATTCCTTCTTTGGACGATACCGTACCATTGTTTTTGCATCTGCTTCTTACCTTTTGGTATATCTCTTTCTCTGATCATTCATTCTCTTTTTGATTTGCAAATGTTTGTGAAATTGAAATTCAGTAGCCGAGGGCAATGTTTTTCTTTTGTTCTTGGTTGGTTTTTGATTCGATGTTCTGTTCTGATCCACTTGCTGTTTGGATATGTGCGTGCGGCTTAATTATAGCTTATTCGATTGTTATAGATAGTAAAATTATAGATAAAAAATGGTCATATCCGTAGATATTTATATATAATAGACGGTTATATCTGGTAAAGTTATATGATATAATAGACGGTTATAGTTGGTAAAGTTATATGATATAATAGACGGTTATATCTGGTAAAGTTATATGATATAATAGATGGTTATATCTGGTAAAGTTATATGGGGTAAATTGAAACCATGTATATATCGCTTATTATTTTTTGCATTCTCTTTATTCTTTGTAGTTGGAGAGGGAAACAAAACACTTTTATAAGGGTGTGAAAACCTCTCCCTAATAGACGTGTTGTAAAACCTTGAGACGAAGCCAAAAAGGGAAAACCCAAAGAGGACAATATCTGCTAGCGGTGGACTTGGGCTGTTAGAAATGGTATTAGAACTAGTCACCGAACAGTGCGAGACACTGGTTGGAGTAGGGCTAGACCCTCTCCATAGTAGATGGTGGGCTTGGGTTGTTACAAATGGTATCAGAGCCAGTCACCGATCGGTGCGAGACATTGGTATCAGAGCCAGTCACCAAACGGTGTGAGGCATTGGTATCAGAGCCAATCACCAAACGGTGCGAGGCACTTGTTGGAGTAGTAACTGGTGGGCTTGAGCTGTTACAAATGGTATTTTTATACGTACCTGAAGTCATCCACATAAATTTTTAATCAATAGTCCTCCTTGCATTTTCTCTCTCATGTTCTTTGTGTTCATCTAGATCAAGGGTGTGTTGTTATGCGATCCTAACACTTGTTCCCTTAAACTTGGAAGAGTGCGTGCGTTATTGTGCGATCCTAACACTTGTTCCCTTAAACTTGGAAGAGTGCGTGCGTCGTTGTGTGATCCTAACACTTGTTCCCTTAAACTTGGAAGAGTGTGTGCGTTGTTGTGCGATCCTAACACTTGTTTTGCATTTTCTCTCTCCTGTTCTTTGTGTTCATCTAGATTGAGTGTGTGCATTGTTGTGCGATCCTAACACTTGTTCCGTGGGAATTTTGAACAGGGACTGGGGTTGTTGGTTCTGTCTACGGCAAACTCCTCGATCTGCGCTGTCCCTAACAAATCCACGCCCTGTTCGGCTCCCAAGCTTCAGCTCGTTTTATTCTTCGCTTCTCTATGTCTAATTGGGATAGCACAGGGCGGGCACAGGCCGTGCGTGCAGGCCTTTGGGGCCGATCAGTTCGATGACCAAAATCCTCAAGAGGCCAAATTCAAGAGCTCCTTCTTCAATTGGTGGTATTTTGGTGCCTGCTCGGGAATCGTAGTGGCCATTCCAACTATAGCATATGCACAAGAGAATCTTAGTTGGAGTGTTGGATTTGGAATTCCTTGTGCTGCAATGCTCACTGGTTTCATTGTTTTCCTTCTTGGTACCAAGACGTATCGGTTTACCGTCAAGCAATCAGATAAGAGCCCGTTTATGAGAGTTGGTCGAGTGTTCGTGGCTTCTATTAGGAATTGGAGAGCTTCTCCCTCAACAATCTCCTTTAATGAGGAGGAAGCTAGCAAAGATTTGTCAAACTCTCAACAATTCAAGTAAGAATGCTGCAATATCCATTGTTTTCTCCTTCTTATTGACACTTATGATGCAAGTTTTCATAAAGTTCCGGTTGAGGATTGTTGGGAGGAAGTTCCACGTTGGTGAGGGGAAGATCATGAGTTTATAAGTAAGGAATACTATCTCCATCTTTTGGAAAAATTGGGAAACCGAGAGCTTATGCTCAAAGTGGACAATATCATACCATTGTGGAGGTTTGTGATTTCTAACATGGTATCAGAGTCATACCCTTAACTTAGTCATGTCAATAGCATCCTCAAATATCGAACAAAGAAGTTGTGAGCCTCAAAGGTGTAGTTAAAAGCGACTCAAGTATCGAACAAATGGTGTACTTTGTTTGAGGGCTCTAGAGGATGAGTCGAGCCTCGATTAAGGGGAGGATGTTCGAGGGCTCCATAGGCCTCAGGGGAGGCTCTATGGTGTACTTTTTTTGGGAGAAGACTCCAGAGAAGAGTCGAGCCTCGATTAAGGAGAGAGGATGTTCTTGGGCTCCATAGGTCTCAGGGGAGGCTCTATAGTGTACTTTGTTCGAGGGGAAGATTGTTGAGGATCGTTGGGAGGGAGTCTCACATTGTTGAGAAATACTATCTCTATTGTTACGAGGCCTTTTGGGTAACCAAAACAAAGCCATTGTGGAGGTTTGTGATTCCTAACCGTTCCTCTGGTGTGACAGATTTCTCAACAAAGCTTGCATCATTCCCATCGATTCAAACCAAAACGCAACGGCATGTAGCATCAATGAGGTTGAAGAAGCAAAGGCAATTCTCAGAATTCTTCTAATATGGGCTACACTTATCATGTTCACCATTGTGTTCTCACAAGATGCCACCTTCTTCACCAAACAAGCAGCAACATTAGACAGAACAATTTCATCGGGTTTCACCGTTCCCGCCGCATCACTCGAGGCAATTATTTCCTTTACAATCGTCATCTTCATTGTGGTCTATGATCTCGTGTTCGTTCCCATTGCCAAAACAGTAACAGGAAACTCATCTGGCATAACAACATTACAAAGAATCGGATCCGGGATGATCATATCAACGATCTCTATGGTGGTTGCGTCCCTGGTCGAGAAAAAACGTTTGAAAACCGCCCTCGAACACGGTCTGATCGATAGACCGGACATGAGGATTCCAATGAAGTTCTGGTGGTTGGTTCCTCAATACGTGTTGAATGGTTTGGCTGATGTGTTTACAGTGGTTGGGCTTCAAGAGTTTTGCTATGATCAAGTGGCAAGGGATTTGAAAAGTGTTGGACCTGCCATTTTTATCAGTATCCTTGGAATGGGTAGCATTTTAAGTAGCCTTTTGATATCAGTCATTGATTCAGCTACTAAAGGCAATGGGCATCTCAGCTGGTTTCCCGACAACCTTAATAAGGCTCATCTTGATTACTTTTACCTGCTACTGGCTGCCCTTAGTGTTCTTAGCTTCATTGCCTTCCTTTTTGTTGCCAGATCCCACGTTTATAACAGGTGACCCATACTTCCCATTTTTTTGGAGTTAAATTATTCCAACTTTTAAGGTTCTAATTTAACGTGTTTTTCCCTCCATATTTATCCCATAAATATGAAAAGTAACTTATCAATGATATACTTTAGGCTCGGTCGGTTAGATGATTGTTGGATGTCTGATAAATTGTGTTCTTTTTAAAACATAAGTTATGGAGCATTCTCATGCAATGCAACACCGAATGCAGTTATATGATTCTCTTGCTTAACAAAACCTCCAACTATAACTCTTAGGAATTTTTCTAAGCCCATTGCTGGTATATATTATCTTTTTTGGGGTTTCTCTTTCGAAAACCCGACGAGGGTTTTAAAGAATGTTTTGTGTGTTATGTGCATTGGGATACTTCCCAATGTGATGAGTACGGACACGTATGTTACGACTTATGATTTTCGACATTTATGTTCGCCACAGTGCTATGCAGATTCTTTCCCCTCCGTGATGTTCGACAAGAGTCCGTTAACGAATGCTCGCACGCATAGGTCATGTATAGAGAAGTACTACACATTCAACCTTGCCCAGACTGTTGCATGTGTGTGCATTTTTCGACCCCAACAGTGGGGTTCCTTACTGAGCATTTCTTAAAATACTCAAATCATGTGCTACTCTTACAGTTCAGGCAAAGATAAGACACCCTTGTATGGATGACAACGAAATCGCGATGAAGGTCATGATACAAGTGTTAGGGTAGTGGTATTTTGTTTATTTTGTAGCCTTAAGTTAGGTTAGAGCATTATTTTTATTTTTCAAATGAAGTTACGGATGTGACGTTGCTTATTTTTATGCTTTTGTGTTGTTTTAAAGACTTTATTTCGAACGTTTAAGTCTATGACATTGTTTATGAACTATTTTAAATGAAAGTTTTCGCACTTAACCGTCATGTTATGCACGTAGTAGAAAAACAGTATCGTTACATAAATGAACGATTACTCTATAACTTTTGGGTTTTTTAGGAAACTCGAGATAGGTGTAATCGGGCGAGTGAGTTTTAAATTTAAAGTCGAAGAAAAGGAAGGAAAAAGAATAGATTTGGATGGGGGATGGGATAGGGATAGGAGGCACTAAAAGGGAATGAAAGTGGAGACCAAATAAAGGCAAAAGGTTGTGTGTGAGCATGAATGTTAATGCTTCACTTCTTTCTTTGTTTCCTTAATGTTACCCTAAATAATACAAGCATTTCTATGTTCTTTACAAATACTGTAAAGCTCACTCAATCTTAACCCTCTCAACTTTTCCACGCGCCCTTCTTCGCGACTGTACTACACCCATTTTCCTCATTAATTATTTTATTAAATTTTAAAAAGCTGATTTTTAATACTTTTACTTTTATATTCATCATCATTATTATTAATATTAATTAATTAATGAATTGGCTTAACCCACTTCTGGGTAGGAAGTGAGTGTCGCACAATCGCAAGTCCGCTGCCATCAAAGGTGCGAGCGATTGTGACATGTGAGTAGGTTAAGAACGAACTTATTAATCGTAAATTTTAAAGTTTAGATATTTATTAACGTAAAATGGAAGATTTAATAATTTATTAGATAATTTTAAAAATTGAGTTAGAAAATTGATAATTTAACTAAAAAACAAATATTAATTATAGCCTAACGTTGAAATTAATAGCTAACTAAATAAATTGTAGATTGAACCTATGAGCTATCATTCTTTATGAATGTAATGCACTCTTAATCCTTTTGTTTAGTCAACCACCTCCCCTAAATTTAGTAAAGATTTTATAATTACCCTTAAACCTTCCGATCATTGTTTTCTTATAACTTAACTCATAAGTAGAATATTCATATGACCCGATAATCCGATTAATTTAAATTATCCAATCCAAATCAAGGTTGGCTGGATTAGATTTTTTTGAGTTGGGATTGGGTTGAATTTTTGGAAAGCCAAAAATCCAGTTAAGTTAGCGAGTTGTCATTTTATCGACAAACTTGACTTGTAAAGGTTTGATATTTGAACTCTATAAAATTTTAATTATTAATATAAACATGTACGGTGGATAAGCCCGATTTAAAAAAAAAATAACGAAGAAAACAAAACAACCCAACCCTAAGTTGGAAACTCTATTTAAGTCGACCAAGTCACCCGCCCAACTAATTCGAAATAGACCATTTGTGGCTTAGTATTTGAAATCCAATTTTAATAGTGGGACCCCTGCACTTCTTGAGTCTCGAGAGACCTAATCACGTTATTTATTTCGAGCTATTATGAGAGTTATCCTTACAAACAAGTAATAATTTTTTTAAAACAACTTAATGTAAATGGAAAAAATTAAATTTGTTAATATAAATAATAAAAAAATTAAACATAAAAAATAAGGGAATAAGTTAGCTGAGAATGGAGTGTCACGCGCTAAGAATCGCGTGGGAGAAGCGTTTATTGAATCAAGGCAGCTTGATCAAATCCAGAAAAATTAATGACGTAACACTTCAACACTTAACCCTTAACCTTTCCCTTTTATTTTCTTCTTACACGGAATTCCCGTGAACACGTCATCCACAACTGCAGAAGCACCGTTGATCGCGCCCAGTGACGAACGGATGAGATGATGGTAGTATGATCAGGCGGTGGAGAATGGGCGTTACCGTACACGTGAGCAGCAGAGGATCAGGGATTGGCTTCCACTGTCCAAAAGAGCCGAGAGGAGGAACAATCTGGTCCCTGTGAGTGACCCTTTCCAAAGATAGAATTTCTCCACCAAAAGCAGCGGCGGAGTTTTCCTTTTCTTCTCTTCCAGAAATAACGAAAAACAACAAAATTCAGCAGAAATCTCCTGAGCCAGTCACTGTGAAGCAGATGCAATCCACAACTGGTGGTGCTACTGGTAGTCGTAGCAGCGGCGGCGGCGGCGGCGGAGGACTCGCTCGCTTCCGCTCTGCCCCGGCTGCCTGGTTGGAAGCGCTTCTGGAGGACGAGGAGGAGGACCTACTCAGGCCTAATCAGTGCTTGACTCAGCTTCTCGCCGGCAACTCCTCCGACCTAGACTCCCCCGCGGATCAGGCCTTGTTCGAGCCCAATCCCTCCGCTGGCTTCCAGAGGCAAAATAGCTCTCCGGCCGAGTTTCTCGGCGCCTCTGGAATCGGGGAAGGATTTTACTCTTCCTATGCTATCAATTCCTCGGCCGCTCTCGAGATCTCTCCCACTTCCAAGCGGGGGAGAGAAGTCGACGCCCAGAACTTCCCGCCCAAATTTTCACCGCAGCTGGTAATCATCTTATTTCGAACCTCTGTTTCGCGATTCCCTGTTTTGAGGATTTGAAACGATTTGATTTCGGATTACTTTTCTTTTGATTATTGTCTACTGATTAGAAGTTTATTTTGGTTTCGTCGTTTTTGAAATTGTTTAAGTGAAATTTTTGGCAGAAAAGGGAAGGAAGTGGAGTTTCGAGTTTGATAGACATGGAAATGGAGAAGTTATTGGAGGACTCCGTGCCCTGCCGTGTGAGGGCCAAGCGTGGCTGTGCGACGCATCCTCGGAGCATTGCTGAGAGGGTTAGTTCCTTTTCGCCTAAATCTTCGTTGACTAATTGCTTCTTTCAACTTCCACTTTTCAATACCCAATCTCACCTGTTCGTAATTTCTGTGGCATTCTTCACTGTAATAATTCGAGATGGATTCCTTGGCTCTTCTGATCATTCATCATCTCAGCTCTGCCTTTGTGTCTATTTGAAACTTTGATCATTCATCATCTGTGCTCTGCCTTTGTGTCTATTTGAAACTTTGATCCTCGACCGATATTGTCCTCTTTTGGCTTCCCTTCAAGGTTTTTAAAACACGTAAGGAGAGTTTCAAACCCTTATAAAGAATGTTTCGTTCTTGCTGGCACTTGTTCCCTTCTCCAATCGATATGGGACCCTCCAATCCACCCCCTTCGAGGCCCAACGTCCTTCCTGGCACACTGCCTCGTGTCCACTCCCTCTCGAGCTCAGCCTCTTTGCTGGCATATCGCCCGGTGTCTGGCTCTGATATGATTCGTAACGATCCATGCCCACCACGAGTAGATATTGTCCTCTTTAGACTTTCACTTTCGGGCTTCCCCTCAAGGTTTTTAAAACGCGTCTGCTAGGGAGGTTTCCACACCCTTATAAAGAATATTTCGTTCTCCTCTCCAACCGACGTGGGATCTCACACTATCCAATTGGTTGGCCTTTCGTTGGGTTAAACTATTACTCATTAGACTATGCAGTATGTCTTGTCAAGAAAACACACACAACAAAAGGTATTTCGATTACTTATTGTTTGTTTTCTTGATGGTAGGTTCGTAGGACTAGAATTAGTGACAGAATAAGGAAGCTTCAGGAGGTTGTCCCCAACATGGATAAGGTAAAATATATCATGATTGATCATTAGGGATGAATTTAGATATATCTTATGTGATATATATATTGGTAAATGACTGTATTTTGTACTGCCATGTGTTTCTTCTTCCAGTTTCTGCCCTGAATTCCATTCTTAGCTTCTGTTTTGGCTAGAACTTTACTTTATGACTAAAGAAGTCTAACATGTATACAATTAGTTAGAGTAATGGGGACAATGTTGTGTGGTTTGAACTGAAGGTCATCTCTTTCATTCATATTATTTTTAAAGTTTACCAAGCGTCCTCGCTGGCACTCGTTTCCTTCTCCAATCGATGTGGGACCCCCAATCCACCCCTTTGGGGCCAGCGTCCTTACTGGCACACCGCCTCGTGTCCACCCCCTTCGAGGCTCAGCCTCCTCGCTGGCACATCGCTCGGTGTCTGGCTCTGATACCATCTGTAACAGCCTAAGCCCACCTCTAACAAATATTGTTCTCTTTGGATTTTCCTTTCAGGCTTCCACTCTAGGTTTTTAAAATGCGTCTGTTAGGGAGAGGTTTTCACACCTTTATAAAGGATGTTTCGTTCTCCTCCCCAACCGATGTGGGATCTCATTAAATTTTATTAGATTTAGTTTTAAATGGGATGGCATGTATGTTAGCTTAAGATTGGACGTGTGAGGGCAAGGCTGGGATTATTTACATTGAATTTATGCATCTGTTTGTCTATATGTACACACACACATGCATACATATGAGTATGAATGGAAGTATGCATTAATATGAGGCAGTCATGGCATGCTAATGTGATTTTGAAAGCCTACAATCCATAACTTAGATCAAGGATGGAATCCTGGAAGAACTGATTTTGAGTTGAGAGCTTTTGAGTATTTATAGGCCAAAATACACCTTCGGCTTCTAAGGTTTCAGTTTGATCTCGTGACCGTCTAAGTCCACCACTAGCAGATGTTGTCTTTTTTGGGCTTTCTCTTTCGAGTTTTCTCTCAAGGATTTTAAAACGCGTTTGCTAGGGAGAAGTTTTCACACCCTTATAAAGAACTTTGTTCCCCTCTATAACCAATGTAGGATCTCACGTATCTTCATTTGTTCCATGTAAGGAACATTTTAGTCCATGAAGTTAAGAAAATGGTTTAAGTAGTTCCTAAGTTCATTTGACCATTAGTTAGACTAATGAAAAAATTGTGTGATTGTGTTTTACTAACTTGGCGAGGGACTTATGTGTCTAGAGATGTCTATTTAACTTACCTCAAATGGGATGAGAAATCCTTGTTTAAATGGGAATGGGGAGGGAGTGGGAAATGATTTTTTTCTCGTTTGCTAAACTGGGCAGGGTATAGGATTATATTCCCATCCTCGCCAAATCCCCGCCCTGCTCAATATGGAATAATATGTGTAATATTAAAAGTTGTGTTTTTAAAAATTATGTTAGAACATTGTATTATATTTTTGCGTATGAAATTTTATTAGGATATTTTTGCTTATGAAATTTTATTAGGATATTTTATGAAATTTTATTAGGATATTTTTACATATATATCAAACTTAAGGCTGAAATCTAACTTAATATATATTTATATATGTGGAATAAGTGTAATATTAAACTTTGAGTTTTTAGAAATGATGTTGAACATTATAAGTTTTATTATATTATGGAGTTTTATTTGGATGTTTTACCTATTTTTAATATAAAAATATAAATTATATTGAAAAATGAAAAATTATCAATTAAAAAAATGATTGTAACTAATTTTTTTTCTTTTTTTTATAAAAATGTATAAAAAGATGGGGAAAAATTCCAATCCCCGCAAATAACTTACGGGGAATTCCTAATCCGATTTCTTCAAAAATAAATAAAGAATTTCGTATGAATGAAAATTGAAATAGAAGGACCGCCCTCCATAGACATCCCTATATGTTGCATATCTCTTTTTCATAGGGATGTTTACAATAGGGTTCGGGGAGGCTTCTTCATTTCTATTTTCGCCACCTATTTCAATCTCGATCTCTATGAAATTCTCTCGTTTATTTTTGTGGGTATCAAATGGGTTCCCCTTTTTTTTTAGTTTTGTGCTTCAGTTTTATATATATAAATTGGGGCAAGGAATTTAGATATTCCTCATCCCGACCCAATTTTGCTGAGAAATCTCTCACCGCTTCCTCCTCCATCCCCTCTTTAAATGAGTATTTTTCACCGAAAATTCTTCACTCAGTTCGTGGCTCGGATGAGTTAAATGGACATCTCTACTTTTACATTCTCCTCCCTCCCTTTCTCCTTACTCTCTTCGGATTTTCAATGCTCCCCATCTTCAACCACCTTCCTCATCTGTGTACCTTTGTCACCGTCTCTCCCTTGTTGTCTTGATGGTCCCTAATTACGAACCTCCTGTGTGCTTCCCTTCCCACAGACCTACAACAGAAGATTGGTCTTGGCGATGAACTTCACATTCCCAAACATCTTGAAAATTGGATAGTTCTGTACCCAATTTTGCTTATCTAGTCACTCCTCCAATGGCGATTTGAGGTCCAAATACTACACATAGTGATTAATCTAAGGGTGCAGAGCCCTCTTTTGAGCTGAAAATTATGAACACGAGGTGGTGCAGTGGAGACGAAATTGGAAACAGTAGAGCTTCAATTCAACGAAGAACAAACTGGAAGCTGCTACCAACTCGTAGAGCAGAAATAAAGGGTTTCTTCGGGCGTGTACTGAAAGATGTTAAGAAAGAAACCCCAGAGTTTATTGCTAAGGGAAATCTAGGAATCATGGACCTCTACAATGGTATGATATTGTCCACTTTGAGCATAAGCTCTCATGGCTTTGCTTTTGGTACTGATGGAGATGTATTCCTTACTTATAAACCCATAATCATCCTCTTAATTAGCCGCTGTGGGACTCCCCACCAACAATCTTCAACAGTCCTCTCCTAGAACAAAGTATACCACAGAGCCTCCCCGGAGGTCTATGGAGCCCTCGAACAGCCTCCCCTCAATTGAGGCTCGAATCTTTTCTCTAGAGTCCTCGAACAAAGTACACCATTTGTTTGACACTTGAGTCACTTTTTTACTACACCTTCGAAGCTCACAACTTCTTTAAGAAAGAAACCACCAACAATCCTCAACACATGTGTGCTACGCGAATGGGGTGTCACGAGTTAATGCATATAATAAGCCTTTAATTTCTTCATTTCGCACTCTGATTCTTTCTCTATATAAACTAATTACCCAAAAGAGAAATTGCTGTAAACATGGGTTTTCTTCATGATGTTTGCAACTCTTGTGAGACTATATCTGCATTCTGTTGATATTGAAAAAGAAATTATTATGTCAATTAACTTATAAACCTGAAACCAAGATTTGCTTTATGAAATTTCTGAAACTTATATTTGACGAAGCCGAAATATAATTATCGTTCTGTGGTTTTTGATCTTATTGCAGCAAACAAACACGGCAGATATGTTGGAAGAAGCAGTAGAGTATGTCAAATTCCTTCAAAAGCAGATTCAGGTATTCAACTGAACTAGATTCTGTCCTAGATTGTCTAATAGCTTTATACAAAAACTGCTAATACTTCAAATGACGTCGATTCAAACACCTAATTATTGAGGACGGTTAGGAGGGAGTCCCACATTGGCTAATTTAGGGAATGATCATAGATTTATAAGTAAGGAATACATCTCCATTGGTATGAGGGCTTTTGGGGAAGTTCAAAGGAAAGCCACGAGAGCTTATGCTCAAAGTGGACAATATCATACTATTGTAGAGAGCCGTGATTCCTAACATGGTATTAGAGTCATGCCCTTAATTTAGCCATGTCAATAGAATTCTCAACTGTCGAACAAAGAAATTGTGAGATTCGAAGGTGTTGTAAAAAGTGACTCAAGTGTCGAACAAAGGGTGTACTTTGTTCGAGGTCTCCAGAGAAAGAGTCGAGCCTAGGCCTCAAGGGAGGCTCTATAGTGTACTTTGTTCGATGAGAGGATTGTTGGGAGGGAGTCCCACATTTGCTAATTTAGGGAATGATCATGAGTTTATAAGTAAGGAATACATCCCCATTGGTATGAGGCCTCTTGGGAAGCCCAAATCAAAGCCACGAGAGGGTGTACTTTGTTCGAGGACTCCAAAGAAAGAGTCAAGCCTAGGCCTCAGGGGAGGCTTTATAGTGTACTTTGTTCGATGAGAGGATTGTTGGGAGGGAGTCCCACATTTGCTAATTTAGGGAATGATCATGAGTTTATAAGTAAGGAATACATTCCCATTGATATGAGGCCTCTTGGGAAGCCCAAATCAAAGCCACGAGAGCTTATACTCAAAGTGGACAATATCATACCATTGTAGAGAGTCGTGATTCCTAACACTAGTCCATAGCGGAATTATATCATTTTACCTCAATTAGAGCTGTAAAGTTACAACTCAAATACCTCGAAATTTCGACTAACAGAAATCGCCTGAAACCCGACAGGAACTCACCGAGCATCAGCGCAGGTGCACATGCACGGTTAAGGAATAATGGCATGAAGGAAGACGCTACAACAGCCTGCAGAAATCGCCTTTCCACGATTAGTGTAAAATAGTAGATTTCTGAGGACTTGAAAAGTAGTATAAAGTAAATTAAAGTGTTCTAGCTATAATATTGTATTCTCTTTGGTCCTAAAGAAAATATCAACCTTGTAATGCATGCATTCAAATATATTGCATTCGTACGCAATAAGCAGGTGTAACAAAATATTGGGTAGTCTGCTTTTTTCCCCCTTTTTTGGGTATTTTTTTGTTTTCTTTCAAAAAAATTACTGAATAGAACATTAGATCATTAGGCCTCTAATTATTGTATCTTCAACATCCATCCAATATTATCAGGAGAAAGCAATGGAATTGAAATTGCAGGATCAATATTCTTTTTCTCTCTTTTTTTTCTTTCTCTTTTTCTAACGAATTCATTACATTTTTTGTTTTCGTTTCATGGTTACGAACGATTATTATGTTAGAGTGCATATTATATCAACGGTACTAATGTTAGATGAACACGACTCTCCACAATGGTATGATATTGTCCACTTTGAGCATAAGCTCTTTTCTAACGAATTCATTACATTTTTTTTTTTCGTTTCATGGTTATGAACGAATATTATGTTAGAGTGCATATCATATCAACGGTACTAAATTCATAACGTGAGTGATGAGGTCCTTATCTTGACCCTGTCAACATCTCTACTCAGACACAAGGAGGTAGAAACTTCTACCTTGAGATCTCTTTTTTCGAACACATCTATATTGAGTTAGGCTGCCTTCGGGAGCTTCTACTTCTTTCTATGCAGATAGATCAAGATTAATGTCCTATCAAATGAAAGAGTTTGAGCTTGATGTGCCCAAAATTGAATCAGAACTCAACTTGAAACCTGAACTTTCTCTCTCTATATATATTTTTATCACACTCGATATGATAGAATGTCTCTAGTATCATCTATTTCATGGTATATAGAAACGCTCTCTATCTCTTTCTCGTCTTTAGTCTCGAGAAAGAGACGAAGCATTAGGTGAATATGTTATATTTGGCAGCTTTGTTTTTAATGGTATTGATGGATTCATTCCACTCAAAACTTTCTTGTCGTTTCAACATTTGGCAGTATGGAAAGCTCTTGTAAGTGGCTATTGGAGACAAACTAGTTCATGTTGTGATCTTTCTTTTAAGGCTCTACAACTATTTCACAATGTTTGGGGTCTTGAGTTTGAAGACTGCCTAGATCTTCTTGGGGTTAGCCGTTACATTCCTTTAATGTACCATGAAGCCGAGGTCACCAAAAGCCTCGTCCAAATTGGCTTTGTGATCATCGATGAACTGAGCCAAATTGTCAACATACACTTCTTGTAACAATCTATGCTCAGGATTTGGGATATAAGATTTAGCACCTGATGGCTTCATTTTCTTACATCCCCTGTGACATTGTCATGTTATTTACTCATTACTTCTTAGAGTGAAGACTATCCCAACAGACCAACACGAATTCTTTCAGCATGGTTTGTCCTTACTCACATGTATCTTAGGAAAATTTTGAAGAGGTCACCCAATATAGAATTGATCCAAGCAAAACACACTTAAATATGAAGTTCCTTGAGCAACTGAAAAGGAAGGTGCATCTCGTTTGTATACGTAGTAACTTTAAATTCTTTTAAACTTTTCTTAGTTATTCTATCCTCAGGATCGCTCTCATTCGAATGAGGTCACGGTTCATTCATGTACCATTCATTTACTCAGGTATCACATGGGTATGATATTGTCCACTTTGAGCATAAAATCTCAAACATTTCATAAACGATGTTATAAATTTAAACGTTCGTGATAAAATCTTTAAAAACAATAATGCTAGAAAATAAATAACTTGAAATTTAAAATAAAATAAGAAAAATAATAAATAATGTATTGATCCGAGGGTTATAAACAACATGAATGCATCTACCCTAACTTTAGTCCTATGACCGTCACCGCGACATCATCATCCGTACAGAGGTGTCTTACCTTTACTTGAAAAATAAAAGTAGCACGTGACTTAATTATTTTAAGAAATACTTTGTAAGTAATCTCATTGTTGAGGTCAGAAAATGCAATCATGTTTGAGATCTATCGTTTCATAAAAATATTTCACAGCCTTGGAACTCTACTTTTAGTCCGGCTAAAAGTGGATCTATAGTTCTTCTCTACACATGGCTCATGTAGGCGCATGTAGACCCACAATGCGGGCACATACGTCCCCCCGTGAGCTTGCTCTTTAGCTAGTGCATGCTCACGCTGCTAGAGTCACGAAGGGAAAGAAGCCTACATAATATCATAGCGTACATAGATATCGTAATGCACGCGCATGTACTCATCATAACGGGGAAGTATCCCAATGGATGTGACATACAAAAATGTATGAGATCTTTTTGGAAAAACCAAAAGCAAAGTCACGAGAGCTTATGCTCAAAGTAAACAATATCATACCTATGTGATACTCGAGTAAATGAGGGATAGATGAGTGAACCATGACCAAATTCGAATGAAAGTGATCCTAAGATAGGATAGCTAAAAAAGGCTTAAAATAATTGAAAGTTACTACCTATATAAATAATGTGCACCTTCCTTTTTAGTGGCTTAATCATCTAAACTCTATAGTTAAGTATGTTTTGCTGTGAGCAATTCTATGATGAGTGACCTCCTCAAAATTTTTCTAAGATGCATGTGAGTGAGGGACAAAACATGTTGGAAAAACATATATAGGGACAATCTTCACTCTTAGAAGCAAGGAATAAGTAACGTGACCATGTTATGGGAGATGCAGGGGAATGTCGGAGCCATCAAGTGCTGAATCTGGAATTCGAATCCTAATTTAAATCATGGACATGAATTGTTACAATTCTATATTATATCTAATATGGTGGATGAAGAGCTTGTTCACTATACTGTGGTAGGCCACCCAACGTTCTTCAACTTGAATGACATGTCCCTATGATGTAGGAGGTGTGCTCCTAGCTTGGGGCGTGCATCTTGATTTATTTATTACATGAGTAGGCATCCATGAAAGTGAGATGCTCGCGCCTAGTTTTCGTTGGCCTTATTCACCAGGATGACGTTGAAAACGGTTATGAAGTCATCTCGACGTCTATAGTCGCACTCCTCGTAGGGTTAGTGCTCATCTTTTCTTTTCAGACCAACTTGAAGGTTGGTCAACATTGAGGCACGTACCATCACTTAGGGGTCGATTCCCCGTATGTCTTCGTACAACCAAACAAAAACATCAGTATTTCTCCCGAGGAAGTGAGTAAAGGAAACAAGGTATCAAACAATAATGCGAAGATGTAAAGAGTATGAAGTAACGATTCAGCTATGTTTCTACCCTACAGATGTTAATGAATCGAGTTTATCTCCTATTCAAACTTCATTTTAAAGTAATCGAGCAATTGGATCCTATATTTCTCTAACCAATTTCCACTTGGGTAAATAAGCATGCAACCCACTTCATTCTACCAGCGTTCTCTATATACGTGTAGCGTTTATAACAAAGTTATATGTCCGAACTCTTATCCCCTATTTCTTCGATGGTATGCCGTTTGCGTCGACACGCAAAGACGTTGGCATCGTTTTTTCAAAAGAAAAAGGGGGAAATGGTTTTGTTGGTTGCATGCATGGGAATTGGGAATATTCAAAGAGAGAAACAAAAAGGGAAAAAGCTGCAAAAGAGAAGAATAATTTAAAGAAGAAAGAAGCAAAAGAAAGGATATGGATATGCTCTTCCATCTCTTTATAATGCTAATTCATTCAATAAAAATATGAATTTATAACTATAAAAATACCTCTAAATTTTATATTTTATCTAAAAAATATTTATAAACGTTTAAAAGTTTTTAATAATACCGTTAAATTTTTAAAATGTCTAAAATACCATTGGATGGAAACGGTTAGTATTTTGTTAGAAAAATACCCTTAAACTTTTAAAACTAGCATTACCATCCTACTTCTATATAAAAAAAAGTCCTAAATTTTTTTTACCATCAATATATAGACAAAAACCACTCGTAGATTATCTATAAATGTTTTAATGTTACCTTGAAAAGTCCATGAGTATTTTTGAAACATGGTACTATTTGGATAAAAGTCCCACATTGGCTAATTTAGCTAATGACCATGGGTTTATAATCAATGAATACTATCTCCATTTAGGGAAGCCCAAATCAAAGTCGAAGTGGACAAATATCATATCATTGTGGAGAGTCGTGTTCAACTAAAATGGTATTAGAGTCATGCCCTAAACTTAGCCATGTCAATGAAAATATTGTGAGAAGGCATAGTCAAAAGTGAGAAAGGGTGTTGTTCGAATACCAGGTACTAATGAGAGTCTCACATTAGTTGGGGAGGAGAACGATACCCTTTATAAGGGTGTGGAAATCTTCCCCTAACAGACGTGTTTTAAAACCGTGAGGGGAAACCCGAAAAGAAAAGTCCAAAGAAGACAATATTTGCTAACGGTGAGCCTCAGTTGTTACATAGAGCCTTAATCTTAACTCAGTGCAAGCATGCATACTTAAACCGGGATCACACAATCAATCACTTGGAACAAAAAAAATACTATAAACTTGTAACAATTTATACCCTTCGCGTTAGTTAAATTGAATTGAAAAATCAAATACCATACTCTTATGGTCTAAACGTATTGCCTTCATCGTGGAGTTCTCAACCAATGAACTCGTTTCTTTGTTTCACCTCAATTTTTATCATGACTTGTATTACAATTATTAAGATTTTAAATTTTCTATCACTTTTCTAAAGTGAGTGTAGCTCTGCGATAATTAACATGTACTCTTTTTCTTATGCTCAGAGATTTAAATCTTCGTATATCATTTTCAATTCCTCAAGCTTTTTTGTTTGAGCAGGGGGCTCCGAGTCTTATTATTAAGATTTTTGTTTGTAGTGCAATCAAATAAATAGAATAACAAAATTATTGAGTCGATTGGGACTCGTATATCATACTCAAGGAAATGAAAGGTCAATAATGTAACCTATAAAGTGTACATAAGATAGTGGGTCACGAAATAGAATCGCATGCACTCATGATTTATTGTGGAGCCTATCTTTTCGAAACTATTCTTTGGGTTTACTTTCTTTCTCGAGTAAGGTTAGATACATAGTACTTGTCTATGTATCCTAGGTCTGACTACAAGCTAGCATACGATCACACAGTTGAAAACCAATGGAAAAAAGGAGCGTGTGTATCATATCATGATGTATACATCCATACAAAACATATGGGAAATTATCTAGTGCTCGTGACATACAACATAATTTCATATCATGGTACATGGTTATGATGCACATCATACTTTCATTCTTTTCATGGCATAATTTTTATGAGACATGAGTACATATACATGACATATATTTTATTATTATCATATATGGCTCAACGATGTCTCGTAAACACAACATGAACATAATATCATAACATACAAGAGTTGACACACGGAAAGTACATGCATCACATACATTCATAATATGACAGAATTATAACATATCATATTATAATATACAGAAAATGACACGTAGGTAAGCCACCTACGAAAGCAAAACCATATGGAAAAGGAATTTGATGCAAAGCAAACCAAAAAAAAGAAAATAATGAAGGATATTCTACTTTCTTTTCCTTTTTTTCGTAAAGGAATGAATCTTTAATGAATATTTTTAAATGGACTAAATTAATAAAAATACTTAGTATAAATATTTTTAAATTCTTAAAAATTTAAATATTACCTTTTTTTTATTTTTTTATTAACTTTCAAAAAATTTAAAAATATCGTCATCTAGTCAATAATTTATTTAAAAAATACTATTAAACTTTAAATAATATATATATTTTTTAATTTTTTTCAAGTGTTAATTAAAAAAATACCTATAAAATAATTATTTTGATGAACCCCACCATTAATAATTATCAGTTCGCACCTGTTCACATGGGGTATGTAGTAAGCCCCAGAAGAAGGCTTCTTCACAAACAGTATCAACGCACAAGAATCTGTCTCCATCACACTCCACTTTACCGCAACCGGACACACAAACGAACAAATTCTCTCCTCCCCTCTCCCTCTCCCTCTCCCTCTCCCTCTCCCTCTCCCTCTCTAAAACCATCTGGGTATTTGTCTTCATACTCCCACTCTCCCAGATGACCTTCTCATTCTCATCGTCGCCAATTCCTTTCCCCTCCGCCGCCGCCGTTTCTCTCCTCCTCCTTACTACTCTCACTCTTCTTCTTCTTCCTCACTCCTCTGTTTCAGATTCCGATGACCAAGCTCGTTGTCCAAATCCTCGACGCCGGGGACCTTATGCCCAAGGACGGCGACTCTGCCAACCCCTTTGTCGAGGTCGACTTCGGCAACCAGAAGCAGAGGACTCGTACCATACACACCGATCTCAATCCTTCCTGGAATGAGAATCTCGTTTTCAACATCACCGACCCTCGACAATTCCCCAACACCACCATCGATGTCGTGGTTTATAACGACAGGAAATCCGGCCACCGCCGCGATTTTCTCGGCCGTGTCAGAATCTCCGGCATGTCGGTGCCCCGTTCTGAACAGGACGCTAACATCCAGAGATACCCACTTGACAAACGTGGTCTTTTCTCTCATATCAAAGGCGATATTGGGTTTCGAATGTACCTGACTAACGATGATGATTCGACGCCGCCGCCACAAACTGCCGATTTCGAAACCCCTCTGCAAGAAATCAACCCCAACATGTTCAATCAGGAAGAATTACAAGTGCCCAGTAATGGATACGAGAGTGCGAAGGTAACGAAGAAGACGGAAAAGGACGTCAAGACCTTCCACTCCATAGGAGCAGCCCCGGCTGCGACTGCGACTGCGGCGTCGGTGGCTCCTCCACCGACAGAATTCAAGTGGCCACCGACAATGGCGACGCGGATGGACTTCGCTCAAGCAGGCCCATCTCCGGCGACAGTAATGCATTTGGCAGCTCCAAAGCAAAATCCAGAGTACGCATTGGTGGAGACAAGCCCCCCATTGGCAGCAAGATTGCGGTACGGCTACAGAGGAAAAGACAAGATCATCAGCACCTACGACATGGTGGAGCAGATGCATTTTCTGTATGTAAACGTGGTTAAAGCTAAAGACCTCCCTGTCATGGATGTTTCCGGGAGTTTAGACCCATATGTGGAAGTGAAAGTAGGGAACTACAAAGGAGTCACAAAGCACTTGGAGAAGAATCAAAACCCAGTTTGGAAGCAGATTTTTGCGTTTGCAAAAGAGACATTACAAGCAAGCTTACTGGAAGTGACGGTGAAAGACAAGGATTTGGGGAAGGATGATTTTGTGGGGAGGGTTTTGTTTGATATCCCCGAGGCTCCATTGAGAGTACCTCCAGATAGTCCATTGGCTCCTCAATGGTACAAATTAGTGGACAAGAAAGGCATCAAAGCAAAGGGGGAAGTGATGCTTGCGGTTTGGATGGGTACTCAAGCTGATGAGTTTTTCTCTGATGCTTGGCATTCTGATGCGCACAGAGTCAGCCATGGCAACCTCGCCAACACAAGATCAAAGGTCTATTTCTCTCCTAAACTATACTATCTAAGAGCCCAAGTGATCGAAGCTCAAGATCTCATCCCATCAGACAAATCAAAACCACCAGATACATTCGTAAGAGTACAATTTTGCAATCAGGGGAAAGTAACCAAACCTTCACAGATGCGAGTGATCAACCCAGTTTGGAACGAGGAGCTGATGTTTGTAGCGCCCGAGCCATTTGAAGATTTCATCATCATCACTGTTGAAGACAGAGGAACAGCGGAGATTCTTGGGAGAGTGATCGTCCCATCACGAGAAGTTCCACAGAGAATCGAGTCCACAAAGCTCCCTGACGCCCGCTGGTATAATCTCCATCGCCCATTCATCGCTCAATTAGAAGAAACAGAGAAAAAGAAGGAGAAATTCTCCAGCAAGATCCATGTTCGTCTCTGGATCGACTCAGGCTACCATGTTCTTGACGAATCAACTCATTTCAGCAGCGACCTTCAACCATCCTCCAAAATCCTGAGAAAAGACAGCATCGGAGTACTCGAGTTAGGGATTTTGAGCGCTCGAAATCTGCTTCCAATGAAGAGCAAAGAAGGAAAAACCACAGATGCTTACTGTGTGGCCAAATACGGCAACAAATGGGTTCGAACCAGAACTCTTCTGGAAACCCTCGCCCCTCGCTGGAACGAACAGTACACCTGGGAAGTCTACGATCCCTGCACTGTAATCACAATCGGAGTATTCGACAACGCACACACAAATGGAAGCAAAGAAGACGCAAAAGACCAGAGAATCGGAAAAGTAAGGATTCGATTATCCACATTAGAGATAGACAAAGTGTATACGCATTATTACCCCTTGTTGGTTCTTCAGCCCTCTGGCTTGAAAAAGCACGGCGAGCTTCAATTGGCTCTGAGATTCACCTGCACGGCCTGGGCTAACATGCTGACACAGTACGGGAAGCCATTACTGCCCAAAATGCACTACCTGCAGCCAATCCCTGTCCGACACATGGATCTACTCCGCTTCCACGCGATGAACATCGTAGCGACTAGGCTGTCCCGGGCCGAGCCACCACTGCGGCGAGAGGCAGTGGAGTACATGCTCGATGTCGATTACCACATGTTCAGCCTTAGAAGAAGCAAAGCGAATTTCAATCGGATAATGTTGCTTCTCTCGGGAATCACCGCGATTTACCGATGGTTCAACGATGTATGCATTTGGAAAAACCCTATCACAACCTGCCTCGTCCATGTGCTGTTCTTCATTCTCGTTTGCTACCCCGAATTAATCCTCCCGACGGTCTTCCTTTACCTGTTCGTGATTGGAATTTGGAATTACCGGTTCCGGCCGATGAATCCGCCGCACATGGACGCGAGATTGTCGCAGGCTGAGCACGCTCTCCCAGACGAGCTAGAGGAAGAGTTCGACAACTTTCCGACGACAAAGCATATCGACACGGTGAGGATGAGGTACGACCGACTACGTAGCGTAGCCGGAAAAGTGCAGACGGTGGTAGGAGATTTGGCGACGCAAGGGGAAAGGGCTCAAGCGATTCTCGGGTGGAGAGATCCGAGGGCTACAGCGTTGTTCATCATCTTCTCGTTGATGTGGGCGGTTTTCATCTACGTGACGCCGTTTCAGGTGGTGGCGATTCTGATCGGACTGTATTTGCTCCGGCACCCGAGATTGAGGAGGAAGTTGCCGTCCGTTCCGGTCAATTTCTTCAAGCGACTGCCATCAAAGGCGGATATGATGTTATTATGATGAGGATCAGAGTTTTATTTATTTTCTTTCCTATCTTAATTATTTAATTATTGTGAACCAAATATATTTCAATAATTTCAAACAACATCCACCTTTCAACGCTTCAATGTATTAAATTGAAGTTCTTATGTATATGATTTCTAATATCTTTTTCTTTCCTTTTTATTTTAAAGAAAAATTAATTAATTGGACTTGATGCAATCAGATTTCTTTTTATAACTATTCCTTAGGCTCTACTTTCGTTTTTTGATATGGTTGGATGCATAGTACTTCTCTATGCACGCTCGTATACGTATCTCCTAAGCCTGACGACAGGCTAGTATACACTCACGTTGTCGAAAACCAACAGAAAGAAGGGAGTGTGTATCATATCGTGGTGTACGAGTCTGTATGTAACATACTGAAAAAGTAATCTATGTTCGTGACATACAATATGCATGAGGTTCCGCATAGAAAATCATGGTACAGAGTCATGATGCACATAATACTTTCATACTTTTCATGACATGAAACTCCCAATGAGACGTCCTTACATGTCTACAAAAATTTAATGCATACTTGATAGTAAATGGTGCATCATAATATCTCAGGAGGCACAACGTCATTACACAAATAAACATTAGGAAGTAGATGATCACAAAAAAACGCAACACATCGTAACATAGAATTATATCACATAAAAGGGTCACATGTTATGTGATAATCGTGATTAATTCAATTTATCCACCCTAGTCTATAGGCGTTCCAACAGTAAGTCAGCTAAATTTTCTTAGTTGATGGTAGTCTAGTCATACTTCCCGTGGTCCAATTCCACCTTTGACGTTCTATGACCTTGAACTTAGAATATAATCAAGGAACCAATTTCACCTTAACTCTTCTAATTGGCTTACTGATCTCAAATGCTTCCAACTACGTCACAAATGACTTAGAAAAAATTGAGAGGAATTAATGAATGAAAAAGGGAGATTCGAGCCTGGGACATAAAAGGAAATTCCATAAAAGTTTTGGAATTTGTGGCAGCATTAAGAGGTTGAAGACGCATGAGGCGCGTGAAAAAGAGAGTTACTGAGAGGAGGCAGGCACGTGGCGAGCTCTGATTCATCTCGTTCGACTCTTTTTGACTTGTTCTATCAATATTGGCCCATACTAACTTTGAAAACTATCAAATATAGGGATATTATTATTTTTTTTTGTGGGTTCAGTGGGTTCCGTGTTCATATGACTCAGTAACCTGATCAACTCAGAATATCCAACCAAAATTATAAAAGTTGGGATGAGTTAGATTTTTTTCGTTTTAGGTTAGGTTGAATTTTTTATAAATAAAAAATTTAAAGTAAGTTCACGGATTGATATTTTTTTTTATAAGGTTAAGCGGCCCAACTCGAAAATAGGGCTACAATTCAACCAAACTCTACTTTTAAGATTATTATGAAAATTAATAATTAATAATATTTGACGTTCTTAATTAATTGATATTAATGATACTACTTATTTGTGAATATTTAATATTTAAAATCTATAAAATTTTAATTATTAATATAATATATATTATCTAGACAAGTAAATTTTTTTTAATTATATATATAGATAAGTAAATTTTTTTAAAATAATAAAAAAATACAACCTAAAATTGGAGGATTTAATTGAGTGGGGTGGTAAACAGGTGAGTATATTATATTAATTTAATCGTATTCGTTCGTGTCCACGTGGCATATCCACGTGGCAAAATGTTTGACTTTCTGACTCTAGGATCGTTGTACGGAACTAAACTCTGATTTATGTAAGAAGGGGAAAAAGAAGAAAGAAAAAAAAAAGGAAAAACGAAACAGAAAATATTAAAGATTCTTTTCTTTGTTGCTCCATTGCGGTTTGTCTTCCTTCTTCAATTTCCCGAAAGCCTCCATTGCCGTATCTTGAAATTTCAAGTATTCGACTTCGCCTTCAATCAATCCATTTCTGAAATGGTTACTGAATTCTAGGGGGAACGAATTTTCCTTGAAGATGAACGATCACATCAACAGTAGCAACAACGTCATTAACACCACTACTTCTACTACTCCTCAAGATCTCGGATTGCACTTCTTGGAAATGGTTCGATTTGGGCTTCCTCAAGGGCTATGCGACATGGATGACGACGACGAGTCTCCCACTGAGCTCAATACCATCAACAGTTCCGGAGGTTTCTTGTTCGTTGCCACCGATAAGCTTTCTATTAAGTATACGAATGTGAATCTTCACGGCCACGATGTTGGCGTCATCCAAGCTAACAAGCCAGCTCCAGTTAAACGACTTGTCTACTACTTCGAGATTCACGTAAAAGACGCTGGGGCCAAAGGCCAGATCGCCATCGGCTTCACCACCGATAGGTTCAAGATGCGAAGGCAGCCCGGGTAGGACGTACTTCCTCTGTTTCTCTTTCTTTCTTGATTCGCTTTTCGGTTTTGCTGTGATTGCATTGATTATGAGGAGGATTCTTTCTTGTCACTGGGAAATGTTACGAATGCTTCTTTTTATTGGAATTGATAAATGGGATTGAATACAGTATCTGCAAGTATCGATTAGAGCTTATCTTTACGATTCTTGAGTGGATTTAACTTCGTTTATCTCTTCTGCGTTTTCCTGAGATATCCCCTCCCCTTCTCATTGTAAGCTCTCAAATGCCCTGTGTTGTTAATTTGGACGAGTAGGTGGGAACCTAATAGCTGTGGATATCATGGAGATGACGGACTACTTTATCGTGGAGTAGGTAAGAAAGAACCTTTTGGTCCAACATATACATCTGGTGATACGGTTGGTGCTGGAATTAATTACGCCTCACGGGAATTCTTTTTCACGTAAGACATTCTTGCACTGTAATTGTTTAGTTGTAAGGTTTTTGTTAAAGGTTATCATCATGATACTTTGGTTCTTTTGTCGATGTACCAGAAAAAATGGGATAGTTGTCGGAGCAGTAGAAAAGGACATAAAGGGTCCCTTGTTTCCTACCATTGCTGTTCACAGCCAAAACGAAGAGTATGCTCCTCATCAAACTTCTATTCCCTTGATACTTCGTTTGCATATACGTTGTTTACTCTGATAATTTAGTTAGGATTATATGTGTTAAGGTTTTATAGCAACCCAATGGAGTTCTACTTGTGATGTAGTAAGTCCTGTCTTAAACTAGATAAATGTAGTTGGAACCGGCTCGTGAAGTATCTGGTGCTTTAGCGTAACAGAAGTCTTTCATTGCTTTTGTAATTCCTTCAAAGTAATCCTTTAATAATGTTTCTGGTGTGAAGTATTTGATACTTTTACAGCAATCTTTTCTGGTTTTCGGGTGGTAATGTGTCCAAATTTTGAGGTCCATTCTCTTGGATGGAAATCTTAACATGTGAAGGCCCTTCATTTAAATTTTGTGGAGTGTTGACTGGTGCCAAATACCATGGTTAGAAAAAAAATTCACTTAGCTTAGTTGTTTACCTTTTACATTCTTTTGTAGATAAATGACGAGGAAGTCATAATTTATTGCTTATATCATGGGTACTACTGACTTGAGCATGTTTTGATCTCCTCCCTCTAATTTTATGTCATCAATGAAATTGTTGTCATAAAAAAACATGATGGGTGCTACCAACTTGAGCATAGTTTAACGGTTAAGGTATTCACAGCCTTCTTTAGAAGTCGAGGTTCACTGTAGGTGTCAATCCACTTGTAAGAAACAAGTCAAGCAAACGACTTCACCTCCTTTGAAATGCAAACTTTCCGTAGTTTTGTGAAGAAAGGAGGGAAAAGAGCATTTTTGAAATCATATTTGTTATTGGGATTGGTGGGTTTTTGTTTCTTCTCTCCCCTGCTTATAGGTTCTCTGGTTTGTGAGTGTTGTTTCTTGTTTTAAAAATTTTTTTTTTTTTTTTTTTTTTGGTCAGAGGAACTGTTTATTTTTTTACTTATATTGATAAGTAATGATAACTTCTTGTTGAGTGTATGAAAAAGTACAAAGTGGGGATACAAAAAGCACTACCCAAAATTAGGAGCTCACAAAAAACTGCTCTAAGAGGAATTAATTTCAAAAGGTATAGCCTACACAGTGAGCTTGGGCAAAGCACTCCAAGAGGACTCTGAATCAGCTCTTTGATGTTGACTGCATGGAGGGTTGAGGTCCACAAAACTTCATTGGCCCTTTGCTTCTCTCTTTTGTAGGCCTCTAAAAGTTTTTCAAGTTTCATCTTGTGATAAATAGTGATTGAAGTTTTAAGCATTTCCTCTTATATTGGTTTCTTTATGACGTTGTAAAGCCTTACTATATACAACTAGGTGATTATTGTGTTACTAGTATGTTTAGGATCCTTGTGCCATTGAACTGAACTTGTTCTGGTTTTTATGAAAGTTTTGTTTCATAATTTTTATGGATATCTTGATTAAGAGATACATTTTATTACAATTTGGCAGGGTGCAAGTCAACTTTGGACAGAAACCGTTTGCGTTTGATCTCAAGGTCAGTTTCTGGACTTCTGCCCCCTTAATTATCAGTTTCCCTCTGCAATAGTCTGAGGATCTTATACTCATTCTTGAGAAGCAGACAATTTGTCTATTTTTTTCTCCCAATCATGGGTGTTTGGGTTGATCTTTGTAAGAGGAAACATTAATGGTCTATTATACTTCACCGGTTCAATTTTTGGTGCCAGAATGCATATTTTCTGTCTAGGACCTGTTTTCACCTGCTAGTACAGAAAAATAGTTAACCTTTTCTTGGAAAGAAAATCCTTTCTTCTTGCTGAGCTAAAAACCTTGCTATTTGTTAAATTTAAGTTTCTTGAGATTGAAGATGTTCTTGCATTTTTAAGCTTTTCCTACAATAATTTGAAGTTTGCCCTAGGGAGAATGACTAGGTATATGTGCTGCTTTAACGGTTTTATTGAGGATGGCCCTCTATTTGATGCACCCATAGTTAATGGGAGATTTACTTGGTCCAATAGTAGGACCTGAAGTTGGATTGACAGGTTCTTATTGTTTAAACGTTGGATGGAAGTGTTTCTTAATCCGAGGCAATCTTTGGGGCCTAGAGTCACTTTGGACCATTGGCCAATGTGTCTGGATTCAAGATCTGTAAGCTGGGGTTCTTGTTCTTTTAGGTACAAAAATTTGTGGTTGTCTTACCCTTCCCTTAATGCCTCCTTCCATTGTGGTAGCAAGTTGAAGTTTTGGGTAGAAGTCTGCCAGCTAAAAAAGCCCCTTGGGTGTTTGAAAACGTTGTGGGGAGAACCTTCTAAGTCTATTTGTCAATGCCTTGGCAATTATCTTATACACACGTCACAAGATTGATAGGTCTAAACTCTTTAACCTTCGTGGCCTTTTTCTTTATTAGGAATAAGGAAAACAATAGTTTCATTCAAAGAGTTATCTAGGAGGTCTCTCTCATAAAACTCATTGGAGACTCCAAAGATCCTCCTTGATATGCACCCAGTTATCTTGGAAAAAACCATCGGAAACCCATCAGGGCCTAAAGCTTTGTTTCCGTCAAACCCAAACACCACTCTTCTAATTTCCTCGAGGGAGAAAGCAGAGTCTAACAATCCTTTGTCAGTGAAAGAGGTAGGACTCCTGTGCACCCCATCCCAGAATGGTCTAGGAACCACCACTGCACCATACAGAGACGGAAAAAGAAAAAGAAACAAAAAAGAAGAAAGAACTTCCTCCTCAATCTCTCTGTCCCCTTTCAGCACCAAGTCAGCCTCATTTTCAGGAGAGCTAATAAAATATTTATTCCTTCTACCGCTAGAAACTCTGAAAATAAGTCATATTACAATCTCATTCACTCACCCATTTAACCTTCGTTTTCTATCCCTGACTCACACTTTCCTTTCTAACAATTTCCACAAACATGGCCTTATTTCCATCCTTGACTCACACTTTCCTTTCTAACAATTTCCACAAACATGGCCTTTATTTCCAAACGCTCCTCCTTACAAGGCTCATTAAGCCTCCCCTCAAAATGGTGCAAGACTGAATCCTCTTACCTTACTTTGTACGGAAGCTTAGTCCGCCTCACTTGCTTTCTTTATTGCATAATGAGCATAAATGAAGTCAGTGAATTTCCTTCTAACTAGTGGTTGAAAGTAAGCAAGCCACCTTTATTTCACAAACTTGTGGTCGAGTCAATAACATGCTCTAAGTCGGGAATCTTTGCCCTTCTCTATTGCATTTCCGCTGCTTGTGTTATTTTTGTGTCCATTCGTATCACAAAGCTGGTCAATGCTAGCCGTATGAGGACAAACTTCTTATACAGCTCTAGTGGTATTGTTGTTGGTATTGTTAATTTACACCTATCCCAATATGTCATTTTTAAAATCATCGCAATTGATGTATGATCTTGAAGAGAAGGAATAAATCTTCATAAATTGGGGTTTTATTATCCAATTAAGAATCGAACCTATTTATTGTTCTCCTTCAGCCAATCTAGTGCTTGAGCTTCCCTAATGCTTGTTGCTTAATTCTTAAGTTCCACAAAAAAAAAAAAAAAAACTTTTGATTCCAAAATTTTAACACCCCTTCAAGAGCCCACAACTTAATAAAGCAACAACCATCCTGTTATTGTCAGCCAACATGGCAGCATCATTTAGAATGTATTATTGGTCATAAAGGCACTTCCAAAGACTCGTGGAAAAATATTTTAGTTGAACTTCCTTCAGTTGGTTTTTAGTGTAATAGGAGATGAGAGAGATGCTTACTTTTGGGAAGCATATGTGATTGGGGGATAGACCCCTCGGTTACATCAGTTGTTGTCTTTGAAGAATCATTCTGTGACTTCAATTCTTTCTCATTACGAGGTCCAACCTTCTCCTTTCCTTGGGTTTTTTGTTGTCTGTTGACCAATAGGAAAGCAAAAAAGTTTTGGCTTTGTTGGGCGACTTTCACCCTAGCCCTAATAGGAGAGATGCTTGCCTTTGGAGTATTTGTTCGTCCAAAGGCTTTTCTGATAGTTCATTCTTGCAGTGTTTGGTCCATTCCTCCCTATTGAGCGGTTCAGTTTTTTCCTTTGTGTGGAAGGTGAGGATTCCCAAGAAGATTAAGTTCTTTGTATGACATGTTTTTATATGGAAGAGTTAAGACCTTTGATTGGGTCTTGGAAAGAGGGTTCATGTTGGTTGGGCTGCTCTTTTGTATTCTTTGTAGGAGGGCAGCAAAGGACCTTGATCATCTTATATGGAGATGTGATTATGCTAGTGCCGTTTGGAGTTGTTTCTTTGAGTGTTTGGTTTTTGCTTTACCAACTTTTAGGGCTGTAGAGATGATTGAGGATCTCCTTCTCCATTCTTCTTTTTGCGAGAAAGGGTTTTATTTATTTATTATTATTATTTTTTTTTATGTGGTAGGCTGGGGTATTGTGCTATTTTGTGGGGTCTTTGAGGCAAGAAAAACAATTGAATCTTTAGGGTTTGGGAAAAGTTTTTGAATGATGTTTGACCTTTGTTAGATTCTATGTTTCACGGGGGGGGGGGGGGGGGGGGGGGGGGGGGGGGGGGGGGGGGGGGGGGGGGGGGGGGGGGGGGGGGGGGGGGGGGGGGGGGAGGGGGGGGGGGGGGGGGGGGGGGGGGGGGGGGGGGGGGGGGGGGGGGGGGGGGGGGGGGGGGGGGGGGGGGGGGGGGGGGGGGGGGGGGGGGGGGGGGGGGTCGGTGTCAAAGACCTTTTTGTAATTACCCTCTTAGTCTTATTTTACTTGATTGGAGCCCTTTTGTATAATTTGATTCCTTTTAGTGGACTTCTTTTGTATGTTCTTGTATTCTTTTATTTTTTTCCCAATAAAAGTACGGTTATTCATAAAAATATGAATAATTTGATGTATATTGTTTCTTCAATAGTGTATTCAGTAATGTGCCGGATTTTAGAAGTTACAGAAACAGGAATCATGCTCCCAAAAAATTCTTATGAGTTCAAATTGTTTGTTGCATAATACTTGTGATAGTAGTATCTAAACATTGAGATGGGAACCAAAATGCATAGTGATACTTTTCCTGTGTTGCATTGTTGTTCGTAGGTATTTGAAGCCCAAGAGAGGATGAAGCAACAAGCCACCGTTGAGAAGTTATCTTTGCCATCAAATGTCAGTTATAGGTAAAGAAAATTGCTTTTGAATATCCTTAAATCCTCTGATTGTCAGGTTTGACATTGTAGACTAACCATTTGACTATACAACATTTGGTTGAGGATTAGTTCTTAGGAAACTCTTGGGTAGTTGACTGAAGGTCTATTAATAAATTGTAGCTAGTATTATGGCACCTTATAGTCTTTCTTTGAGCTTTCAACAATTGGCCAACTCTTGAGCACGCCAAGAAAGAGAATCAGATTTCTCTGACAGTCGTGTTTTACAAATTTTTAAGATGATTTGTTATTTGATAAAATAACAGACGTTACAGAATTGGTGTTACAATGATAAAATCTATGAGATTGATTAAATACAATGATAACCTTCCATCATCCAGAAGCCACGTTTATTTATTTATTCATATACTTCCAGAAACCAACTGGCTAGCAAATACTATTGATACTTGATATATATGTGTGTTTGTGTGTGTATGCATGGATGAATGTTGGAATAGACATTTCAATGAGAATGGTGACAGTACAGAAAGCAGCAGGATAGAGCTTGAATGAGGGACGAACTTGTAATTGTGCATATTCGTAGATTACTTATGTACATACTTTGTTTCATGTCAGAACAGTGTACATGATCTGATTGCTGACACTTTGTTCTTTGATATCAGAATAGTGCGCTCATACTTGGAACATTATGGTTATGAGGATACGCTCCGTGCATTTGATATGGCCTGCGAAAGCACTGTTCCTCCTATATATATAACTCAGGAAACTGGCTTTGATGAGCAAGATAACATGTATGCTCTGAACCAGAGAAAGACTTTAAGGCAGGTATGAATTATTTCACCATAGATTCCTGTGGATTAGGATTTCTGAATTTGCATTTGTTCATGTGGGGAGCTTTCCCTTGATTTATCTGTTTTTTTTTTTTTTTTTTGTAAATTTGTGTAAAACTGTTCACAAATGTGACTTTATCACAATGTTTCCTTGCCCTCCTTTTTGAAGCACTGATGAATATTTTATTCGAAATAGAAAAGAATATTCTTTTATTGATGAAAAAAGAAAAAGAATTATCAATAGTTGTTATTGGGTTAAAAATCTAGAAGGAACCAAGCCCCACTTTTCATTTCCTAATGATAGACTGTGGAAATGATCAGATGTATACTTTTCCAATCTACAAACATTTGCACCTGAAAATTTGAAGATGACATCATCTGTGGGAAGAAACCTATCAATTAGAGTACGAGTCTTGACAACTAGACCAACTAACACGCCCATTGCACATAGGGATGCCAGTAAGGTTGGCTTGTTCAATAAAGCGATTAAATCTTTTCATGCATTTAGTTGGATAGTTGGGAGATAATTTTTCTTTGGTCCATCTGATGATTTTGAAATTGCCCTACAATCCAGCTTGGCCAATAGATCTGCTAGTTCCTTCATAAAAAGATTTTTTTTTTCTCTTGTAGCAATATGGGCCATTAACCCCACTAATCCACGACTCAGCCATAATTAAATGGAGAGAGGGAATAAATACCTTCAATGCCTTCGATAGCATTTATGGTTGGATCATTCTGCACTAATGAGAGTCCCACCTGAGGTTACCTTCATCGTCTAAAGAAGACCAGCCAACATTCCTAGAGCTCCACGGAGATTTCACAAACTTACGGTCAATGGTAGTTGATTTGTTGGGGATTTCAAAACCGAACCAAATTTACTGACATGCTTGTAACAAAGGACAATCTCTTAAACTGGAACGAAAGAAATTCTTGTTAGTTGAAAATAGAAAAAATCTCTTTGCCTTTGCCTACAATGCGTGGCCTTGTTTTTACAATGAGTCAGATTCCTTTTTTCCCATAATGGATGCGCATTGTAAATTTTATAATTGTTGAAATTAATGCTTTTGTAATTGCCCGTTGAATGCCAATTTGTCAGCCCCTTTTATCTCGCTAGGTATAGGGTTTAGGTAGGTGCATTTCTTATCTTCGTTTTTCCCTTCTTTTGAATTCTTTCCTTTCTAATGAAATATTTTATCTAAATAAAAAATTAATGCGTGGCCTTTATCTGTTTATATGACAATCAGATTCAATTTAACAAGTATAATACTTCTCAGCATAGTCCCTTTCTTCCACCCATCACAGCACTTAATTTTGTGTTACAAGAAAACAAATGTAATAATTGTTACCTTTTGGAGAGAGGGTGGGAGCTGCTTGTAATTTAACGAGTTATGTCAATCTATCAGTTGGTATAGAACTTTGCTTTTGATCAGTTCCTTTCTGTTGATGAAGCTTATCAGGAAGGGGGAGATTGATGCTGCACTTGGAAAGCTCAATGAGTGGTATCCGCAGATTGTACAGGTGAACCAACTGTTTAATTCAATTTTTCACGTTTGTTTTATCGTCTGCAAAACACATAATACACGACTATGTATGATTTCTAATGTAACACTAATACCAACGTTTCTTGTTTTTTCTGTTCTTTATTCTCTTCCATATTGCCAAATATATATCCAAGACTTTACTCTTTTGATCTAGTTTTTCATTTCCTTGTATCCTAGTTTGATCAAGTCTAGTACAATCTTCTTGCGAAGATATATTATTTATTGTCTCGATAACAAGTTTGCTTCGTGCAGGATGAAAAATCAGCTACTTGCTTTCTCCTTCATTGTCAAAAATTCATTGAATTAGTCAGGGTACTTATTCGTTCTAAAAATATGTAAATGTCGCACGTTTTCCATTCAAAATCCAATCTCTGGATTGTTATGAGTTTCCTGCTGTTATTATACGTAGGTTGGAGCGCTAAAGGAAGCTGTTAAGTTTGGAAGGAGTCATTTAGCAAAGTTTTATGGTCTGCCTGGGTTTCAGGATCTTGTTCAGGTACTGAGCTTTTTCTTCCAAAATGTGGAATCATTTAATACAAGTCACAATACCTCATGTCCAAGTGTCGTTTACATGCTTGTTTATGCAAATATTTTTTAGGATAAAAGTGTTAATATGTTGGTTGCAAAGGCGATGTCAACATGTAAACATTTTTTTTTTTCCTGGTTAGGAATACAAGAATTAGATAATAAATTGAGAATCATAATGATGTCCTTTGGGGTGGGGTTCAAACAAAAGTGTCAGAGCTTTGGACTTTTGATTGAGGAAAAAACTGCGAAAGTGTTCTAATTAGAGGTTCTAAATTTACTTCAATTTTTATTTTTTTAAGTAGAACAGTTGTATCTCATCAAGAAACATATAGAGGTAGTTTTCTTTCAAAGAGTGGTGAGGCTTTTGTGGTTCTTTCTCACAAGGTGCTAGATTGTCTAAGTCATCATTTATTTCACTAGTTCAAATTTCGAAGGGTTTTCATGGAAGAAACCTTTTTCCATCCAACATTTATTCCGGTTTTTAAGGGCATTAATGGTAAGTCTAAAATTTATTCCATTTTCAAGACAACATTAATTTTAGTTTTTTTGGGGTCTTTAGCAATCCATTTCTCAAGTTTATTTGGTTTTCAGTAATGTGCATGAGGAAGAAAATTGTAATCGTTTCTAAATTCGTGATGTATTTTCTCTCTTACTTTCACACCTTTCTGGAGTTTGTAACCCTTGAACATTTTTTTCCTTTTCAATATATCATTGAGAAGTTGTTTCTTGTTTCAAAAACATTGGCATCATTGAAAAATTGTTTCTTGTTACAAAAACATAGACATATGCATGGAGCAATTTTTAACTGAATTTATAGCATCTTTAGAGGGTCTATTATTGAAAATAATGAAAAATTATATGGTTAATTTATAGGTTTAGTCACTGTTTTAGGTCTGTCAAATAGGTCATTGAACGTTAAAAAGTGACTAATAGTTCCTGAATTTTTGTTTGTTTCTAATAGGTCTCTAAATTTTAAAAGTGTATCTCTTTAAAATTTCAATTTTGTGTCTAATTAATCATTGTACTTTCAATCTTGTGTGTAATAGGTCTTCAACCTATTCCACAATTTTAAAATTCGTTGTAAAGACAAAATTGAAAGCTCAATTTCTTGTTAGACACAAAAGTTTTATATTTAAGAGATTTGTTAGTTTTGAAAAAATTGAAAATATCTGAGACTTACCCGACAAAATTTAATGTTCAAGAACCTTGTTTTTAAAATTGGAGGATCTATTTAACAGAAAATTGAAAGTTTAGGGATGTAATAGATACTTTTAAAGTTTAGGGATATACTATTTAGGGATATATTAGACTCAAACATTTAAATTTAGGGACTAAACTTGTAACTTAACCTAATTACATTTATCAACGAAATTGTTTCCTTGAAGGTCAGGTACATCTTAGAAAAAGAAGAAGAGAACAGCATTTAGGAATAATTTTAGGTCTCCTTATCATTGATATTTTGGAAAGTTATCTACCTGAGTTGTGTAAAATAACTTTGTTTAGGAATGATGTTTCCGTTTGCAACACAGATTTGTAGTGCATGTATTTCTGGCTATTCTCTCCATATGGATTAATAAAATCAGTTGAACTCCCTTTTCCCAGGACTCTGTTGCTTTGCTGGCATATGAACGACCACATGAGTCCCCTGTCGGTTATCTTCTCGAGGATAAGCAGCGTGAAATTGTAGCCGACGCGGTGAACGCCATGGTCTTATCAACTAATCCCAATGTGAAAGATTTACAAGGTTGCTTGCATCCATATCTCGAACGGCTACTCAGACAACTCACTGCTTGCTGCTTGGTAAGAAGGTCCTTGAATGGGGATCAAGGTGAAGCTTTTCAACTGCACAGAGTGTTTGACAGCAGTAAAAAGGTAAGTGCTAATGCCTAGAACACATCCTGTTGTATGCCTCTTTAACCTTTCCCCCATTGCGTCTGTGCCTGCAAATACTCCATAATATCTAATAGGGGATCCAGTGGTGTATCATTTCTTTAGGAAATTGGGGTTCTCTCTGTGCATACCTTGTAAATTCGGGACTCTGCTTTGATTAGGTTTTAATGAAATTCTTATAATGCACATTTACTGCACCTTGTTACACAGCAAACAATTGTGAAGAGATTAGTGGGAAAAATATAGACAGTGATGCTGTCATCTCTTATTAGTGCATAAAGCCCTCGAATTATACGTTTTTTTTCCTTTTTTTTTTGAATGATTATTCCTTCACCATCTCTTATTCACAATGAATCAAAGAACAGTGATACTTTTACAGGGCTGTGGAGTTTGGTTTGTTTTTCTTTTTCTAAGTGATTTGTAAAAGATATCTAGTTTACGATATTTGACCTTTTATTATAGGCAAATATCTTGTATGATTGAGAATATTTAGTCTTCTATTTACCATACGTATCATATTTGACCTTTATTATAAACAAATATAATATATTTGTCTTCTATTATAGTTTATCATAGGTATAATATACATCGAGGTTTTAGCAAATATTTTCAATATCAACTTCGTAATAGATTTTGATTGGAACTTGGTTAGTTGAAATTGTTGCTCAGGTTTTGTTTGAATCTTTTAGTTCCTTTTTCTTAGATTTGTGTTGCTTGGCCTATAATACTCTTCTATGTTGAATGAAGGGAGACGACTACTGAGATGATAATTAGTGGATTATCTATTAATTATGATTGGATCGGTAGATTTGATAAGTTATAATCATATTCTTCCAACATCGTATTTAAAAAAATATTATTTTAGCTCATATTTTTTAAACTTATTAGATTTTAAAGTTCAAATTTCAAAATTTTTTAATAACTTTAAAAATAATTTATATAAAGACAGAAGAGAGAGAGATTAATCTAGAAATTTAGGAAATCAGACATCATGATTTAATTTTCCATTTATATTCAATTACAAAGAAAAATATAAACTAATTAGAAAAAAATTCAGTATCCAATAAATATCCTAATTCAAAATTTCAATTAATATATAAATATAATGAACTTTTAATCTAAATGACATACTTTATAAAACAAACAAAATTGTTCGACATATTTGGCATGTATGTACCGACCTTCCTTTCAAGATGATTTAGCAACAGACTGCCATATAGATACGAAGTTTTAAAATAAAAATCAAAAGTTACAAAACAAACCATGTATCTATTATGATATACTTACAAAAATGTACATCAAAATATTTTCCATACTCGATTAAGGGGAGCTCGAGTTCACCCTCACAATAGTCACGCAGCTTCGTTATCATCTGAAAAGTAAAAGTAGCAAGAACGAGTACAAACATACTCAATAACTAGCATGCTTGTAGGTTCTTTAGCTAAACTTGAAGTTTAACGTGTCTTTGTCTGTTACTCGCCCCTCGTTTATTAGGGTTGGTTTCTTTCCTACTATACCTAAAAAGTTAGTTTCCTAATATATGTACAACCTATTATTGGGTACACGTATATCATCAAAATTATTGACCAACTTTAGCATTACTTAACTAGTTGAAGTATATATTATCTATTACAAAGTGAATGTTCGATATTTAAACATAATAAATTTAAAAAAAATGCAATCATACCGTGCACGGGTATGACTATATAATTTTGAACCCAAATTTTAAAAAGAAAACTTCGATAAAGTATATTAATTCAAGTATCATATATATATAAAAGTCAGGGAAATTTTTATGGACCAACCTAAAATTTTGGGATTGGTTGAGTTTGTGACGTGAGAAACTCGAGGAAAGTTCACAATCCAACCCAACCCAACTTGAAATTTTTGGGTTGGGTTGAGTTGTCGAGTTATTTATTATTATTTTCAATTATTTAAAAAAATTATATTTATCCACGATACATGGTACATTAATAACTAAAATCTCATAAAACTCATATATCAATCATTCACAATTCATCACTAACACAGTAACAAACTTCAAATATTCTTGATCTTTCTAATAATCTTAAAAGTAGGGTAAAGTTTAATTGAATTGTAAATTTATTTTTAGGTTGATCGGGTTGACCCTGTTGGATGAAAGTCCCACATCGACTAATTTAGGGAATGATCATGGGTTTATAATCAATGAATACTATCTCCATTGGTATGAGACCTTTTTGGGAAGCCCAAACCAAAACCACGAGAACTTACACTCAAAGGGGAAAATATCATAATATTGTGGAGAGTCGTGTTCATTTAACAGCCCCGACTAACAAATTGAGGAGGAAACCTTTCCGGTCGCGCTCTTATCCTTCGAGCCAAATAATAATAGCTTAATCCAATCAATCAATTTCATAATGTGGGCTAAATGATTGCATTGGACAAAGTAGAGACACCAACTTTATATATTAAATTTTTCAACGCATTTTCAAAAATTGGAATTGAAAATATTTTCTAATAAAAACAAAAATGTTTGAATTTTGATTTTAAAAAGTTTTTCTTAAAAAATACGGAAAAGGCATCATCGGCTTTGCATTTAACTGTTAACAGTCCCAACAATCCCCAGAGCTCTGTATGAATGTCCTGCTCTTTCCACTCCCATTTATGAATCCTGTCCCCTGTTTGTTCCTCCCCTAATCTTTTCTCCCATTATAGGATACCAGTTGCGCCATTCTAGGACCCAAATCTCTGAATCTTCATCTCCAACCCTTCATTTCTCACGGAATTCAATATCCATCCCATGGCAATTGCAAATTGAGGAACTCGAACCGCTATATTGAGACGGGGAAAGCGAAAAATATGATGAAGATTCGATTTCATGAGGTGGGGAAGCGGCAATTTCCCCAGATCTTTTGTTTCTTCCAGAATTGAGAGGTTTGTGTAATCCCTAGCACCGCCCATTTCCGCAATGCATGGCTACAGCCGCTTGAGCACTTCGCGTTCCAGTCTCTCGCAGTCGCCACCGCCATCGCCTCGGTATCGGCAACTAAGGAGTCTGAGTGGCAGTGATAGTGGTAGAGGTACCGTTGGTTTTAGTGTTCGTGACCCGAAGCAGAGCAGCAGCATTATGGAGAAATTGGTTTTTCTGATTTTGTCGGCGGTGTTCAGAAGGAAAGGGCTACTTCTGTTTGCTCCTTTGTTGTATATTTCGATGATGTTATTGTATATGGGCTCTGTGAATTTCGACGTTTCCATTTCCAATCTCAAAACCAGGGTTGTTTCAGTTAATAAACGTGCTCCGCCGGGGTCTGTGTATAGGAGTCCTCAGGTTTTTGAGAAGCTCTGGCCGTTCATGGAAGCTGAGACCCGAAATAGCTCCACACATGCGGTATTTTGTGCCTTCTCTTTTGTTTCCACTCTTTTTCACCTGATTTTGTTGTGGGAATGATAGTTTCTAAGTTGACTGAAAATGCACTTTCTAGTTTCAAATTGTCTTGTTTCTATGAGAAGTAATGAAATGAGTGTTAGATGAATACGACTCTCCACAATGGTATGATATTGTCCACTTTGAGTATAAGCTCTCATGACTTTGCTTTGAGCTTCCCCAAAAGGCCTCGTACCAATGGAGATAGTATTAATGGAGATAGTATTTTTTGATTATAAACCTATGATCATTCCCTAAATTAGCCGATGTGGGACTTTCATCCAACATTCTACATTGTTATTTCGGAAGTTCGAATTCTTTTCTTATGTTCACTGTTAACGAAATCATTGTTTTTTCTAATGCATTTTCCATTTGTTGGGTCTCAATCTCCTTGCCCTTTTATTTCTGGTATCCGACTCTTCATCTTTAGTATTACAGGCTATGGAATACATCTGTAAACGTATAGCAATCGTCTTTTGATAGGAAATCCGAAACTGAACTTTAAGCCTTCTGATTTTCATCATCTACCGACTTATAGCCACCGTCTTCTGATTTTCATCAACTTTAAGCGTTCTGAACTCGTAAAAAAGTTCAAAGATATAGATGTGTACAGAAAAAAATGGGTAAAGAATTTCCCAAGTTGAAGCTATTTGTGAGTAAGATTTTGAAAGACACTGCTGCATATGGTAATCAAGCAACCAAAACAAAGAAGTAAAAATCTCCAAAAATTACAATAGCCAAAATAGCCCAAACAAAACATTGATGATCATAGCATCCAGCTTCGAGGGGAAACGCAAACAAATGAGATTATCCCATAAACACAACCACAAAACCAAAGGTCCCTTGAAGCTGAAAATCATGTTTATCGAAAGGGGAGGAACAACTTCTAAAACCACTGTCCAAAGTATAAAACTTTGGAAGAGGCATCCATGAAGACCTAGCTAGAGGTTGCTCCCACTCCCTCCATAGCTACTAAACACTACGAAAAAACCCCCACACAAATGAGGGACCTACTGCAAGATTGATAAATTGAGATAGGTTCTCAATGATATTTAAAGGAAGTCCTATTTTTGAAATTTGACATGTCGCCTGTCATGTTCATGTCCTATGTCTTTGTCCGTGCTTCTTAGGCCACCAAAGCCAACAAAGAAACACGAAATTGAATAAGGGACCAAATATTGCTTGGAGAATGCTCGAGTTCTCTAAACACTCTATTGTTCGTCTCACCCAAAATAAGTTCAATCTTGCATTTTCCATTTATTAAGCTAAAATCCATTATGTTCTCATTTTCATTTAGTCATATGGAAAAATTCAGTCTATAGGTTGTGCTTCTACTCTGATGTGAAATCTCCCACGTTATAACTTCAGACCAACTCATAATCCTAGCCCTCAAATTATTGACTGTCCTTTGGAGATTGCCGTTCTTTTCTATGAATTTGTCTTTTCGTTGAGATTTTCCGTTTAGAATTTCTATAGAGGTCGACCAAATGAAAATTGATTGGTGGTTGTGCAGTTGTCAACTGCGTGGAATTCGAGAGCGCACCATGTTTGGAAACCATGTATCAGTAGAAGCACTATGACAGGTTTGACACTTCTTATTCTGTTGTACTAAGTTTAGTACCGATTTCTAAAGTTACATAGTTCATTTCAGCCTTATTCCAGAAACTCACTTCTCAATGTTTCTCATGTTATTTTTTTCGTGTAATATAATGTGATACACGCAGTTCTTGTAGGTCAAATTTTATTGGTTGCAGTGCATGCGTCTAATTTAATTTTTGAAAGTTGTAACTACCCGCACAATTTGTATGGGGTGCTGAAGTACTTTCCATTTATGCATGAATTCATTTTAACAAAAAGGCGTGCTCAACGGAAAAGCTTACATCTAAGATATTTAGATCAAATATCAATATATTCATGATGCGTGTAGCTAGATATGAACTCTGATATTGTATTTGTAGTAAGAAACCAAGTTCTCGTTGAGAAAAATGAAAGAATGTACAAGGGCATGCTAAAAACAAGCTCACAAAATGGAACTTACAACTAACTATAAAAAGGGCTTCCAATCCAAAAGAACAAGACCAAGTAGATAAGTGGCATGTAAGATGTTGGTGTTTTAAAATGCATGTTTAGTCATGCTCAAGAGAAAAGCTTGTCAAGCAATGAGGTCCAAGAGCTTTCATTTTTCTAAAATATCTCTTGAATCTTCTAATCATTAAAAAAATTATATATATTTTTTCCTATTATTTACAATGCTATATTCTTGTATGTATTAAAACTTCAGTTTCATATTTCTATTCAACGCTTGACAAAGGAAAACCCTCACCTTTTTTTAAATAGCATACCTTTTGCATTTTTCAGCAGTAATATTCACAGATTTTTATCATCACTTCCTATATTTATGCTTATGAATTTCTTCCACCGGGCTCGTAAGGAGGGCTGAACAACAGTTTGTTTTGAATAGCTGATTGGTTGATGTTGAGGTTACTATAAGTTCATAATTTGATAACATGTGATTTTGGAAGAAATATCAACTTCAGCTTGTCTTAAAAGCAGGCCACAAGAAAACTTTTAAAAAACAGTTCCCAAACACATTTATATTAGTTTCTTAGTTGATCTTTTCTCTGAATTCAACATCCAAACAATCTCTATCTCCCCTTCTTGTTAGACGCCTATTTATTAATTAATTTCGTATTTTTACATTTACGTTAGTTTTCGTAGTTGATCTTTTTTCTAAATTCAACTTCCAAACAATCCCTATCTCCCCTCCTTATAATTACCTATTTATTAATTAACTTCACATATATTTTCCTTTAATGATTTGCAGAGTTGCCAAACTCGAATGGTTTTCTTATCATTGAAGCAAATGGCGGGTTAAATCAGCAAAGGTTGTCGGTGAGTTTTAGTTCATGATCAAGAATAAAGCATTTATATATTGTCGGTGTGCAAAGTCTATGAAGGGAAAAAAAATGATGGTACCATGAAGTGTAGATTCAAGAATGGATGTGATATAGTGCTCACTATTTTACCAGTTTATTAGTTCTTTTATTGCTCACATGTTGACTGCATGGACACGTTTTATATTCTTCCATTTCGCGAAGTTCTAAGATCATTCAGATTCACGATTTCTTGACTTGAAAATTGATATGTTCTTTAACTGTCTATCAGTTTACCTGTAGTTCTGCTATGTTATACTGTCAACATTTTGTCAATAGGAAGATAGTTGATCTGTTGCAATCGGACTATCAAAGGGTGGTGTATATTCTTCCTTTTTCGTTTGGTCGGTTTTTTTTTATAATAATGATCCTTTTCCCTTTTTGGATAAGAAAATGCAAAACTGAAAAGCTGGAAAGTCTAAAAGAGAATATACGAGCGCTGAAAGGGTTGTAAAAAGGACTCCCAATTGGTTATCAAAATTAAAAGGGATGATTACGAAACTATTTGTATTAAAAATAACCTGGAAAGAGGGTGCTGCAAGCAAGAAAATTGACAAACTAACTTACCCCCCCCCAACCAATGGTCCTCTGAAACAAGAAGACTGGCATCCCCAATCTTAGGATGAATGAAATTGAGGAAACAGGGCAGATAGTGGGAGATAGATTTTCTGAGTACCCCCAATTGCTATCCTAAGTCCCAATCATTAGTTTTATGCCCATACTTAAAATGATTGATTGCAACAAAGAATCAGGCTCCAAGAGAACTGTGATGGCCACTTTGGACAAAAAGGCAACGTTGTTGCTCGCCAAGTTCCTAATCTCAAGGCCTCTTGCCTCACACACTTTTACCACACTAACAATTCAAATTTTTTGTGAAAAGATATCTTAATGTTATGGTCCATACGTAATTATAAGGAGAATGATTTGAATTGGCAATGCTGTTTCTAGCCAACTTCCTAATCCCAAGGTTTCTTGCCTCACACTCTGACCATACTAACTAATTCTGATTCTTATGTTAAGATCTGATTTGTCTTAATCATAGTCCAAATGTCCAATTATCATGACAGTTATACTAAAATTTTAATTGATTTGTGGAAAGTTTATGAACTGATTTGAGATCAGCGGTATAGTATTTTCAATAGGGGCGAAGTCTGAATATAATTATTGAAGTGCAGATTTAAAAATAGGAAGAAACCTGTTTTATTTTTATTTTTTTGCAATTAATTTCATCACTTAAATTGTAATTCTCAGTGATTATGAATGATAGCAGTCACTCTCAACGTCGACTCCCATGGACATGATGATTTTCCTTTATGTTCATAGAGAGGTGGGCCGGGAAAGAGATGAGGGATATAGATTGCAATTGCCACCAGCAGAATATCTAATCAAACTATATATTTTTGGTTCTTAATAACTGATTTGCTAACTCCAACCATTCAACACACAGATATGTGATGCAGTTGCAGTGGCTGGACTATTGAATGCTTCTCTTGTCATTCCAATATTTCATTTGAATAGTGTTTGGCGAGATTCAAGGTTAAAATCAACTTTCCATTACTTAATTTATAATTTTATCCATTTCATTAACCGAAGGAAAAATTGTTTTTTTTTTGGGTTAAAAAATCAGTATAATTCTATCTCTGTGCTTGATTGTTCTTTAAATTGGTTCCCTTGGTTAGAAAATTATGAATTGAAAATATTATTTATGACCTTACCTGTATCCCTCTTCAATTCATTACTGGAGCATGATCACTCTTGTTCATCCAGTTATTACTGTTTTCCTTCTATTTCTTGTTTATGTTTTCATTTATTCCCAGAAATCCATATCAGTGCAGTTAACATTGATTACTTTCTTCTGTATATATTTTTAAGAGAAAAGCAATCTGATTTTTCTTTCATAGGAAACAAAACACTATGATTTTCTTATATTACAAAAGAAACATTGTGATTGCTGCTTTTAACTCATCTCTGGGGAATAATTCATTGCCACTTTCTTCCACTCTCATTTTTGTAATTAATCTTTTCCTATCATGCTTCGTTTTTCCTTGACTAGTTTTTGGCACTTGAGCTTGTTGACCTTTAGATATTAAATTATTACACATCACTTTCCTTTAATGACATAAAGGAAGGAGTCTTGGAGCTTATACATACGCGATGGGATGTGATATCTATGCATAATTTGAACAAATATCAAGAAAGAATTGTACAGTATAAAAGGTTATAGTCAGTAGTAAGTGAAATACGTGTACGTGTAAATTTTTGATGAGGTTAGTGTACGCGTAAATGAGTTTAGTCTAAGAAGCATGGACATAAGAACTTGCCATTTTCTAAAATTTGGGACATGGAGATCATAGGGACAGGTAGACTAAAGTATAATCTTTTTAAAAATTCTTTTATACAACAGTTTTACACATATTTTTCAAATATGATATATTAATCTTATTGACTTATATCTTGGTTCTTTGATGTATTTATTCCCAGTCTTGACTGACAACTTTGTTATTTTAATATTTTCTCTGCAAAATGTGTCCTCCATGTCCAAAACATGGGGATTTTGTTAGCTGAAGATTATTTTTACATCAAATTCCATGTCCAGCCAATTGGTAAAACCATATTATTAGAAAGCTTTCTTTAATGAGGCATCCCATTTGGCACAGGGCATTGTGTTTGCTCCTGGTGCCGAGCTGCCATTGATAACTAACTCTATGTCAAAATGGCAGAAGTAAATGCAATTTTCTTTTATTTAAATCCCAGAAGAACAGAAACCATTCATGCAGTTTCCTTCCTTTCCTACTTGTGACAGCAAATTCGGTGATATTTTCGATGAGGAGTTTTTCATACAAGCACTAAGCAAGCATGTAAATATTGTGAGAGAGCTCCCAGCTGATGTACTGCAGCAGTATGATAACAATATAAGCAGTATTGTGAACTTGAGAGTGAAAGCATGGTCAAGCCCAATGTACTATTTGCATAAAGTCCTTCCGAAGCTTTTGCAATTGAGGCATGTTTTCCTTGTCATAAAATACGATTTCGATTTGAGAAATTTTATCATTTTAGATTTCTGGCAGTCCCCATCCAGTTTGATAATGTTCATCAAATGGTGACAATAATCACTTCTCATTCTGTGGTGTAGGGCTGTGAGGATTGCCCCATTCTCCAATCGGTTGGCTCATGGAGTTCCTCCAGATGTTCAAGCACTTCGATGCTTAGCCAATTTTGAATCTTTGAGGTTTGCAGAATCTATAAGAATGCTGGCCGACCTCATGGTTGGTCGAATGATAAAAAAAAGCTCTCAGAGTGGAGGAAAATATGTTTCTGTGCATCTTCGTTTCGAAGAGGTATTAATCATGGTTTATTTCTTTTCTTTTAAGTTCATGATTACTAAATTGCTTGTTAAATGTAGTTTATGCCTAAAGGTAAATATTGTGCTTATAAAAGGATATGGTTGCATTTTCGTGCTGTGAATATGATGGCGGTGAAGAAGAGAAGCACGAGATGGACCTGGCTAGAGAAAGGAGCTGGAGAGGAAAATTCAGAAGAAGAGGGAGAGTCATAAGGCCTGGTGCTAATAGGGTGGATGGAAAATGTCCTTTAACCCCACTGGAGGTATACCTGGACTTCATCATCTTAATCAAGCATCTGTTCTAAGCTTTCTGAAATAAATTTTTAGGATGAAATGTGTATATTGTACATACACCTATGAAGAATGAACCTATCACTTAAAGTACACATAATGAACACATTGATCACTGGTTCTTTAAAAAATTAACCCACAGATGAATTGAGATATATATTGTCAAATATTTTAGTAGTTTTATGTGTTTAAAAGTTTTTCATCTAAACATTTCACATTTGATAAAAATGGAACATAGTTCCAAAGATTAATAATAAATCGAACTTTCATTAAGAACAAATGAGGGTATCTCAAAAAAAAGCCAAACCTTGAGGATAATTATAAAACGTCTTTGTCATTAACACTCGTAGAGAAAGAACACAACAAAGGACCAAACTTTAGTAGGGTTCCTCTCCATCCCTTTCCAAATGTCCTATTATTCCTCTCACCCCAAAACACAGTACAAACTTCTGCATGCCATAAAAACTTTCCGTTCTCTCAAAAAGGCGGATGGAGGGAGCTCCTCAATAATCTCCTTATAGCCTTTGCATAAAAGAGACTTCGAACAGTCGGAGCAAAATCGTAACTCCAAAGAGTATGATCAAGACTTTTCTCTGCCAATATAGAAGGCAACAAAATGACTCAATAACGTAGACATCTTTTTCGAAAGCTGATCTAAAGTGTAAACTCCTCTATGGATGACATGCCAAACAAAAGAATTGAACTTTCTTTGGAATTTTTATCTTCCACAAAGATGAAAAAACAAACTCATTCGCTGAGGAGGGAATCGACAAATGCTGAAAGAAAGATATACAAGAAATACCCTAACAAATATCCCTTCTTCCTAGCTTAAGCTCATTTCAATTGGAAATCCACGTCGAATCACAGCAAGACGAATTACGCTATTCTTCGGGAATGTATCCCTGTGGTTTAGTAAAGGGGAGTTTTGCTCTGAATCTGGGGTGATTTTGAGTAACTTCTGTGTTAAAAACCGAAATGGGCCAACCACATCCTCCGCCCAATCATTCCGGATAACGCTTGCATCCTAAACCTCTGACCTCTTTGTTGAAGGTGTATGCTAAACCAATGGGCTCCTTCCAACTTAAGAATACAGTGTCTTGATGATTATCGATTGTCAAGTAGTTTCCTTGGGATGGGTTTCCTCTCTCCAGTTCTAAGGTTGTCTTTTAAATTTTTTTTTTTTAAACACATTATTTGTTTAAACTTAAAAATAAAAAGAGTTCTTATCCTTTCTTATAAAGGGCTTAGAAAGTTGACCTAGAGGTCAAGAAGGATCAATGTTGATAGTAAATGGCTTAGATGGGAGGTTCAAGACAATGATGGCCACCTACTTAGGATTTAGTATTTCTTTGGCAACTAAATGCAAAAAGGTCGGGAAAGTTGCTACGTGAGAATAGTTGAGGTGCATAGATGATGCCTTAGCATGCGCGCACACACACACATATATTTGGAACCTTGACATTGTTCGTTAAATGTTCACTAAATTTCAAGCCATCTTGCTATCTTAGCACCAATATTTCTGGATCATTCTTCGTGATAGTGAAAAACTATCTGTTAGTGCTGATCAGTTTTGAATCAAAGTTCCCAGTATATTGTTGTAGAGTTTATTTGAGCCATCAATTATTGCCTATTTTATTTACATGTTTTTGTTGCTTGTACTATTGCAAAACTAGAGAGATCATTCATTCTTTTCCCTATCTCTGGTGATCTTGTTGATAACATGCTACAGGTTGGGGGCAAGATTTAGGCCATCTTGCTGCTTCATTTATGGTCCTTATGCATAAAAATTATTAGGACACCCATCCTTTTTATCACTCTTTTCTTTGTCTTTTTTGTTGGTAATTTGAAAATTTATTTGTTAAGTGTAACGGCCCAAGCCCACCGCTAGCCGATATTGTCTTCTTTGGGCTTTCCCTTTCGGGCTTCCCCTCAAGGTTTTTAAAACGCATCTGCTAGGGAGAAGTTTCCACACCCTTATAAAGGGTGTTTCGTTCTCCTCCCCAACCGATGTGGGACATCACATTAAGATTTTGTATTATTGTTGGCTTTGTCTGCCTTCGGTCATTGTTATTTCTTAATAACGTCTGGATTTTCATCGATCGCAATGAAAACTTTCGGTCCTGCAAGAGAGTTTATGCGGAGCCAATATGTGTAATGCTTCCATTTCCCTAAAACCTGTGTTCCAGTCTGCTGATTCATAACTCACCTTTATATGATATTGTAGGTCGGAATGATGCTTAGAGGAATGGGTTTTGATAATACAACTGCCATATATGTTGCAGCAGGAAAAATTTATAAAGCAGAGAAGTATATGGCTCCACTTAGGCAGATATTTCCACGTTTAGAAACGAAAGATACTATAGCTACTAAGGAAGAACTTGCTCCATTCAAGGTATTTTGTCAAATTATTCTTAGGTTTATCGTTTAAACAAGTTGATCGTTTAGCTCAAACCTAGTCTCTTATGCAGGGCCACTCTTCTAGATTGGCTGCTCTTGATTACACAGTATGTCTTCATAGTGAAGTCTTTGTCACAACTCAGGGTGGAAATTTCCCCCACTTTTTGATGGGTCATAGGCGCTATATTTATGCCGGACATGCAAAGACAGTCAAACCTGATAAGAGGAAACTAGCATTAACTTTTGATGATCCTAACATACGGTATGCAGAAGCCTTACACACTTCTATCTTTTGGCTTTCATTTGGTTCAATTAAGTTCTGTACCCTCAATATCTGCATTTTGGATAACTTAAACTTATTTACCTCCCGTAACACATTATCGGGTTATGTTAGATCAGCTCATTTGTTTTTTCTGAAATAAGAACTGACATTGTGCTGCATCTTTACCCAGAAATGTTCACCATAGTTTTGATTTGTTAGTTCATGAAGTATCTTGCTGGTTATATTGACATGTTTCTGTTAATATTTGGTAACAAACGCACATATAGATGGAAAAACTGACATGTTTCTGTTAATATTTGGTAACAAACGCACATATAGATGGAAAAACTTCGCGCAACAAATGCAAGACATGCTTCGCCACAACGATCTAAAGGGAATGGAAATGAAAAAGTCGAGTGGATCGTTGTACACATTTCCCATGCCAGATTGCATGTGCAAAGTACCAAAGACGAAGAACAATGGGTAATCTTTTGGACATACAGATTTTTTTTGGTCTCCAAAGGTACACAATTTACTTATACCTATAATTTTTGCATTGTATTATTATGCAATTGGAACGCATAAATATTCTTTGATGTAAGTGGAGAGGATAGTTTTGTAGGCTGTGATTTTGTGGGGTCATTTTAGCTGCCGGAATTGGTTCACTGACACAAAAATTCATTGTATATGCAAAAAAAACATAACATTCTGATGTCAAATGATTTGAAGATATTATTCGTTTTACTCATCCACAATGCTTCTGTCCCTCATAGTAAGCAGGTTCTCTATGTGCAACCATTTTGTTGTCTTAGCTGTATCTTAGCTAAACCCACATGCTCAACAACCAATAAAGCATAACACATGCTGATGACTCTGTTTTCTTTTTATTCTTTCCTTTTTCTTATGAGTTTGGCAAGAACCACAGATCACAAGCTTTACAAGTCATCACACGAATCAAATTACCAATTATTGTTGCTCTTCATGCAAATGGTCTCCCACATGTCTCCAAAATTAAAAAAAACTAGGTTGTTCTCCTTTCTTTTATGGCTTAGGAAAAATGTAAGCCCTTGACAAGTGTTATGAATATTCCACAAAATTTATACTTCAATTAGAACATGGAGTGTGAGATCCTACATCGGTTGGGGAGGAGAACGAAATACCCTTTATAAGGGTGTGGAAACCTCTCCCTAGCAGACACGTTTTAAAAACCTTGAGCGGAATCCCGAAAGGGAAAGTCCAAAGAGGACAATATTTGCTAGCGGTGGGCCTGGGCCGTTACAAATGATATCAAAGCTAGACACCGAGTGATGTGCTAGCGAGGAGGCTGAGCCCCGAAGGGGAGTGAACATGAGGCGATGTGCCAGCAAGGACGCTGGGCCTTGAAGGGGTGGATATGGTGGGGTCCCACATCGATTGGAGAAATGAACGATTGGAGAAATGAACGAGTGCCAGCAAGGACGTTTCTATTACATTCTTGTTTTATGAATCAAACTCCTACCCTTTATGAGTTCAGTGTCATTGAAGTTTCTATTACATTCTTGTTTTATGAATCAAACAACATGGAGATTTGATAAGTGTCATTGAAGTTTCTATTACATTCTTGTTTTATGAATCAAACAACATGGAGATTTGATATTAGATTTGAAGGTAATTTGGTGTCATAACTCTAATGAATTCGCTTTTTTGTTCTAAGTTCTTGGCAAGGGTCTGGAGATAGAGGTTCTAAGTTTGAACCTTCAGGTAAGGTTAATATATTTGGTGAAGGGTTTTTCGAAAGATTAGGGGGAATTTGTTTGTTTGTTTGTATGTATGTGTTTGAAAGTTTGTGAGCCACAAGAAAGAAAGAGTTCGAAATGGAAAAGCAACCAAACAGAGCTCTCCAAAACCTAAAATTTATAGTATAAATAAACAAGTGGAGATAAGATTACTGCTAGCTTGTTGCTTTCATGTGTCTTTTCTAATCCTTTTTCAAATTTAAATTTTCAAATTGTGTTCTGATTGATCTTCTTCTGGCCGTTTCTGTCACTTTTGGGTGTTTTTCTTCATTGTTTTTGCCTTCATTTTCCTCATTCAAACCCTAGACCTTTTGAATCACTTTTCGTTCCCTACCCTTTAGGTAATTTCACATCCCTCGTTCTTCTCTCATGTTCTTTGTTTGACTTTGAAGTCGTTACCTTGCGGGAGCTCTCCGTTTTCAATTTTAAAGAAAGAGCTCGAGTGAAAATCTGACCTTTAGCAATAGCAGTTGGTAAGGTGAAATGGGGCCATCTTGGCCCCTATGCTCACTAAACACCAACACATGCTCTCGTTCTCCTCTCCTGTTCTTTGTTTGAGTTTGAAGTCATTACCTTGCGGGAGCTCTCCGTTTTCAATTTTAAAGGAGTAGCTCGAGTGAAAATCTAACCTTTAGCTACAGTAGTTGGTAAGGCGAAATGGGGGCATCCTAGCTCAAGTGCTCACTAAACACCAACACATTGCTCACCAAATACACTATCGGGAACTGCTCACATTTCTCAAGAAACGTTCTCATTCCATTCGAATTCCCATTTCATTTTTTTGACCAATTCTTTCTATCATTTATGAAAATCTTTGATTAACTTTCATTCATTTCTTCTTTAAGATGATCTTCCAAGTTATTAGTGGAATTAGTCCTCCATATCATGAACCAAATTGAGTATCCAAGCTATTAAAAATTGATATCAAGAATTTAATTGGATTCATGTTGTTGGTACCACAAGTTATTAAACTTGGAAGGAAGATGTTGTAAGCATCTTTCTAAGGGCCACATAATAAATTTTGCAAAACTTCAAAACTTATAAATGTAAATGAGAGAGACAATAATCTCATACCGTTCAAATATTTGCAAAATTAAATGCTGCTTCGTTTTTCTTTCATTCAAACTGGGCAACAAATATCGAGCGTACGATGATGCTCCCCGTTTTCTTTTCTTCCTCATTCCGGCATGATCAAAGAAGCTATGACTGACCTGGTTGAGAGTATCAACTACGGCTTCCAAGCCCACTTTTTGAGCCTGCGAGCACTCGGGTCAATGGATCCGCTTAAGAAAGCAAATCAAACTAACATCTCTCCCCTTTTCTCTTAATGTGCATAGTTTGCTTTTTCCATTATCGTCTTAAATTATATTCATTCTTTATTATTTGAACATGACCTCTAAACTATTAAGAAATGGAAAATTATGAGAAAAAGTTTTCTCAGTGGGTCTGTTCGGTATCGGATCGAAGTTAAATTACACGTTTAGTCTTTAAAATTTAGGTCAAGTTTCGAAAAGTTATATTTAAATGTTAAAAACGAAATAATTTGAAAAGTTTAGAAACTTATTAAACATAAACATAAAAAATTATAATTTAACGGTTTAATTATTTGCCTAATTACATCTATAAAATTAAATTTACGTCAAAGGATGTTTATTAATAATATTTTTAGGTTACCATAAATAAACTAAATGTCCGTCAGGAGAATTTGGGGCATTGAAATAATGTATAGTTAAAAATATGATATCACTTAGCGACTATGACAAACCGACATTGTGAAATATGTACTTAGTTTATGAATTTACGGTCAATATAAACATAGTTTAACAGTTAAAATATGACTTCCCATCTTTACCGCCAATAAAGAATTCATATATTCATTGATGTATCTTATAGATTAAAGAGTTCAACATCGATACTATGGATAAATTGGTATTTTCGATATCTTTTGTAAATATTTTATAAAGCATAAAAATAGATCTCATTAGTTTGGGATATGAATACTAATAACTAGGTAAAATCAACTTAATTATTAATTTAAATAATTATACATTTTTTATTTACAAAAAAATATATGTTAATAATGATATTTATCGATGCATGCGTGAAAATGAAATCTTGATATTGGATATTGGATATTGTAATCCTAATTTTAAAAAGAAAAATCTCTCGGCCAAATCTAACCATGGTCTCCCAGCTCTCTCTCAAACTTACTAGCGGTAGTTCTCATATAATTATACCTTCTTACTTACTCATTGCGAGATCCTACATCGGTTGGAGAGGGGAACTAAACATTCCTTATAAGTTGTGAAGCCTAGCCCACAACCTGGATTACGTCTAGCCCACGCACATGCGCATAAAACCCTCCATTTGCCCAGACCCAAAGTTCCATTAGCACAATCGACCATCAGCAGTCCAACTCGCATAGCCACGACTAGACACCCGACTCGTACCTTGACTTGATCCATCAACAACTTCAAATGTTGACCCGTGCCTCAACTCGATCCGTCAGCAACCTCAAATTTCGACCTGCACCTTGTCCCGACCTGCATTCGTTAGTCGATCCCCCTAGCCGCGACTTGCATGCGACTCGCACCCAACTGTCCCCTCAGCTTGGTGGCCCTGACTCGACTTGCGCAACTTTCTTAAGCTCGTCTCGACTTAAACAACCTTGTTTGGTATTTTGGACCTCTTCCAACCATTTTGGAGCCATTTTTATACTTTTGGAGACGTTTGAGGTAAGGCTGCTATTTTGTCAATATAAAATATGTGGAGCCAATTTGGACTAATTGAGGGAGTTAGGTGATTTAATTCCTTAGAGATGTTCTAAGTATAATATCATGGAACTGTCATAGGTATACTCAGATCTCCACGAGTGGGATCCAATGAACATCAACGTAGAAAGTTAGTGACTTCACCTTAGGGCTACAAATGATCTTATTGTTGGAACGTCTTTTAGATAGGTTGGATGACCGTAATGTTGTATGAATAACACGTATTTTGTGGCTTATCCACGTGTTATTACTTGTATGATATGATGTTTATGAGCATTCTGTGATGCATGTACGTCCAGTATGTCAATCCATGTATGCTATGATACCATATTCATGTTATGTCTCATAGGAATGTTATGTCATGAAAAGTATGGAAGTATGATGTGCATCATAACCATGTACCATGATTTGGACCTTATGTATGTTGTATGTTACAAGTACAAGATGCTTCCATAATATATTTTGTATAAACACATACACCATGGTATGATACACATTCGTTTCTTTCCATTGGCTTTCGGTAGCTTAAGCGTGCACTAACCTGTAATCAGATCTAGGGGGTACGTATACGAGCCCACCTAGTGGGTTCATGCGCTCGTACATAAATCGTGTATAGAGAAATACTATGCATCCAACCTTACTCGAAAAAGAGAGTAGAGCTGAAGGAATATTTACGAAAAGTCGATCCTATCATGAACTATAGTTGCATGTGATTGCATTTTCCATTCCGTTGGAGAGAGGAACGAAAACTAGACGGTGTGCTAGCAAGAATGCTAGACATTCTTTATAAAGGTGTTAAAACCTCTCCCTAATAGACGCGTTTTAAATTCGTGAGGTTGACGACGATACGTAACGGGTCAAAGCGAACAATATCTACTAGCGGTGGGTTTGGGTTTAGGCGGTTACAAATGGTATTAGAGACAAACACTGGGCGGTATGCCAGCGAGGACGCTGAGAATGCCTTATAAAAGTATGAAAATCTCTCCCTAACATACGCGTTTTAAAATCGTGAGGTTGACAGCGATACATAACGAGCCAAAGTAGACACTATTTGCTAGCGGTGGGCTTGGACTGTTACAAATGGTATTAGAGCCAAACATAAGATAGTGGGCATTGCTTATAAAGGTGTGGAAACCTCTCCCTAACATAAGCGTTTTAAAACCATGAGGCTGACGGTGATACGTAACGGGCCAAAGCGGTCAATATCTACTAGTGGTGGGTTTGGGCTTAGGCTGTTACAAATGGTATTAGAGACAAACACCGAGCGGTATGCTAGTGAGGACGCTGAGCATGCCTTATAAAAGTATGAAAATCTCTCCCTAACATACGCGTTTTAAAATCGTGAGGTTGACAACGATACATAACGAGCCAAAGTAGATACTATTTGCTAGCGGTGGGCTTGGATTGTTACAAATGGTATTAGAGTCAAACATCGGACGGTGGACATTTCTTATAAAGGTGTGGAAACCTCTCCCTAATATACGCATTTTAAAACCATGAAACTGACATCGATATGTAACGAGCCAAAACAGTCAATATCTACTAGTGGTGGGTTTGAGTTGTTACAAATGATATTAGAGTCAAACATCGGACGGTGTGCCAATGAAGATGCCGGGTGTCACGTTCATGCTTGTCCAAGGCATGTCGCCCATGGCCACATGCTCGTGACACGCCGAAACCTATGCCTTGTACTACTTTATTGCTTTCTTTTACCGCTTTCATGTTGTATTATTTCTTTCTTGTTTTCTTTAAGAGTATGACGTTTAGGCGATGTCATGGCTACGCCTGGTAGACATGAAATGCCTCAAAATGTACTATAGGGGATATGACTAGTTGTCAACTTCTCCCTACCCGATAGTTATATGTAGTAAGCCGTTGTTGTTGTCTTTTGATTACATTCCCATATAACACCAATTTCAATTTCTCTCTCTTGTTTTCAAACCTCTTTTTCCAAAACCTCTCTCCCCTGCTTTCTAAAATCTTCTCTTGAAATCGAGACCCGAGGTTGGTATTCACGTTGCCCGACTGCAGGCAACGTAACTAGAAGTAGGCTTGACCCACTCAGTGCTGAGAGTGGGTGCCGCATAATCGCCAAATCCGCTGCCTAAAAACCGCGATTGTGACACCGAGCATTCCTTGTAAAGATATGAAAACCTCTCCCTAACACACACTTGGTTAACAACCATACATAACAGACTAAAACAGACAATATCTATTGGTAGGGGACTTAAACGGTTACATATATATATATATTCTCGTTACTAATAAATACAAATACAAGCTTTTCCTTCCATCTTTCTCTTTCGAGACCAAATTTCAAACCGGTTCGAAAGATTCAAACTTTTTAACTGGATCAATGATTGGAGGAAGCTAATGATTCATAAAGTTTAGGTTTTTATTGAAGAATGGTTGGGATTAGCCATAAAAACAAGAGAGAGAAAGAGAGGCAAAAAAGTCGGACACTTTATGAAAGAAGAGAAAGAGAGAGAGAGAGAGTGTTGTGGGATTTGACCAAGTTGGTAAGATAGATTGAAAGACAAGTGGTTAGTGGTTACACACAGCCACATATAACTTCCCTTTGCCCTTTCCCCTCTTCCAAATATAAATCCCTTTCCTTCATACTCAAACTCCCTCTTCCTCTTCTACCTCTTCCTCTTCTACCTCTTCCGCTATGGGACGTTCCCCGTGCTGCGAGAAAGCCCACACCAACAAAGGCGCTTGGACTAAAGACGAAGATCAACGCCTCATCGATTACATCCGCCTCCACGGCGAGGGCTGTTGGCGTACCCTCCCCAAGGCTGCTGGTACCATCATCATCATCATCATATATTCTTTTCTCTCGTCCCCATTCATTCACTAATTCGATTTGGGTTTCAGGGTTGCTTCGATGTGGAAAAAGTTGCAGGCTTCGATGGATCAATTACCTTCGCCCTGATCTCAAACGAGGCAATTTCACTCAAGATGAAGACGAACTCATCATCAAACTCCATAGCCTTCTTGGAAACAAGTGAGTAATTTATCATAATTTTGCGTTTTTTGTTGTGGTTGAGATTGTTGAGAATGAGGGAATCCCACGTTGGCTAATTTAGAGAATGATCATGAGTTTAGAAGGAATACAGCTCAAAGTAGACAATATCCTACCATTGTGGAGGGTCGTGGTTTCTAAAGATTTGTTTGATTTAATTCTGATTTGGGTTTTTTTTTGTTTTTGAATTTTGGTAAATTAGATGGTCGGTGATTGCGGGTCGCTTACCGGGAAGGACAGACAATGAAATAAAAAACTACTGGAACACGCACATCAAGAGAAAACTCATTAGCCGTGGCATTGATCCACAAACCCACCGTCCTCTCAACGAACCCACCGCCGTCTCCACCCGTTTGGCTTACCGGAATCCCAACAATTCATCTTCTTCCTCCTCCTCTGTTCCGACAGCAGAGCTTCCAATTCCAAAGCCTGCAACAATCAAGGTGCAGTCATCGGAAGTAGACGAAGAAGGTAGCGGCACCACAACAGAGATGGAGCCGCCGCTGCCTACGGCAGCATCCACGGCGGAAGCCCATGTGAAGACAGAGTTGAATTTGGAGCTCTCAATTGGGTTGCAGCCGTTTCAGGCGGAGGCAACAAGGGGGTCTCCGGGGAGCTCGGCGGAGTCGAGATTGAGAGATAGAAGGTCGTTTGGGTCGGTGTGCTTATGCTGGCAATTGGGATCGGAGAACGGCGGCGAGTGTTGCCGGAATTGCGAGAGCTCGTATGGGTGGGTGTTTGGGATCCGGGCAAGTGCATTGGGTTCTTCATAGAGGCATTTTCACAAACAGGTTGTGGGATATGAGAGAATAATGAGAAATGTAAGTGTTTCCCACTTTTAGGTAAAATTAAATTACTGTAAGGTAGATATATAGATATTGTAGATTGACAAAATTTTATATTCACTCAAAAAATTAAAAATTAAAAAAGAATAATAATTAATTTTGGTAAAGAAAATATGTAAATCCTTATTTGCATAATATCCTCTTGCTTAATAAAAGAGGTCTGATGTAAGTGATGATCTTCTCTCCTTTCTACCAAATTACTTTTTTATAATTAAATAATTACCCTTTTTCTCGTGAAAATAGTTTTGTAACTGTGCTATGCTCGAATTGATAAGTTTAATATTTATAAAAAACATTTAAATTTTTAACCTAATTTATATTAAATTTTATTTTATTTTAGTTTGGAAGGGAGTTTCTTACGAAGTATATCAATAAATATTCTATTTTAAAAGTTAAAATCTTGGCTTCTTATTTTGAATTGACAATTTATTTTTTTATTTTTTTATTTTTATTATTTTATTATTATTTAAAGTGAATAATAATTAATATATTATAAAAAAAGAAAAGAAAAATAGAGACATTTTGTGTGGCTCTCTTCCATTGCAACACAAAAATTGGTGGAGGGAATTTGGTAATGTGGAAAGTGTCAATTCCCAACCCAATAAGCCATGTTTTTTTGTTTGATTTAAATTGCATAATATTACATAATAATATATATATATATATATATATATATATATATATATACATACAAATGGCTGGGGAGAGGAAGGTTCCTTTTTTTAGGGTACTCCCGAGAACAGATCCAGTGGAGACGGGGTGGGGCCTATAGCTTAGAGGATTAGAGCACGTGGCTACGAACCACGGTGTTGGGGATTCGAATCTCTCCTCACCCACAACCGGCCATAAAAGGAAGGACTTTTTCCTCTGGAGGTAAAAAAATCATGATCGGGATAACGAACCCAAAGCTATGGAACTTGGGTGTGGATCTTTTGTCAAAATGGATACCCGAATCAACATATTTTTTTGTTTTACGCCCCGTATATATTGATCAATATAATATCTTAAATAATTGAGTTATGCTTAAATTAACAATAATAAATTATTTGAAATGGTCTCATCCTTTTAATATTTATTTGCCCGCCGAAGAAATTAGGGTTTGAATAAGAAGAGAGTTGTCGAAGTAGGTGCGGATTAGGAGTTAATTCGCACATGACTTTAGTCATGTTCATTCGTCTCATTTGAATAATTTTACATTTATTTGATCATATTTAATGTCCAACAACATCGATACACCAAAAATACTTCTTTAATTTCAAACATAAACTTAATGTTAAGATAAAAATTTAATTTCCAAGTTCCTCACCATTAATTCAATGTTCGTAAAAGCAAGATATTCATATTTTAGAAGAGTTATCGTTATGAACGTACACGCGACGATAATGAACACTTACTCTAGTGATCTAGTGGGTAGGGTTTAGAAATTTTGCCCCATTTGTTTTCAATTTTGGTGGAGTGGGTAGGATTATGTGTACACATTTAATAAAAATGTAGTATTCATATGACTCGAGAACTCGAGGACCCGATCAACTTGACCTACCCAACTGAAACCATAAATGTTGGGTTGACCCAACCTAACTCTACTATATTTTTAAGATTATTATGAAAATTAAAAGTATTTGACATTTGTAAGTAATGCTAGTGATGCACGGTCATTTATGAAGGTTTGATATTTGAGTTTTATGAGATTTTAGTTATTAATGTAACCGGCATGGGTAGATAAGTAGATTTTTTTTAAAAAAATAATTAAAAAAAAAAACAACTGGACAACTCAATCCAACCCCTGAATAGAGGGTTGAGTTAGGTTGGATTGTGAACTCTATTTGGGTCACTCTAGTGTAACATCTCAAACCTACCGCTAGTAGATATTGTCCGCTTTAGCTTATTACGTTTTACCGTTAGCCTCACGGTTTTAAAACGCATATAGGGATAGGTTTCACACCCTTATAAAGAATACTTCGTTACCCTCTCCAACCAATGACGATGATATGTAACGGGGTAAAGCAGACAATATCTACTAGCGGTAGCCTCGAGCTGTTACATCTGTTCACCAATCCAACCCAACCCTTAGGGTTGGATTAGGTTTGATTGTGAACTTTACTTGAGTTTCTTTGGTCACCAACCCAACCCAACCCATAGGTTAAATTGTGAACTCTATTAGTGTCGTCACCAATCCAACTCAACCCCTAAATAGAGGGTTGAGTTAGGTTAACTTTTGAATTCTATTCCAGTTTCTATGGTCATCAACTCAAGTAAACCCCTAAATAAGGGATTGTGTTAGATTGGATTGTGAACTCTATTCGCGTCACTCTGGTCACCAATCCAACCCAACCCCTAAATAGAGGGTTGGATTGTGAACTCTCCTCGAATCTCTATAGTCACCAATCCAACGTAACCCGGGTATCCGATCCTTATGGATTAACCGGAAGGGTACAAGCTGTAAATCCTGCGTGGGGTGTCGAAGGGTTTGATCCTTTTGTTCCGGGCGGAATAGCCTCTCATCATATTGCAGCAGGTACATTGGGCATATTAGCGGGCCTATTCCATCTTAGTGTTCGTCCGCCCCAACGTCTATACAAAGGATTACGTATGGGAAATATTGAAACCGTCCTTTCGAGTAGTATCGCTGCTGTCTTTTTTGCAGCTTTTGTTGTTGCTGGAACTATGTGGTATGGTTCAGCAACTACCCCGATTGAATTATTTGGTCCCACTCGTTATCAATGGGATCAGGGATACTTCCAGCAAGAAATATATCGAAGGGTTAGTGCCGGGCTAGCCGAAAATCAAAGTTTATCAGAAGCTTGGTCTAAAATTCCTGAAAAATTAGCTTTTTATGATTACATCGGGAATAATCCCGCAAAAGGTGGATTATTCAGAGCGGGTTCCATGGACAACGGGGATGGAATAGCTGTTGGGTGGTTAGGACACCCTGTTTTTAGAGATAAAGAAGGGCGCGAACTTTTTGTATAGTATATAGTTACAATGCACATAATGACATAATCTTCTTAGGAGACATGTATGCATGAACATGAAATATTATTCCTTCTCAACATATATAACTCATCAAATGTCTCCTAAGGTAATACGTGAAAATGGTATCATACATTGATTATATACTAGAAATAACATGTAGATGAGTCATACGGTACATGTTATTCATGCAACAAATCATTCCATCCAACCTAACTTGAAGGCTCTCTAGTAGTAAGATCGTTTATATGTAGGCCTAAGTCGAAGTCACTAATATCCTGTGTTGATATTTGTTGAATCCCGCTTGTCGAGATCTGAGTATACCAATGTCACTATTCCTACCGAGTGACTGTCAATAGTTCTAGAGAATGCTAGCTTGACTAGAAAAGGGGCCCAGGAGGTGTGCGAACCGAATGGTTGGCTCATATTCGTACATGTAGGCCGTGTGTAGAATAGTAAATACATATCCAATTAACCGCTTAGGATAGTCGCCTAAGGGAATACAAATTGAAAGGATAGGTCACATTCACGATTGTATGTATTTGCATCTAACCCCAATAGTGGGGGCACTTACTAAGTATGTCTTAAAATACTCAAACCAGGTGCTACTTCTATTTTAGGTAAAGGCAACCCCTCTACCGCTAACAGCGACATCACAAGTCGAGACCATAACACATGCATAAGATATTTGTATTTAACTTCTTAGACTTTAAGTTAGATTAAAATGTTTTTACTTTTAATGTTTATTTATTTTATTTAGTATTTTCTTTTCTTTTTCATAGTTTAGTACTAAAATTAAACAATTTTAAAAACTTAAATCAAAATAAAATTTATACATTTTTTCTTAATAATTTTTTCAACTTTTTCCAGCTTCCTTAATTCACACCATAACTTAACTGGTTAATGTATATATACTCGACTAAGAAGTTAAATTTTTAAATTTCCATATTGAATTAAAAAAATATATATTATATCCATAGCAATCTTTTAAAGAGGCTGATATAACACGTTCATTAGTTTGTCAAATTATTTTCTCTGTTACAACAATATCGATAAAAATATTGAACGGATGGAAATAACAACACGTCGATGAAAATTTAAAACGAGGTCATTTGGAGAGAGAAGAAAGTATGATTGGAAGAGAGGAGAGAGAAGAACATGTGATATGTTTGGAGTTAGGTAACCCAATGAGTGATTGAGAAATAATTGAAAAGTGGAAAAGAGTTGGTTAGTTTAAAAGGTAAGATAGAGTTAGGGGTGGTGGGGGACACATCATACACTCCAAACTACCCTACCCTACCTATCTACCTATCTAACTAGGTGGCAAAAACAAAATAAAAGGAATACGAAGCCATGTGGTCTTACTGCTTCGAAACCGAACCTCCTGACCTCGACGAGCATGATGAAATGAGCATCGAGGTAGAAAACACCTTGACGAGCTGAATCAAACTAACAATGAGCTAGAAAAATTAGTGATTTTGGCTTAGACTAACAAGGTAAGTGTAACGGTCCAAACCCACCACTAGTAGATATTGTCCTCTTTGAGATTTTCCTTTCGAGCTTCCGCTCAAGGTTTTTAAAACGCGTCTGCTAAGAAAAAGTTTTCACACTCTTATAAAGAGTGTTTCGTTCTCCTCCCCAACTGATCTGGAATCTCACAGTATGTGGACATACTGTCGGAATGCCTTCGAGTAGGCCAACAAGGTTCAAGATGTTAACTTTTTCGATTTTCAACCATGTTATTTTATGATATTATTATTCTATTTAAAATGAATTTATGTACATTTATGTTTAGATAATCTTCGTACATAGTAATGGCAGATGCGGAGGATTGTTGGGAGGGAGTCCCACATTGACTAATTTAGTGGAAGATCATGAGTTTATAAGTAAGAAATACATCTCTTGGTATGAGACCTTTTGGAGAAGCCCAAAGCAAAGTCATGAGAGTTTCAAAGTGGACAATATCAAATCCGTGATTCCTAACAACAAATTCTTTCTTTTAATGTGAAATATTTACGTGGAGGCCCACAACAAATTTTAATGGTAAAAACGATCAACATCAAAACTCTTACCTCTACATAATATTTTTTCTTTACCCTTATACTGGTTGTCCTCAAAATTATGACACAAACTCTCGACATGTTTCTATTTTTGTCTAACAAGACACAAAGATCGCCCACTCATTTACTAACGTACATTATTGTAAAAACATTTAAATCCTAAGGTCATTTGATGGTTCCATTATTTTGCTTTCTTCTTGTTATAGTTTATATACTGTGATTAAAGAGAGTAGTTTTAAAGATTGAGAAATGGAAAAGAAGAGTTATAGGGTATTGAAAGTGATACCGTATACATAAATAGTTTTCGTCCATATACTATTGGTGAGGGCATTTTTGTAAAAAAACCTTTTTTTTAAAAAAAAAAAGGTATAATAATGTCACTGTTGAAAGTTTAGAGATATTATTGAACAAAGTATTAACCGTTTTCATTCATATACTAACGATAAATGTATTTTAATTTTTTTATACATAAAATCAATAGTATTAATGTGAGATCCCACATCGGAAGAACGAGTGCCAGCGATGATGCTGGCCCCAAGGGGGTGGATTGTGAGATCCCATATGTAACGGCCCAAGCCCACCGCTAGCGGATATTGTCTTTTTTGGGCTTCCCCTCAACGCTTTAAAATGCGTCGGCTAGGGAAAAGTTTCCCTTTTTATGTCCCCAACCAATGTGGGATTGTGTCCGTGTCCCCAACCAAATTCAGGATTCTCATAATCCACCCCACTTTGGGGCCAGCATCCTCGCTGGCACTCGTTCCTTTCTCTGATCGATGTGGGACCCCACCAAATCTACCCCCTTCGGGGCCCATCGTCTTTACTGGCAACATAGTCCGGTGTCTAGTTTTGATACCATTTATAACAGCTCAGGCCCACCGCTAGTAAATATTATCCTCTTTGGGCTTTCCCTTTCGGGCTTCTCCTCAAGGTTTTAAAACACGTGTGCTAGAGAAAGATTTCCACACCCATATAAAGGGTGTTTCATTCTCCTCCCCAACCAATGTGAGATTCTCACACCATTTCGGTTGGAGAGGGGAACGAAGCATTCTTTATTAGTCTGAGAAACTCTTCCTAGCAGATGTGTTTTAAAACCTTGAGAAGAAGCAGAAAAGGAAAAACACAAAAAGGACAATATCTGCTCGGAGTAGATTTGGACACTTACTACTAATACAAACTTTGAAAATTTCATAATTTAAATGAAATAAGGGTATTTTTTAAATTATAATTTTGGCTAAAAAAAATATAATGATAGGGTGGTGGGGGGAACCAAATTAATTAAAAAAATAATAATAACCACCTAATATTCAACCAATACTAAGAGGGACAAGAGAGAAAAATAATATGTCACACCTATCTTACATTATTTTAAATTAATTCACATAACTATACCCATCCCTAAGTTAGGTATCTATATATTAAGAAGAAAACTTACATTAATTGAGATCATAGTCTAAAAAAAATAAATAAATTTCTTTTACTTATGTCAACTATATTTATACCTAAATCGTATACATTAGAAGCTGTATTTTATTCATATGTCGAGATTCAACCTTAATATGATACATATTTTAATTGAATTATATAGATACGTACGATAACAGGTATATATATATAAATAATTAATTAATTAAATTAACATACACACATGGTTGCACATGTGGGGGAGTCCCAAACTTTTATTTCCACATGAGCAACCAAACATGGGCATAGGAAAATATGAAAAGGACTTGAGAATGGATAAACCCAAACCATGTCATGCATATCACTTTGTTCATCTTTGAAATAACCCTCTATATATATATATATATAATTAATATTTTCATTAATAATGATGTTTTTAAAAGTATGTAATATACTATGATATTTATCAAATTAATTAAACTCGAAATCATCGGATCAACTTGAAAATAGTTCAATAGATAAGACATTTAACATCATCTTAAAGGTCGATGATTCAATTCCAACTAGGAATGTCCACGGATTGAAAATTTTTTGTTAGTTGGGTTGGTGATCTAAGCATCGTGAATAGAGTTCACAACCCACAATAACTAAACCGTGAGTTGGGTTGTTTTTTTTTTTAATTACTTAAAAAATTATACTTATTCAATGTACATATTACAATTATAACCGTTCAAATATCAAATATTTATAGGTGACGGCATACGTGAGCAATTCTTCATCTTTTTAAAAGTAGGGTAGGGTTGGATTGTAACCCTATTTTCGAGTTGGTTAGGTTGACTCGATAAAAAAAAATGTCAACTCGCAAACCAAACCAAAACAATTTTTTTTTTTCCAGTTTTTCACCAAAAAAAAAATCTAACACAACCCAATTTTTATGACTTGAGTTGAGTGATTTGAGTTCGTCGAATTATTAGATCATATGAACACCCTGATCAAACCAAACCAAACCAAACCAAATTTTTTGTCAGTTTTTCACTAAAAAAATCTAATCCTACCTAATTTTATGACTTGGGATGAGTGGTATGAGTTGGTCGAGTTATGAGGTCATATAAACATCCTGATCAAACCAAACCAAACCAACCAAAAAAAAATATAACCCTACCCAATTTTTATGAGTTGGGTTGAGTGGACTGAGTTGGTCGAGTTATCAGGTCATAGGAACACTGCTGATTTCAACTAATCACACAATTACGATGGTTCGATTAAACAAATTATTTCAAAAGGAGAGATTTCGTTCTTAAACATAGTCCAAAATTATTATTGAATTAAAATATATATTTAAAAATTTAGTGAGAGAGAGAGAGAGGGAAGCAATATTGGTGGGTGAAGGTTGGTAGGGATATGATGTTAAAAGCATCAACTACCTATTCCACTTTTTCATTAAAATCTTTTTTTTTTTTTTTTTGTAATTACTTTTTTGCTTGTTTCTATCCTTTTCTCCATTATTATTATTATTATAATGTCTTAAAGATTGGCCTTATCTTGCCATCCCCTTTCACATTCACATTTGTTCATATAAGTATATTAATCATATAATACTATACATTTATATGAATTTTATATCTCAACAATTTGGATGTCGACCAAAATGTCACCGTCTCAATTTTACAAAAATTAAATATCGATAATGTAACGGTCCATGCCCAGAATTTGGATTTGACACATGATAACTCCGGTATTCTCCTGAACATGGTCACGTTACGACTATCCCCACAAACAAACACGAGTGATTCCAACATGTTTTATTCTCACTCACATGCATTTTAGAAAATTTTTCAAGAGGTTACCCTATATAAAATTGTTCTAAGCAAAACACGTTTAACTATGAAGCTTATATCATTGAGCTAACTATGAAGTTTATATCATTGTAAGATCCCATATCGATTAGAGAGGGGAACGAGTGACAATGTCTACTTTGGTGGGCTTAGGATGGTACACATGTACTCCTCATATCGAATATCACATTCACTCCCCTTTAGGGCCCAACGTCCTCGTTGACACTCGTTCCTTTTTCCAATCGATGTGGGATCCCCACCAAATCCACCCCCTTCGTAGCCTAGCGTCCTTACTGGCACACCGCCTCGTGTCTACCCCCCTTCGGGGAACAGCCTTCTCGCTGGCACATCGCCCGGTGTCTTGTTCTGATACCATTTGTAACGGCTCAAGCACACCGCTAGCAGATATTGTCCTCCTTGGGCTTTCTCTTTCATGCTTCCCCTCAAGGCTTTAAAACGCGTATGTTACGGAAAGGTTTCAAATGATGTTTTGTTCTCCTCCCCAACCAATGTGGAATATTACAACTCGACTATATATTAAATCTTAATATTGATATTTGGAAGTTTAGATTTAAATATTTAACCTTTGTTTGAATATAGTCAATTAATTGAAATAAATTAATAAAAAATTGATTAATTATAAATATTGATTTTAGAGGTGAAAGGAAGTCCAACTAATCCACGCCACTCCCACGTTATTTCCTACCTAATTTTCTTGCCTTCTTCCTTCTCAAGATTGTGACATTCTCTCTCTCTCTATTTAATTATATTTTCATTATATCATAACATCAATAATTTCAACTAATTAAATAATATATTAAAATCTTCATTATTTTAATTATTTTAACTTGTCCAGTCACGATATCTCACGTTTCATAAATAATTGTTTAAATGTGAACTATATAATAGTTGTGGAGACTTTAAAATAGAATTTTATTCTTTCATGACAACGCATCAAATAAAAATTTACAATCAGAACGATTGTGTTTGGTCTAAAAACATGTCCCAATCCAGCACAAACAACCTTAATTAGGTTGGTCTTAGTTGTTCCAGTCATTTATTCAAATTTTTATTTTTAATAAAATTAAAAGTTAGTTCGTAAAATATATATATTTTCAAATATTTAATTAAGAGTTACCATTCAAAATTAAATAAAAATAAAATAAATATAGTATATAAATAATATTGAAAGAAAAAATGTATATTTTTAAGTTAACAACAAATTCAAATTACTTCGATTCAACTCAATCGGGTTTTTCATTAACCAACTTGATCCATAAAATTTTCATTTATTTGAATCCAACAACTAAATCGAACCAGTTAGATTGACTGATCGAGTTTTTCGGATCATCGAATTTTTTTTCTCGACCCCTAAATAAAGTTATCCCTATCGAAGTTTTTATTAAAAAAAAATAAAAAAAAGTAATGTGTTAAAAAAATGGGCAAAGTAATTGAAGTTTGTGTGGAAGCTTCACCTAATACTTATCTTAATATATCTCTTTCTCTATTGTCACATGCCATCACCATATCTTCCTCATGTTCCATTATATGATTTAACTAAATTTTAAACATATCACTATCTCTCTCTTTTTCGGCTAAGTTATGTTCAGATTGGCCTAAATTCTCTATTATATTGATTTTTTAGTACAATAAATATAACGATGCTAATCCGATTTTCGCATTTGATGGCCCCAACATTTTCCTACGACATGGTCACGTTAATTTTTTTACCAATTTGAGCACAACTTAGTCTACAGACTAGGACCCAGAAATCGAATAAGGATTTAGAATCCAAATTCGGCACCTGATGACCCTATTACTTTCTCCTCACTTCTAAGAGTAAAGACTATCTCCACATATCAACACGAGTCCTTATAGTATACCTTGTCCTCTCTGACATGCATCCCAAAAAAGTTCTCGTGAGGTCATCCAACATAGAATTACTCTAACAAAGCACGCTTAACTATGAAGCTCTTACGATTTAGCAATTGAAAAGGAAGGTGTACCTTGTTGGTATAAGTAACATTTTTTACTTTTCTTAATCATCTTATCCTCATATTCGCTCTCATTTAGATCTGGTCTCGGTTCATTCATGTACCTCTCTTTGACCCGAGTGTCAAAATAGATGTAGGTGTAAGAATTTAACAGTAGTATGAGTTCACGACGCAATAAATTGAATATTAATAGTATAATTCTATAAAAATATTTATATTTTAAATTTTCTTACTAATTTCATTGATCTATTTTTTTTAGAGAAAAAAAAAAGAAGTAGAGAAGAATTATGAAGAAGATACAAGTAGTGATATAAAAAGATAATATTTTGAAATTAGATTTTGAGGAATGGTGGGCTTTTTTCAAAATGGATAATGAAAATTTAAAATAATAGACTAGATCTATCTAACCCAATGTTCCACTTATTATAAGCCCATAGAATTGCCAATCAAGTCCTTGACAAAAAGTTCATGACAAAAGTTCTTTAAGACTCGTACGATGTGTTGTTGTCTATCATCTTTGACCGAAGCACGACCTTCATGTCAATGGTGCTACGTGATTTGTTAGATCATTCGATTTGACATGTTCCTTTTGTAACGATCTTGAATTTTTACTTACCTAGAGTCACTACCATCGTCATCATCTATACTCATATGCAGAATTAAGCATTTAAAACTTTATTATAAAACATAAACTTCATCTTAAAACACTGTCATGGATTTACATGTTCGAAAACATCTTTTAAATGACACAACAAAATATTAAATGAATAAATAAACGCTAAAATTAAAAACACCCTAATTCTAAGAAAATAAGTATAACTATATGTATGTGTCATGATCTCGAATTGTAATGTTGTTGTCACCCATGCAGGAATGCATTGCATTTACTTGAAATAGAAGTAGCACACACTTAGTATTTTTTTAAAAAAAAAATGCTAAGTAAGTGCCCCACTATTGGGGTTAGGGAATGCAAACACATGCAACTCTTGATCTAGTGATCTATCATTAAAACCATCATAGGAGTGGCCTCAAGTCTGGACAAAATTGGATATGTAGTAAACACACGATCTACACGTGTGAGTGTGGATCTCCAGGCGGTTTGCACCCTCCTAGACCCATCATAGTCGAGCTAGCTTTCTATAGCGACATCCAGAGGTCAGCAGACCCTTGAGTATCATGTGAGGCATGATGATCTTCATCATTATAGCGTACGCGTCCGTACTCATCATCATAAATGGGGAAGTATTCCGATGTATATGTACACACAAAATGCATGAGGTTCCAATAGTTTTCGTCTTTAAATCATCTTCAAGACACAACCCTATACGCCGTTCATATATTACTCTAAGCAACATGTAGGTGTTGATCTTCATACGCTCATCATCATTAACTTCAATTAAGGTTGTGTCTTTAGAAAACTAAATCATCGTCATAATGCACCATGACATTCAATACATGTACGTCGTCTTGATAAGGAATAACGTCATGCTAAACTATCTCATCATCATAAAATCTTACGTCATCATATACATCATCATCATTATGTCGTCATCTTCATATCATCATCATCATATACGTCAAACATAATTTCATACATCATCATCATTATGTCATCGTCATCATATAACGTCATCTTAATATCATACATCATCATCATATCATCATCATATAACGTCATCATAATATCATAATACCATACATCATCATCATTATACTTTACTCAACACATCATAACATATAAAGCATAAATGACACGTGCAAGGGTCACTAGACACGTGTCGTCATACATAAGACAAGTCTTTCGACCGAGCCGATAGTAAGGCCACTTACTCGGTTGACCTAGGCCTAAGCTACTACGACTCCTTGATGCTAGCGTTACTTAACGCTGCTTTCTAAAATTTAATTCTACCTAAGGAGTCCAACAATCATAAATTGGAACTACTCTGAAAATTGGCTCACCTAATTTTGCATAAAATAATTTTAAACCAACTCCAAATAATTTAAACTAGTTAAACCTAATGATGCAAAACTAGCTCGTAATAATTTAAACTAACTAAGCCTAATTATACATAAATAATTTCTAATTAAACCTAATTATGCATAAAAATTTACTCGTACTAATTTAAACTAACTAGCCTAATTATGTATTAAATAATTTAAACTCGATTCCAAAAATTTAACTAGTGAAAAGGTAGTCATACTAACCTTTAACACTTTGTAAGAGTTGAAATCAAAAGTAAAAGGTCCCAGCATATCATACCATAGCCAGATCAACGAAAATGTTGGCCTAGAGCCGTCAGAAAATTTATTCTCGAAATGTATTCTAGTGGGATGATAAAAAATGAAGTGAGTGACCTCCCTTTTATAGTGGAGGCCAACCCCTACTTCTCACACAAACTTTTTTTTTCTTTCTAATTTTTGGGTTATTACACCTTTGTTTTAAGTGATTTGAAACTTCCATTATGACATTATGTGGGCTCTTCGTGTGACGACTCTATTTTTTCTAATAGAATAGATACGCCACTAGATGCATGACATGTCTAATATGTGCGGAGAAGTCTTATTTTTTGTAATAGAATAGAGACGCCACTACATGCATGACATGTTTAATATGTGTGGAGAGGTCTGTGAAAACATTTCATAAATGAAGTCTGAAGTTAAAACGTTCATAATAAATTCATTTAAAACAATATTTGTAACCGCCCAAGCCCACTACTAGCAGATACTATCTGCTTTGGCCCGTTACGTATTGCCGTCAGCCTCATGATTTTAAAACACGTCTACTAGGGAGAGATTTTCACACAAGGAAATCTTTGCTTCGTTCCCCTCTCCTGATGTAGGATCTCACTATTGGAGTTAGGAAATGCAATCACATGCCATCATATTTGAGACTTATCCTTTCATCATCATCATGACTTTGGTCTCACTTTTCAGTCCGGGTTGAATTGGATGTCAATACTCCTCTACACTTAGCCCATGCACGCGCGTATGGACCCCCAAGTAGACTTCTATATGTACCCCTAGACCTAGCCTTCAGCTAGCGTACACTCACAGAGCCAAAAATGCCTAGAGAGAAAGGAGCACACATAATATCATGGTGTAGATAATATCGTAGTGTATGCATCCTTAATAAATCATGACAGAATTATTTCGATGCACGTGACATACAAATGCATGAGGTCCTTTGTAACGACCCTATTTTTTTATTTAAATAGAGGTGTTACTACATACATGACTTAATTAAAAAAAAATAAGAAGAAATATTTTAAAACATTTCAAAGAAATGTTATAAACTTATATGTTCATAATAAAATCATTAAAACAATTACAACGAAAAACAATTCACGAAAAACCTAGATAAAATAAAGAAAAATAAAACAATGCCCAGGTCTAACCTAAGGACTACAAATAACATGGATGTTTCTACCCTATATTAAGTCTCATGGTCGTCACGCGACGTCGTCATCCGTGTAGAGGTGTCTTGCCTTTACCTAAAAAGTAAAAGTAGCACGTGACTTTAGTATTTTAAGACATACATAGTAAGTGACCCCACTACTAAGGTCAGTGGGGTTAGGAAATGCAATCACAAGTAGTCGTATATGGGACCTATTATTAAAGATCATTTCATGGAGTTAGTCTCAACTAATAGTCGGGGTAGAATTGGATGTATAGCAATTCTCAACTTGTGTAAGTCCACGACACCGGATTAGAATGCGTTGAATGGCTTAATCTACCTAATACTCATAATTAAACCTCTAATTTAGCTTAGAACATTTTAAGTGGGCCAAATAATGGTCGTACTCATCTCAAATGCCAATATCGACTTCAGAAGGATAAAAATGGTAGGAAAGATGTCCAAAGTAGTGAAACGAGTTAAAAACGGTTAAGATGAGCCAGATGAGTTAGATATGTCGAGTTGGAACTGCCGATGATATGAACCAAGAGACATCAATCTTACAATATACTTCAATGAAGATGGGAAGAAAATGTCATTGAAATTATTAAAAGATATTTCAATTATGCCACATAATGAAGTTTCATTGTTATAAATTTTGGATGAATTACAATTTAGAGTAATTTAGAGTTATTGTATTTCATTAATATATTTGAAGACTTTTTATTTCGTCTGGGTTACATTTACATAATGGTTAATTATGACCATAAAGTATGAATGTTACAACTCTCGGAATGTATTTAATAGTTTCATTTTGAGGCTATAAAAGCCATGTATGTTGTATTTGTAAGTATACTTAGAAAATATATTAAAAGAAACATTTGTGCTTTTTCTTTAGCCAATGACTAAGTTTCTTTGCAATTCTATGTAGTTTAGGTTGCATGTAGAATCATTCAAGCTCGACATGATCAATCTTGCTTGTGAAGTGATTCAAATCTCAACCAAGTGTTCTTGCCTTGAGATATTCGATCAACAAAGGTAATCTGAATCTTACTCCCCTTGTAGTGATTCCATATCATTTGTCAAAGCCCTTGGGCTGATTTCTTATCAGCCGGAGTGAAAGTCGCGCGCCGGAGGCAAGCGGAAGAGAAGTTGTATGTAATACCCTAATTTTAGGAAATATGTTTTATAGTCATGAGGCCAAATTGAAATTTTTGGAGGTCTAAATTGAATAAATTAGATTTGATAAAATTATATGAAGATAATTATGATTTTGAAATTTGGATGAGATGTTTTTAATTTAAGTCAGAACGTCTTAACGTGTTTTATATCCTAGGCCTGACTTGGTCGGGCACAACGTGTTAACGTGTCACCGGATGCTGCAAAAAAGGAAAGGCCCGCATGATATCACGGCGAACATAAATATCGAAGTATGCATCTCTCTTAGCATTAACACATAACGAGGAAGTATCTTGATCACATGACAGACATACATGCATGAGGTACCCATGATTTTCCTTCATAGCATAACATCAACATCATTCTCTTTATCCTTTCATCCATGACTTCGTACATATATGCATGGCAGTCATCATATGATCCATCACATAACTTTTCATGGCAATACATAACATGACGTATATAGTAATTCATTTCATTTACAACATAGCGTAATGAATATCACATGCATATATATCATAACATCATATGTCATAACATAGAACACATACACATAGCACAAACAATATGGTGCATACAAGGCCACGAAGCATGCACCTTCATACATCATTCAACTACCTAACTTCAACAGTAAGATCACTGACCTGATTAGCTTAAGTTTGTGTCGCTAATTTATCCTTAATGAAAGTTTGATTATGTCCTTTGAAATCCAGTCAATCTATGTGAGCCAATGACATCAATTTCAAGATCAAACCTCTTCAAAACTATTTCTCTAAGTCTTGGAATGTTCATATATGTGACTAACAATTTAATACTTTCTTGATCTTCCCTCTCTTTCTCTGTGTTTGTTTCCTTTTTTTATTATTATTATGTTGACAAGTTATTATTTTTGGCCAATTTTAATGGATTTTTTCTTCTAAAAATGGTCACTGATCCGGACAAATTTTCTAAAATTTGGTAGAATATTCTTTTCATTTAATTTCTAACTCAAAGCTAACTAAAAGAAAAAGAAAATGTAAAATATGACTACTGAACTCTTCAAATGACATATCTCTCCCATAGAACTAAATTATTATTATTTTTATTAATTAATTTATTTTCTTTATTTCTTTATTTTTAACCGTTGTTACATTCAATAGGCAATAATTTGCTTTGAACTCTTTTCAAAAGTGTTGTAGTTTAGCTTCTAACCTTTAAAACTAATACTTCGAAGCTTTGAATTAATATTGGCTCCTTCTCGTAATGACTCGAGTTTTTGTAGTCTTAGAGTGACTAAGATCATTACTACATGCAAACTATAAATTAGTTGAAAATGAGTGAACTAATCTATAAGAGAGTACGTTTGGTTGAATAATTAAATTATTTATTTAGTATCCAAACGAGAGCATCATAAAATATATAATACAACAAAAGAGTAAAGTAATTTAAAGAATTTTGTAACATAACTTTTAAAATACTAAGTTTCAAAACATGAAATAACATGAACGCGGAAGTTATGCTTACTTGGAACCAATGATACATTTGCCAAACGACTGCAACCACTTGAACTACATATCCTTGCCTTTACTTAATTTTTTTTTGGAAAAAACGGTTAGCGTCATAACTAAAGACCCATGTCCATGACATGCAGGACTTGGACACGGGTCCATAACTAACGACACATGTCCAAGTCTTGCATGTCATGTCCAAGTCTTGCATGTCATATCCAAGTTGGAAAAAACGGTGGGCCGGCTGCTCCAATAGTATCTTGTACAGGTGTTATGCGATCGTTTTACCTTCATCAACAAGATTCAATTTCTATCGAACATCTTGAAGAACGAACCAGCTAACTCCACTCTACTTTCTTCTGCCGTCATTTGACCAAGACTAATAATATTACTCTTCAAGCTTGAGATATAATATACCTTGGTCGGTAGACGTTGGTCGTTGTTCTTGTACTAGAACAATATGGATCCTTTGCCTTGGGTCAGTACGATTGATCCATCATCAAACTTCACGTTTTCAATGAGCTTCTCATCAAACTCCTTGAAGTTTGCTTCATCTCTGATCATGTGGTTGGTTGCTTCGTTGTCTAGGTACCACATGTTAGTCTCACTCGGTTTTCTCCTTTGTGAGAAGGTTTACTATAATCTTCTCTCTGTTGAGCATCAACTGGTTGGGCATCTTCTTGGCCAACAATAGTGTGGACTTTTGACCATACGTGACTGTGAGGTTTGACTCCTCACTACACTTCTTCTTGCCACACTCTACTGCATAGTGCCTGTATTTTCCACATGAGTAACATTTTGATCATAGTCTTGTCCTTCCAAGGGTTGGCATTGTCATGGATTTGTGAGATATTGTCACGACCACGACCTCTACTTGCCTTGTTGTGGCCGCCATGTCAGTTCGTCCATGAAAAAGGAAGAATCAGCTGCATCTTTCCTTTTCATCTGTGCGAGCCACTCCTCATGTGTCAGTAAGTGATGTTTCTCCTCCTCTCTGTCGTCGTAGCAACAAAGTCTCTCCTCATGGACCTTGAGACGACCAACGACCTTCTCAACCAGCATATTATAAAGGTTGTCAAACTACCCAATAGAGGTAACAATCTACATGAATATCGGGGGGACAACTCGAAGGAACTTTTGGACGACGGAGATATCCTCCACCTCGTTGCCTAACGAACGAATGCCGCTGACGATCGTCGTCAACTTCATGGTAAAGTCATCTATTGACTCATTGTCCTTCATGCGGATAACCTCAAACTCATTCTTCAAGGTCTACACTTTTGCTTTCTTGACACGTTCCACACCCACATGTATTGTTTGCAACGTCTCTCACACTGCTTTTGTCGAGTCTTACTCTGCTAGTATGAGAAGGACGTCCTCCGAGATTGCTTAGTTGATGGCGGCAAGAGTCATCTATCCTTACGCTCCTCAATGTCAGCATGCTCGATGACATCCCATACACTTTGTGCCTGTAAGTTAACACACATCTTTATCGACCATGCTGCGTAGTTACTCTTCCTAAGTAACGGGTGATGGAGTGTTACATTCCCTTCCTTTCCGCTCTTTATCATCGTCATATCTCCTCCGATGACTTTATGCGATGATGATATTTGTTTAAACATCCTAGCTTTGATATCAAATGTTGGATATAGCCCACGATCGAAATATATTGAAACAAATAAATGAAGCAGAAAGAACAATTTAGGAGAGAAATCTTTTGAACTGACGAACCTTGAGCACCTATGCTTTTCCATTCATAGTATAAATATTTTATTGACACATATCATTTCATAGTATTCCAACCCATTATGAATTTTATCATCTATCCTCTTTATATTTAGTTGTATGCAAGTATATACTTGGTATCGTCACCACCATATATTATTGTACATATAGTTAGGTTTAACTCAACTCAATTATTTGAATTGTAAATTTTTCTGAAACAACTATATATTTTTTAGTTGGATTAGTTTCCGTTGTTTATTTAAATTTTTATTTCGGATAAAAGTAAAATGTTAGTCCGTAGAACATCTATATATTTATTTTCAAATCTTTAGTTAAGATTCACGAGAATATATATTTTGAAAAATTGCCTTTCAAACAATTAAAAGTTATTTTTAAGAGAGGTTGGAGAATAAATAATAAAAAATAGTTATGAAATTGAATAAAAATAAAATAAATATATGTATATATAATTGAAGTAAAAATATATTTTTTAAAGTTAACGAAATTTAGAGTTCGGTAGGCTCGAGAAACAACTCAACCCATAAAATTTTCATTAATTTAAACACAACCTAACTTAAATAAATTCATAGTTCAATCTAAACCGCCTTTATATGCACGAAACACGAACAAGACATAAACAACTTGGCTCAAAAACCTAGTGGTGGCACCTGAAATAATTGTGGGCATGATTGGTGTGATGTGCCTCCAATTGCCATTCATTGTGGCCCTAAGGATCCTTAATGGATAGGAGTTGGAGGACATTGATGAGGGACACCATAATTTTCTTTAACCCACGCCAATTTCTTAAACACTTGGTGTAATAAATAGGTACTAACTCAAAATTTCAAAATGATAAATAGGTACTAACTCAAAATTTCAAAATGGTTGAGTTAGTAGAAATGTTTCAAAATGGTTGAGTTAGTAGAAATGGTTGAGTTAGTGATTCGAGTACTCTACCAGAATTTTCTTAATATATGTTATATTAATAACAAAAATCTCATAAAACTCAAATATCAAATATTAACCAGTGATAATACATCACTAACATCGATTACAAATGTAAAATATTCTTAATTTTCATAATAATTTTAAAAGTAGAGTAGAGTCGATGAAACGAACCAAAATATCTCAATCATGTAATACGAATTTTAAAGATGTGAAGAAAAGGTTGTTCAAATTATCACAAGATGAACTCAAATTGCAATTCATGCTGCATTAAAGAAAAATTAAGGTTCATTCATTTTTGGATGGTTACAAATTTTGGGTAGATGATAATTTAGAAATATTGTGTTTTATTAATGTCTTTTAAGATATTTTATTTACTTGGTTAGATTTAGCTAATTATGGTCATAAAATACAATTCTTGAAATGCCTCATGAAAGGTCAAATTTTTTATTTTGAGGCTACATACGTTGTCTCTTGCCTCATAGATTCAACACAGTTTGAAAAGTTGACTTATTCGGAAATCTTCGGATCTACGCTTATTTTCAACTCCCCGAAGCATTTGGTCGCTTACTACGCCCTTTCTCGTCTCTGGGTGCCTAGGTATCCATCGTAAGCCTTTCTTCATTTGAACCTCACCCTTAACTTTAAGGTTATGTCATCCTAAGGTGCTGCTAAATGGAATGATGTTATCAACGTCCATGAATGATAAATCATAGATCGAACTGCTGAATCGGAAAAATGGAGTGCTATCATATAGCTTTGTATTGGCTAAGTCCAAAGTCATGTACGTTGTTTTTGTAAGGTATACTTGAAAAAATGTAGTAAAAAGAACATTTGTGTATTTTTTTAACCAACAACCATTTTTTTTTTTACAATTTTATGTTGTTTAAGTTGCATGCTTAGAATTATTTGAGCTTCACGTGATTAATCTTTACTTGTGGAGCGATTTGAATTTCAAAAAAGTTTTCTTACTTTTCGTTGAGATTATTACTTACGTTTCGAGATTTTTCGATATTTAGATCTAAAGATCTTATTTTTTAATAAAATTATTAAATCAAATTCCGGCAACCATTTGGAATGAAATCAATTTGATAGTTAGAAGTTTTAGCATTTATGAATAGAAGTTTATATATCCAAAGCATGTACGAGAGTTCTTAGATTTAACTGGTTAGGATAATCATATTGGATTGTAACCCTATTTTCAAGTTGGTCGGGTTGACCCAATAAAGAAAAATATTGTTCGTTTCCACAACAACGCCAAAATCAATGAGAATTGATGGAAAATGCTGCTTTGCTTTAAAAAGTAGACAACCTTTCTTCCATTATCACCCTTTTTAATTCTCCATCAAATTTTCAACTACAAATTTTATGTTTTCAAGTCCTTCCCCATTTCCAATCCCTTCCCAAAATTATCATCATTCCCAAATCATCTTGCTGTTTATTACACGTCTGCCATTATTGTTCCTTCCACTGAGTCATAAGATCCGGAGGCTATTTGTAAATATGAGCGATTTTTTTCGTTCATATTTCACTATATTTTAAGAATGAGAAACAGAAGTAGGAATAAAGTCCTCTATTCTAATCTCTATCACTTTTCTTCTGTTCTTACTCTTCTCCTGTTATGATACCATGTTAAGAATAGGAATAGAAGCGGAATTGAAAGTCCTCTGTTCCGATCTCGGTCACTTTTCTTCGGTTCTCATTCTTTAACACACGGATTCATCATTAAAAGTCTTGCAAATTTGGAAGCCCCAACTCCGCCGCACGACCCTTTTCTTCTTTTTCTTACTCTCACCCACTCCCGCTTACTAAACTCTTGACAATACCGCGATGAACAGAGCCCCTAATTTCTCGCCTTAGCCTTCGTTTTTCATGAGATTTCTTCGATTTTTTATCGTTTTAAGTCGAAAAATTTTGTGGGTTTTGTTCAGAATCAGGTTCTGAATAATGGGTAATAGCCTGATTTGCAAGTCAAAGAAGGATGTGAAAGAGATTGGATCGAGAAGCAAGAGAATGGGTCGGTCGCAGAGGAAGTTGCAGAGCGAGGAAGAGTTTTTGCAGAAGCAAGCACTCTCGTTGGCTCTGCAACAGCTTCAATTGTCTCAGAGGTTTGATGGATCCACTTCGAAAAGAATTGGGTCGACAAGTTCTCGAAGACATAATCTATCCGATCCATTCTGTAATGGGAAGCAGGTGGGTCTTCATTTTGTTTGTTTGTTTGTTTATATTTGGATCAAGAAAAGTGGGTTATCATGATTAAGCTCTGTTTGATTTCATGGCGGATTGCCTTTTAGAATTGTTCATATTTTAAAATCTTTGTGAGTCTACTTTTCAGCTTTAAATAGTTTCTTTTTCCCTTGTGGTTGACCTTTTCTGGCTATCATTACTATGTTCTTTTTATCAGTATGAGGAGAATGAATGAATGATCTCTGGTGCTTAATTATAGATGTCAGAATCTACCATGTGATGTAAATTATGAAAAGTCTACCAAATCCATGAATAGAAAGTAAAGGAGTGTAATCAATCCGTAGGATCTTAATGAGTTATAGACTTCGTGAGCTATGGTTTGATTCGAACTCATATGAAGTTCTGACCATATGTTAGAGAAAAGAGAACGAATAGATCTTATAGGATTCCCGTGAATTTCTTCTAGAAGCGGATGATTATTCATTTGCTTCTCACGTTCTGTGAATAGCCGGGACATTGAGGAATACCCAGAAAAGCATTTAAGGAATCGTCTGATTCTATTTATTTTCTTCCTCTTAGAATCAGAGCAAGAGACATTCAAAGTTGTGTGGAGCAGATGTGACTTCAGGTGAAGCAAATCTGCAGGTGAGGCTGCTTAGAAATGTCTACCAGTTATCAGATTCTGCTACTTTATCACTAATCATCTCACCAATTCATATCATTTTGCAGGCACTAGATTTTCTTGAAAACGTAAAGGACAAGAAATTTGTGTTAGTTCATGGTGAAGGGTTTGGAGCTTGGTGTTGGTACAAGACAATTTCTCTACTGGAGGAGGTCGGATTGTCTCCAATAGCCATTGATCTCAAAGGCTCTGGTATTGATCTAACAGATACAAACAAGGTGGATACTCTAGTTGAGTACTCAAAGCCATTGATTGAGTATCTACAAGGCCTTCCTGACAACGAAAAGGTATTAGTGAAGTATCAGAGCTACAAGGCCTTCTAACAGAGTACTTTACCCGCTCATTCTGCTAATTAAAGTTAACAAAACTTGGTATTTTGAAGGTTGTTCTAGTTGGGCACAGTAGTGGAGGTGCCTGTGTTTCTTATGCTTTGGAACATTACTCGAACAAAGTATCGAAAGCAGTTTACATTTGTGCAACGATGGTGGCTGATGGGCAGAGACCTTTTGATGTTTTTATGGAAGAGGTATTTGATTAACTATGGAACGTTGCTTTTCTTGGAGTTTCATAAACTCTCTGTTGTTCATGATGATGATATAAACTGATTTGCAGCTTGGATCTGAAGAGATTTTTATGAAGGACTCGAAGTTTTTGATCTATGGGAATGGAAAAGATGAACAGCCTACAGGATTCATGTTTGAGAAAGAGCAAATGAAGGGGTTGTACTTCAATCAATCTCCTACCAAGGTACTTTTCTCACCTTGCCTTCAAAGCGAGTTTGGTTTAGGATCCTTTCATATACGTCCGTAGTTTCTTTTGCTTTAGGGTACTAGTGAAGTATCAGAGCTAGGTGATGTTCATGAGCTCCGAGTTTTGTTTAGGATCCTATCGTATACCTTCGTAGTTTCTTCTGGTTTAGAGTACTAGGAAGCAAGCTTTTGCAAGGAGATCTTGTTTTGTTCATTATAGATTAGCTTGTGAGTTGTGTAAATATATATGATGTGATATGAGTGAGCTAAAGACCAATATGGTTGGTGGGAATGCAGGATGTGGCTTTGGCAATGGTTTCAATGAGACCCTTCCCACTGGGTCCAGTCATGGAGAAACTCTCACTATCCCCTGAAAACTACGGAACCGGGCGTCGATTCTTCGTTCAAACGCTTGACGATCACGCACTCTCACCTGATGTTCAAGAAAAGCTGGTCAGGGAAAACCCACCTGAAAGAGTTTTCAAGATCAAAGGCAGTGATCATTGCCCTTTTTTCTCTAAGCCACAATCACTCCACAAGATCCTCCTGGAAATTGCTCAAATACCATAAACTAGCTTATAACTCTCTCAATCTGTCTCATAGAAAGAACAAAACAAAGCTTTTTTGTTCCCTTGATTTGATAATGTAAGTTATTTATTTATAGCAGAACCAAAAAAGATCACAGGGCATAATAAAATCATGGATTTGTGCTATGAATGAATATCAGAAACCAAAGAACATGAGGTTCTTATCCAGAAATGACCAAACAAACACAAAGGAAAGTAAATAAAAGTGATATATTAGTCGATAGAAACACATAATATCATAATCATCCATCACATTTTTCATATACGACATGAAAGAGTATTAAGTTTGATGATTCTGATTCACAGCCCCACGCAAAGAATCAAGTACAATTGTGTACTAACCACCCCCCAGTGAGATTATGGTAAGCAGAGTACTACTAGGTACTTTCTATATTTCAAGCTCCTAAAGGAAAAGAAACATAGCATTATGACCAAAACATCAAGCAAAAGGGAAAGTTAGAATGAATCTCCCTCTTGGCTTTGATCTCGTGTCACGCAAGCCACGTATGTATATACCAGCACGTTCCTCCAGGTGAAGCAGTGTCACACTTGGTATGTTTGGGCAAAAAAATCAGATCATACCAAACCAAAATCCACAAACCATATTTGGTCTTCAACCAAAGAAACTTCGATTTTGTAAAACCAGAAATCCATAGAACGCATATTCGGTCTTCAACCAGAGAACACTTTTGTGTTTTGTAACCACCCGTATACGAAACAATTGCATCTTGCAATCCAGTTCATGAAACCTATTACTGTTACCAACTGCTTCCAGGGCATATCTCCATTTTACATGATGATGCCTTCTGAGGATGTGCATTATGTCCTCAGAATGGAGATATTCCCCCTGGAAGTTTGAGGAACCATAGTCTTGTCTGGATGCCATTATCTGTTCGATAGCATACACATTGTCACGATCCAATAGAGAACAATAAATAAAACAGCACACAAAATCCAGCCAATATGTTAATTATATGCAGATATCAGATGAATTCAAAGAGAATGCATGGCAGCGGTGAGGAAGGCGATGTGAATCTAAGCAATATAAGCAATAACCTCTTAATTATATTTAGCAAAATGTTGGCACGATGGATGGATTCAAACATGTGCTATGGTTACTTTAAACCAGAATCTTTAGTTAATTTAGACTCTTCTTTGTCGTTCGGTTGGACATCTCTGGGGACAAAAACCTCTTAAAGCACAGTCTTGCTTGTTATCATAAAGGAGATAAAAAATTGCTAATATGCAAAAGGACTCACATGATTTAAATATGTTAAGAACCTGAAGATGACTTCTGAACCCATACTTGTTTCTGCATACGCATCAAAGATAATGAGTTTCTGAAAAAGAAGTGATCATGTAACACGAGAGATAGTCACTAGCATGGATGCAGAAGCGAACCTCGTGACCACTGGCAACACCTCTTTTGGATGGCTTCCCTTCATTTGGGTTCAATGACCCATCATCCTTCATAACATGCCCAGCCCCACGACGTCCAACATGTCTAACAGAACCTAAAGAAAGCACATGTTTTAGATTAACGAAAAGTAGAAAGTACTTTTAAAATTTCCTAAAATAAGTGAACGTAAGAAGCATTTGTGAGGAAGTACAACCATTTTCCACTGAACTGTTACGTCCACTCACAGTAGTTGTAACATCCCCAGTCCTGCTTACATGAATATCTTCTTTCATTTCCCCACGGTATGCTGTAAATGCATAAAATATATATTGCATTATAATTTCTCGTGTGGAACAGAAAGTCTATAAATCATTTAGCTCATATCAAGCAGTATGATTCAACACAATGATCAAAGTCCGATATTTCAATAATATCATTGTATATATATGCAAGTAGTCTATTCGTCTCCAAAGGATTATAATAGTAGTACCTTCAACTGAGTCAGAAAGCAGATGGCTAGATTGTGCAACAGAGGATTCCTCAAGTTGTGAGACTGAAGCATCTGAACGACTACGTGGCGCCCACACACCACGATCAGGTCTATCTTTGTTTCTTATTCGTTTTTCTTGCTTCTCGCTAAGACTACCCAGGCCATGAAGTTCCTTCTTACTAGGTTTACCGTCTGAAGGCCTTTTTCCATCCCCTTCCAAACCGGATGGATTTGGTTCATTACTGGACATATCATTAGTCCCAGATCGAGCATTAATGGTACGCAGTGGTCGCTTCCCATTGTCTGAGTTTAGGATCTGAATTTTCTGATGAGATGGAGATCCTGATGAACTCTGTCCATGACGTGATTCATTATTTAAAAGAATGCTTCTAATCATGCTTCCACTAGCCTCACGCCTCTGATTATGCTTTGATGCACTAGCAGGAGAAGTCCCAGAAGATGTCGCGCTCTGCAACTGTAGCATGCCATCAGAAACCTGCAAAGGTATCATTATCCAAGAAATAGATAAGCAAGTGTCAAAATTTGAGGCAAGAGAATAGAATTTGTGCCCTCCAAAATTAGCCTTGAGTGACAATTGATACACAGAAGTTAATAATTCTAAAGAGAGTAACAAAGTTGGAATTGAATAATTAGTCGAGAGAACTAAAGAAACGTACATGAGATATATCTCGCTCTTTCCCCTTGAGAAGCAGAATTTTTTTCTTTCCAGAGTCAGCTGTTACAGATACATATGAAACAGAGGCTTCAAATTCTAGACTGCAAGCTCATTATAAACATGTAGAGCATATTGATAAATTAAAAGAAATAAATGTGTAGCGAAGTCCAGTGCAGGGAAAGAACATAATTCAAAATTTCAGACAATGTGCACTATCTAATGGACGACCTTGTTTTCTTTTTTCCTTTTCCCGATGGACAAAATTTGATACAACATCACAAAAGCGCCCCTTCCCATCCCTCAAATATATCACTTCCAAGTGTGTAAGGTAACTTAATAATGCATATGTTAAAATGCATGTTCAAATATTACAATCCTGCAATCTGCAACAGCACAATATGGCAAAATCCCAGAAAGAAACAAGAAAATAATTATTAATCAAGTGAAAAAAGAAATTTTCAAGAACATTAATACTGGGCTCAGGGTAATTTGAAATGGGAAAAATATAAAACAGTTGTAAAACAAACAAAATCTAGCAGCGGAGTAGTTCATGAAGTGTTCAGATCTTAAATAAAAAAGTCTCATGTTCCCCTGCTCTGGAATGACGTGAAACAAGATAGTATTTTTCAACAGCCTAACAGTAAAATATTGGATCAATAACTTAGAACAAAACAAAAATGACAAAAATGATATCGCTGACAACGAAGAAATCTAAATAGAAATACCTGTACCAACATCAGAAATTCCAATTCCACCTGAGGTAGCTAACTGATCCTCTCGCCTGGGCACCAAAATGAAATTTGACTTGTCTCTGCGATTTGTGTTCTTCACACTCTCCTTTAAAATATACTGTATGTATAACAGAACTAAAGTCTTCAGACAAAAATATAGACACAAGTTCACAAAAAAAAGGGTATCCATTAAGTAAGTGTATGAAATGTAGGGGGCAAAAAACTAAAGCCTTAATTTCAACGTTCACTGATCATAACCTTGACGCGGTGTAGCATGATACAGTTTACACCACAGTTAGGCAAAAATGAAAAACTTATACTATCCCCACCAAATAACATTCGAAACTTCAGGTTGGTTTCTTCGGTCAAATTTCCAAGAACGTCAAGTTTTTAGAGCTGCAGGACTAGGAGTAAGGACTTGCATTAGGGAGGTAACACTATAGATGAAATACAGAGGCAATCTTCCTTTGTGTTGGGGCTGTACCAATGCATTCTTAGAAGGGGAGCATTTAAGGATTAAGATCGCATTCCTTGGGAAATGGCAGTTTGCTACCTTGATTTCCAAGTTTGGTTAAGGCCTTAAGAGTTGCTTGGTTTGTAATAGAGATTGTGGTCTTCTGTGATCAAGGCGTACAATATTAAAATATTCCATTAGATTTTTGTCATTTTATGCATGGCTAGAGAGTAATATGAGAATCTTTAAGGTTTTTGTGAGGAGATGGGGTCCTTTGCTAGGTTTAATGCGTCTCTTTAAGCAAATGTAAGTAAGGACTTTTGTAATTATCCTTTAGGCATTTTTCTTCATTTTGTTAGTTAAAAACATTCTGCTCCCCATCCTTAGATCTAACATGAGCATTGAAAGCTTATTTTCCCAAAATCAATAGGGGGAAAATAGTGGAGACACTAACAAACTAGCACTTGCGAATTTTATAAAGTTCAAAGAAAAAAACTATGAAAAAGTAGCACATGCCTTCTTCTTCTCCATCCCTCGCTTCACGGAATTCGACTCAGGCTTTCTAGAGGATGCTCCCCCACCTCTTTTGACCTTCCGAGGTACTGAAGATCCCTATTGAACCAAAAAACTCTACATGAGATAATGGGGAATTGGTATATTATAAATTAGAAGAGGGATACAATCTTTAAGCTCACATAGAAAACCATCGTAAGAGCATTTGGATTCACATAATGCATGGTATTAACCAATATGAAAGGAAAAGATAATGAAACCATTACACAAGCAGCAGACGAGTTCCAACGAAGGAATCTCAACTTAATGTTTAAGTGAATGTATAAATAATAATCTCTACATGGACAGAACCAACACCTTCTGAAGCACACAGGTCCATATATTAAGAATACAGCAATCTCACCTGTGTTCCGCTCTCAACTGCTCGTTTCTGGCGAACAAACTCCATGAGAGGGGTAACGATGGGAGTTTCTTTTGCAGCACCTGCAAACAAAAGTAGAAATATAAAACTTCAAGAATTATCTGAATTTGAAGTGAATAGTATCTCTATGGAAGCTCATAGCAAAGTAACATAATGAGTATTCAGCAACTTTTCACCCTATTTTACATCATAAACATATACGAACGTGAGTAATGTCAATAAGTCAGTCAGTGAACATAATAACAAACCAGATTGCTCTGCTTCTTTTCTTTCCAACTGTATTTCAGCACTTGGAAGATGCTCAGCAGGCTTTGCAATAAGTTTGAGAAACTCCAAATAATCCGGATCTGCTTTCATCGAGAAAAGATAATTTACACTTACATAAGAACCAATATAAAACAAGAACAACCACGTACTCTCCGTCTTCTCACTAACTGATCATTACCTTTGTATATAGTCCCCTCACGACCATCCTTCTTGGTCGATGATCTGGGAACACGCTGTGAAGGTGCATATTCAACTACAGCCTTAAACTGAGCACCTGTAATTATTTGACTAAATAAGCTAACTTCAATCGAGACTTTAAACATATGGAGAGAAACATGATCCAAGCATTAAATAGTTCTTAGAAATGGGAAATGCACATCAGAAAACCTCAAAGGGAGTAATCTGTAAACATATCAATCAACATTAAGCATTGGAATCATTCATAAATTCTTTATTTCCCACTTCTAAGAAATGGGTAAGGTTTCAATGAACCACCCACCAAACCCACCATAAACAAGAAGCTATTCATAAGTTCAATAAAGGAAAAAGAACAAGCTATCGGCTTTACCCTTCTCATTAACGAAAACATGCCCATCAAAAAACTCCGCAAACTCGAAAACATCTTCAGGTCTCGTAAAATCTATGTAAGCTCGAGCATATCTCTGGTCCTTCTGACTGCAAAATTATTTCAGAAGAAACCTCTGAATGAGTAAAAAACCTTCAGTATTGTGAGCTTTAGAAACCAAGAGAAAGTATACAACATGAGAAAGTAAGAACTTAGCCGATTCTAACCAAAAAAAACACGAACTCTATGAAGATTGCTGGATTTAGTTTCCAGAATCATAATCATACACATTTTGGCATGAAATTGGAGGGGAGAAAAAAGTCTCCTACATTATTCTAATCACCAACCCTCCCCAATAGCCCACATAAGAGGGGGAAAAGAGCGTAAAGCACACAAAAACACAATCCAAGAGATACCCACTTCGCGCATGGCCTTACTCATTCAACCTCCAGATTTCTGAAAATCCAAGACGACATATAACAACATATAACTGAAAACCCAGTTTATAAGACTAATTTTTCGTTTGAAAGCTGGAATTAGAGAAAAGGAAAGCGAGACAAGAAGAAGAAGAAGAGGAAGAAAAGGGGCGAACCTGGTCTTTCCAGGACGATAGTAACACCAATTGTAGCGACCAGCGAACCGATCATCAATATTGTGGAAGAGATCTGAGTGAGGAAGAGAAGGGGGCAAGTGCCTAATCACTACTTTGGTTCTCTCCAACGGGTCCTTCATCTGAAAAACCCCCCGCACTGCCAAGAGAAATTCAGAATTTCTTTCTGCTTTTTGTTTCTAATTCCTCGACAATTTTTGCTCTGGAGGAGAAAATGTTTTTGGGAAATTTGGGAATTGGGGTTCGTAACGACGACGGGAGTTCGGAGAAGGAGAAAGGACCGAAAGGTCGGGAACTGATTTGGGCTCGTTCGGATCTTCAAGGCCCAATGAAAACTTTGGGCCGGGTCGACAAACGGCCCAATTTCTAGTTGAAATTTTTGAAATTTGAATGGTCCCTTTGTTTCCTTAAAATGTGCCACAAACACGCCGTACTTCCCAATATTTTGTCCATTTGATTTTACTATTTTGCCCTTTAAATTTTCAGATTCTTTTGTGTCATTTTTTAGGGTTTAGGATAGGTTAAGTGTCACAATCGCGGTTTCTAGGCAGGAGATTTGGCGATTGTGCGTTACTCACTCTCAGCACGGAGTGAGTCAAGCCAACTTCGAATCACGTTGCCTACGGTTGGGCAACGTGTATACAAACCTCGGGTCCCGATTTCAAGAGAAGATTTTAGAGAGCGGGGGAGAGAGGTTTTGGAAAAATAATTTTGAAAGCAAGAGAGTGAGTGTGGTGTTATATACCGCATGCAAGCAAAAAGACAACAATAACTGTATATAACTTTTCGGGTAGGGAGAATTTGACAACTAGTCGCATCCCCCTCTAGTACATTTTGAGGCATTTCATGTTATCAGGCATAGCCATGACTTCGCTGAAACGTCATACTCTTAAAGAAAACAAGAAAGAAATAATACAACATGAAAGCGGTAAAAGAAAGTAGTAAAGTAGTACAAAGCAAGGGGTTTCGGCGTGTCACGGGCATACGGCCATGGGCAACATGCCTTGGACAAGCATGACCGTGACATTAGGGGTGTACACTGCTCGGTCAGAATGGATCGGAAAAATCTTTTAAACAACTTAAAGTTTCGAGTTGGTTGGGTTGGTAACTCGAGTAACCCAAATAGAGTTCACAACTTCCAACCTTCTAATTCGGGTCGAATTGTCTGGTTATCGTAAATTATTTTTGAAAAATGCTACTTATCCACGGTACATGTTACAGTAATAAATAAAATCTCATAAAACTTTAATATCAAACATCAACCCGTCACAAAGTATCACTAACATGGATTACAAATGTCAAATATTATTAATCTTCATAAATTGTAACTCTACCTTAATTTTGGCTAAACTAAATTTGTTCGAATAAATAAGCTTTATGTGAAATTATTTAAATTATTATTAGTAATTTAAATAATTTCAGATAAATATATACTCGTCACTTTTTTTAATATGAAATTCCATTATAATTTTTCTCTCAACAAAATCTTTTTTTTTTTTCCAAATTACGTGCATTGGTATCAAATTATAATTTAATAAATACATAAGCTTTTTATTAACAAATATTAATAATTTTTTTCGAGCGATGCAATTAAGAATTTTCGATACATAAAAGTACTAAACTAAGAAATACGACAAATTCCGTTTGATGACTATTTAGTTTTTAAAAAAATTAAACTTATAAATATTATTTTCATCAATTAGTTTCTTAATAATTTAAGCCAAGTTTCGAGTTGGTTGAGTTGGTGACCCGAGCAACCCAAATAGAGTTCACAATTCCCAACCTTCTAATTTTGGGTCGAATTGTCTCGTTGTCTTTTTTAAATTATTTTTAAAAAATGTACCTATTTGTCATACATGTTAGGTTAATAACTAAAATCTCATAAAACTCTAATATCAAACATCGACAAGTTACAACACATCACTAACATCGATTACTCCCTCCTATATCTTTCACGTTAGTCCCATTAGCTAATATAGATTAAGCCCCTTGGCTGACCAACTTCCTTGCCTTCAAGGTGGATATATCTTAAGGGTATGTCGAGAGATTGCTCCCTTGAATTTGAATCTCTGCTTGTGAGAGGTTTGAACATATTTATTGAGCATGACATTCTATGATTGTTCTTTCCAACCCGTCCATGTTGAGTATCAGGTCAAAATCACTCATATCTATAATGATCAAGACTATCTTTTGGGATCGTCTAACTTGCTCCACATTTATTAATATTACCTCAAATGGTGTGGAAATTGACAATTTATACTTTATAGGCGGTAGCCTTAGTTGTGTATGTCTCACAAATACGTCAGATATGAAAGAGTTGTGGATCCTGAATCAAATAAGACATAGACATAATAGGCAAGCACGAGTAATGTACATGTCACCGAAGTGTCTGCCTCCTCAGCCCTCGGATCGATGGTGGAATGAGTCATGCCACATCCCTGCACCATTCCCCTTCGTTCATCTAGCTTGATCCTAAGGTCAATTGGAATCTTGGTTCGTTGACTTTCATTTTCTTCTTTGATAAAGTCAAAGACGTCTCCTTTTCTATATTTAACACATAGTAGTTAAGAATACATGTCTTAATGTCGTAAAGACTTTGAAAAGATCAAGAAAATCAAAGTCAACGAAAGATCATTTTTTTAAATATTATTTTATCCATTTTGACGAGTATAATAATATTAAAAGTCATATCATAATTTGGTCTTTCAAATCACGTGATGCATGCAAGTAGCTAATAAAAGTAAATAAAAGTTACTAGTATTTACTTTCACCATATGTACATTTTTATATACTAGTAAAAAAAAAATGAATTTGATTTATTTGGTTGAAAATTAAATACTCTTTACCTATTAGGGTAGTTAAAAATAAATAAAATGAATTATTTTCAAATATAAATTAAATTGAGAGAAACTTTCTGTACATTATTTTATTCATTTTGTGTACAATTGTGTATATTAATATTAAAGATCATATTATAAATTAGTCGCGTTGTGTGCAAGTATGTAACGGTTCAGTCCAGTGTTAGTAGATGTTATTCACTTCGGTCTGTTACGTAGCATCGTTAGCCTTATGGTTTTAAAACGCATTTAGTAGGAAGAGGTTTCGACACCCTTATAAGAAATGTTTTGTTCCCCTCTCTAACCAATGTGGGATCTCAAGGTGGGGAGATGCACTGTCATAGAGGAGTGTCGAGCCGGGGTGTCCATGTTATTTTGTATTTCGTTTTGAGTTGTCGTTTGTATTGATTTTTCCCGCACTCGTTCCCTATTTGTAAATAACTTTAACAATACCGGTTTTGTATCTCTATTGTTTTAGATTTTGGCAATGGTATTGTTTGATTTTAAATCGCTGCAATTTTACCGTATTTCTATTTGTTTGTTTTTATTTTATTTTTATTCTTCTTTTCTTCGCGGTCTAATTTCTCGAAGCTTCAAAAACTGAGTCGAGAAAAAGTATTTTTTTTTTTAAGATTTATGTTCAATTTATTAGTTAAATCTTTTAAGAAGGTAAAAACATATCATAAATTCAAGTGAAAGTTCTTATTAGAGACATGTTTTTATCTTTACTTATCCATATCAATAGAATTCTCGAAAGTGTAGTTATAGTGACTCGAGTATCAAACAGAGACGTTATTAATGAAGGTATCTTTGTGAGTCTACAGAGACGTTATTAATGAAGGTATCTTTGTGAGTCTCGAAAGTATAGGATCATAGTACATCTTCAAAACACCACCTAAGTGAATATATATATGATTCAATTTGCTATGTATAATCATGTACTAAACATAATATTTTTATATACATAACCATTTACGGTAAATAGCCATTGAGTAAATTATATGTAAACATCAAGCTCTATAACCTAACAAGTAGCACTTTTGGCATGAACGGTTACGGAATAATGCTTGCAACATTTTTTTTAGTCATTTCTTCATTTTTTTTTTGGTAGTGTTCTTGCTTGGTTCTTAAATTTAGTTTTAATTTATAAACATGCTTCGAGTATTGCTGGGGAAGTTGATTTCCTGCAAACGACACCTCTCCACTTAGCTTCAGAAAATGGATCGATCGAGATTGTTCAAGCTTTGTTGGAGAAGAACACAAGCACTTGCATGGTTCGTGATTTGAATGGGTTGAGTCCTCTCCACCATGCAGTGATTAAGGGAAGAATTGATATCATGCAACGGTTGATCAATGCGAGGCCACAATCTCTTTGGATGAAGCTTCACAATGAAGAACATAGTTTGGTCCACAACCACAAAACTTGGTCCACAATTTGACAACTACTATCAATTCTTCTATAGCTGCTCCATAAGTTAGTAACTTATTCTACTAAGTCTACTAACAATTCTCCGAAGGTTACTCCATGAGTTAGTAACTTGTTGTACTAAGTCTACCAACAATTCTCCTAAAGTTACTATATAAGTTAGTAACTTGTTCAACTAGCTCAAGTTTATTAGCTCACAATCTCCTCCGTAAACTTGATTTTGTTCGAGATTCTTCACTCCCAGCAATTATCGCATCTCTGCAAACTTAACCCTTACTAGGGTCTTGGTTAGAATATCTACACGTTGCTCTCTAGTGCATACGAACTCCAAAATGATTTGTCTCTTCTAAACACACTCACGGATGAAGTGAAAACGAGTGTCAATGTGTTTGCTGCATTCGTAAAATACCGAATTCTTCATGAGTGTAATTGTAAATTTGTTGTCGACGTAGAAAATTATCGGATTTAGTTCACTTCTAGTTACTTCATTCAACAAATTTCTCAGCCATAATGCTTGACACGACGCAACAGTTGCTGTCATGAACTCGGCCTCACAAGAAGATAGTGACACAACTCGCTGCTTCTGAGATTGCCAAGAGAACAAATTTTCGCTGAGATAAAACGTCATTCCTGTGGTGCTTTTTCTATCATCAATATATCCAGCTAAATCACTATTGGTAAAACCGACTAGTTCTTTAGGTCCTTGCCCTCTTTGATACTTCAACCCATAGCTCGTGGTTCCCTTCCTATAGCGGTGAATGTGCTTAGCCGCTTGATGATGCATCATAGTGGCCTTTTCCATGTACCTACTCATTATTCCAACAACATATGAAAGGTCCGGACGAGTATGAGTCAAGTACCTTAGACTTCCGATGACATGCCTATACTTAGTGGAATTCACCAAGTTTCCTTCAACATCTTTTCCGAGTTGTAACTTTGCTTCCATGGGATACTTGGTCGGGTTGCACTCTGCCATCTTAAGTTGCTGCAATAACTTCTTAGCATAGGTCGATTGCTTTAGTAAGATGCAATATTTCCTTTGGTCTACTTCAATACCGAGGAAGTACGTGAGTAACCAGAGATCAGGCATCTCAAATTCTTTCATTATTTGCTGCTTGAACTCTTTGACGCCTTCCACACTTGTATCAGTGACGATCAGGTCAACAACGTGCACGCCAACTATGAGTTTTTCAATCTCATTATTTCTTGTATACATTGCGAGAACTTCATGAAGTTTAGACTCTTTAAGCTCTTGTCCAGACATATGTTTTATGCCCTTGGTGCTTGCCGTAAACCATAGAGGCTTTGACAACTTGTACACTTTGTGCTCTTCAGCTTTGATGAAAAACCCTTCAGGTTGGGCAACATACAGCTATTCTTAGAGGTCACCATATAGGAATGTTGATTTAACATCCAAGTGAAGAACCTCCCACCCGTGTTGAGCTGCGAGGACAAGAATCAACCTTACAGTGTCCAGTCTAGCCACAGGCGCAAAAGCTTCCTAAAAATAAACTCCTTATCGTTGCACGTATCCCTTGGCCACGAGTCTTGCTTTATGTTTGATGACATTTCCTTCACTATTCTTCTTCAACATAAACACCCACTTCAAATCAATGGGTTTGTGTTCGGACGGTAAGTTAGTTAGTGCCCACATCTTGGTCTTCTCAATGGCTTCAAGCTCTTTTTGCATGACCTCCTACCACATCGTCTCAGTTGCTGCCTCACGGTTGGTTGTCAGCTCCTCAGACGCGAGCAACACTAACTCATCGAGATCAAATTCTTCTTCAAGTGTATCCGCATAAATTTCAGCAAGAGAACGAAACTTCTTTGGTCCATCCTCTATTGTGGATCCTCCTGTACTCTTGCCTGAGCTGTCTTGTTCTAGAGAGTATCACATCTTTCGGTGTCACTAGTGATGACATGTGTGGACTTGTTGGTGTTGCTATAGGGGCACTTTCTAAGTCCGTTGCATCTCCCTATTCTCCAAGAGTAGTGAACTCTGTAACAGTCTGTTTGTTATCACCAACACTGCACCAATTCCACTTCTTCTCTTCTTCGAATACAACATCTCTACTTTCACGAATTTTCTCGTGTTGCGGATCATACAACCTGTGATCCTTGGTCCAATCCTCTAAACTAAAATATACCATCTTTTGGCTTATGTCATCAAGTTTTTTGATATTTGGCTTTGTCGTCTTAACATGTGTTGTACAACCGAAGACTCGTAGGTACTCGAAGTGAGGTGTCTTGTCGAACCATGCTTTATAGAAGGTGTGAGTGTCCAGCGCCTTTTTCGGTGAACGGTTTAGAGGGTCTTCCTCCTCATCTCGCTTCTTCTTGTGACACTCTAATGCATAGTGCTCATATTTTCCACAAGAGTAACACTTGATCAAACTCTTGTCCTTTCAGGGGTTGGCATTGTCATGGGTTTGTGAGGTATTATCACGGCCTCCTCTGCCACCACGTCCACGGTTATGTCCGCAACCACGTCCACGATCTTCTAGGGGTTGACATGGTTATGGTTGCCACATCCCCTCATACTTGAAAAAGAAGAGCCAGCCGCATTATTCTTTTTCATCCGTGCGAGCCACTCCTCATGTGTGAGTAAGAGGTATGTTTCCTTCTCTTTGTCTTCATGGCCATGAAGTCTCTCCTCACGGACCTTAAGACAACCAATGACCTCCTCAACTGACATGTTATTGAGGTCACTGAACTGTTTGATGGAGGTAACAATTTGCATGAATCTTGGGGGAACAACTAGAATGAACTTCTTGACGATGGAGATCTCAATCCATCAAGTCGCCTAATGAACGGATGCCGCTGACGATCATCGTCAACTTCATGGCAAATGCATCTATTGATTCACCATCTTTCATGTGGATAGCTCGAATTCACTCTTCAAGGTCTGCGTCTTTGCTTCCTTGACACGTCCCACGCTCACATGCATTGTTTGCAGCGTCTCCCACACTGCCTTTGCCGAGTCCTTCTCTGCCAACATGAGAAGAACGTCCTTCGGGACTGCTTGGTAGATGGTGACAAGAGTCATCCTATCCTTTCGCTCCTCAACGTCACCATGCTCAATGACGTTCCCACGCCTTGTGTGCATGTAAGTTGACATGCATCTTGATCGACCATGATGCGTAGTTACTCTTCGTGCGTAACGGGTACTGGAGCGTTACATTCCCCTCCTTTTCGCTCTTTATCGTTATCACTTCTTCTCCATTGACTTTGTATAGTGACGACATTTGTTTCGACATCCTTGTTTTGATACCAATTGTTGGATACGATTGAGATATGTTGAAACAAGTAAAAGAGGCAAAGGAAAAACTTAAGGTGAGAGAGATTTTTGGAACAAAGTAATCTTAAGCATTTAGCTTTTCAATTCTCTTTTGTTGTTGTGCTGTGAAAAATGCATACTTCTCATGAGTATTAGTGGAGAAAGCATTAACTTGCTTCCTAAACTTTCTCCTCAAATTAAGAACCATTAACAATTCTTACTAATTAAAGCACAAAGCTTGGTCCACCGCCACAAAACTTGGTCCACAATTTGACAACTACTACTAATTCTCTTATAGTTGCTTCATAAGTTAGTAACTTATTCTACTAAGTCTACAAACAATTCTCCTAAGGTTACTCCATAAGTTAGTAACTTGTTGTACTAAGTCTACTAACAATTCCCCTAAAGTTACTATTATAAGTTATTAACTTGTTCAACCGAGCTCATGTTTATTAGCTTACAAAATAGGTATCAAAAGTTTTATCATGATATAAATAAATTAAATTCAAATTGTGCAGATGGTACAATATTTATCGTCTATTCAGGGAATAAAAATTGGAACAAACAATACAAACAACTGTGCTGCATCAAACGAGAAGGGATCGCCAAACAAAATTGAAGAACCATGTTATGATGGGTTATCGACATCACCACCGCTCAAGAACTTAACTAAAAGTTCGTTGAAGACGAAACTTGAATACAAAGGTGATTGGTTTCAAGAAGTGCAAGGTACAATGATGTTGGTGGCAACCGTGATTGCAACAGTGGCTTTTCAAGGTGCAATCAACCCTCCCAGCGGTGTTTGGCAAGAAGATATTTCTTACAACTCCAATAGAACTATTCATCGTTTGTTTCATAGTAGCAACACTTTTAAAACTTTCATGGCAGGAACTGCAGTAATGGCCTACCCAGCTTCATGCCAAGGAAACTATTACACTGCTTACTTGATTACGAATTCTGTCTCATTCTTTGCATCAATATGTGTGATTATGTTCATTATAGGTCGATTGCCTTTGATAAATAGGATTTGTGCATGGATGTTAACGGTAACCATGTGCATTGCCATTGCATCCTTATAACTTACTAGCAGTTGGGCTGCTAAATATCACATTTGGCAATTCTTATACTTTAATAGTAAGATTTAAAATAGCATGATACATTTGGTTAATAATGGGGGGAGTGGTTTTAATTTGTTGCATTATTTTTCCTTTCCTTATTTTAGTGGTGAAGCTTCTCGTTTGTGCTGTAAAAAGGTCAAATCTTTGACGAGACGCAATAGCTTCAACCACAACTCAGATAAGGATCGAGGGCTGCACAAAAACAAGGCTATATTGCGTGTTTCATCTTGTATTTGTTGAGAATTATTGGGAGTGAGTCCCACATTGGTTAATTTAGTGGAAGATCATAGGTTTATAAGTGAGACAATATCCATACCATTGTGGAGAGTATTATTCCTAACCATATTTTGGATATGGATTATTTGTGGTGGTGTGTGTATTAATAGGCATTTGATCTTCAGGTCGGTCTGATTTTCAATTTCAGGTTTCCACATCTTGAAAGTGGTAAACACATATGAGTTGTGTTTTAGGAAATAAACTCATACCTTTCTGCTAAAATCATCGATGAAGCTGACGTAGAACTTTGATCCACCAAGTGATGAAACTGAAGATGGTCCCCAAATATGTATAGACCATTTCCAATCTTACTTTTATTGGTTCTCTAGCAGCCTTTGTGAAGCTAACTCGTTTTTGTTTGCCCATAACGCAGCTCTCACAAAAACCCATATGAACAAATTTTAGGTCTTCTAAAACTCTTTACGCAGCCAGCATCTTAATTCCTTTGATGCTCATATGTCCAAGTCTATTGTGTCATAGACTTGAATTGGAAGCACTCTCAGCAACAATAGCCATGTTTATACACCCTGTAGTGGTGTATAGGGTTCCATATTTTATGTAACGTGCTACCACCATGGCACCCTTCACAACCTTCCACGAACTGTTTCCAAACTCGGGTGCATAACTTGTGCTATCCAACTGTCCAATAGAGATCATATTCTTCTTGAGACCACGAATATATCTGACATCCTTTAATGTCCACTAATTTCCTATGGGAGTTTGTATGCTTTCATCCTATTTTCCTTCAATCACCAAATCTAGGATTCAATCGGACTGTTCACGCTGAGGATTAGAACATCCCCAATATCTTCGGCTTAATTTATAGAATTATTATCATCCTTCGATTTGTGATTATGCTTCCTCTTTAGTCTTGTACAATCTGTCCGAAAAGTGATATTTTTCTCCAAAACTCCAACATGTCACGTTTGGTTTGTTTGGAAAATTTTCAAGGTTCTTTGATTTTGATCAACCTTTGTTTGGAACCTTCGATCTACTTCTTCCCTTTTGGTCAACGCTGAGAGCACTATGAGAAGAATCCTCAATTTCTTGTTTGCGAATACTTTCGTTGTGAACTACATCTCAGATTTCATTGAACTTCAGTTTCTCAGATCCTTGGGAACTGCTGGTTGCGATAACAACAGTATCCCACGACTCGGGTAAAGTTGACATCAAAATCAGTTTTTCAATTTCATCCTCGAAATTAATTTCCACAGAACTCAATTGACTTACAATCATGTTAAACTCATTTATATGATCAACAACAGATCCACCTTCAGACATTTGTAGATTGAACAATCTCCGCATCAAATACACCATGTTCATAGCCGACGGTTTTTCATACATATTTGACATCGCCTTCAACAGATCTGACATTGTCTTTTTTATTTTATGATATGTACTTCTATCCATGATTCAACAAAGAAGTTTCCCTGTGTTTGCTTCTCATCCACTTAAACTAGGATGGTGACACTTTGGTGTCACTGTCGATGTTAATGTTTTTTTTTTTTTAAGAAAGGATGGTAATAATTGGACTATTTTAAAAATTCAAAAGGTCAACTTTAACTTAGTTGGAAGCTCACCATCTATTAAAAATAAATAAATCAATAAATAATCAACAAAATCATATAAATAAAATATAGTATTTTTTAATGTTGGCTTATAAATTCTATGTGAAAACCCCATTTGGAAGTAAGTTTGAGAATCAATAATGGAGGCAAATGGAGAAAACAACGAACTTAGATTAGCCATTTCCTCTATTGAAGAAAGTAAAAGAAAGCTCTATGAAGCATCGAAGATTGGGTCCATTCAAAGCTTGAAGACACTACTCCGAGGCGATCCAAATATCATTCAAAGAGTTCTAATCTCTTCATCCAACGTTGAGAGTCCATTGCATATCTCAGTTTTGCATCGCCACCTTGAATTCACTCAATTTCTTTTGAATCTCGTGCCTGAACTTACTGGGGAAGTTGATGCACTGCAAAGGACACCTCTCCACTTAGCTTCTGAAAATGGAACGGTCGAGATTGTTCAAGCTTTGCTGGAGAAGAACACAAGCACTTGCATGGTTCGTGATTTGAATGGGTTGATTCCTCTCCACCATGCAGTGATTAATGGAAGAATTGATATAATGCAACTGTTGATCAATGCGAGGCCAAGATCTCCTTGGATTAAGTTTTACAATGGTCAAACTGTTCTTCATTTATGCGTAAAACACAACCATTTGGAAGCTCTTAAGTTGTTGATCACAATGATTGAAGACCCACAAGATTATGGATTCCTCAACCAAGGCGATGAGAATGAAAATACCATTTTGGATTTGTCTATGATGTTAAGACGTATTGAGGTATGTTATTATAATTGAATTGGTTGGCTGAACAAAAACTTAAGTTCTTATTTGATTATTAGATTATTTAAAAAAACTGAAAATTATTATTTATGAGCTTAAATATGTTGGATTTGACCCACGATTGAGATATGTCGAAACAAGTAAAAGAGGCAAAGGAAAAACTTAAGGGATAGAGCTTTTGGAACAAAGTAATCTTAAACACTTAGCTTTTCAATTCTCTTATGTTGTTGTGTTGCTGTGAAAAAAACATACTTCTCATGAGTATTTATAATGGAGAAAGCACTAACTCGCTTCCTAAACTTTCTCCTCAAGTTAAGAACATTAGAAATTCTTCATATTAAAGAACATAGCTTGATCAACAACCACAAAACTTGGTCCACAATTTGGCAACTACTACCAATTCTCCTCTCCATAAGTGAAGTAACTTATTCTACTAAGTCTACTAACAATTCTCCTAAGGTTACTCCATAAGTTAGTAACTTGTTACCAAGTCTACTAAAATTTTTCCTAAAGTTACTATATAAGTTAGTAACTTGTTCAACTAGCTTAAGTTTATTAGCTCACAATCTCCTCCGTAAACTTGATTTTGTTTGAGATTCTTCACTCCCAGCAATTCCCGCATCTCTGCAAACTTAAACCTTGCTAGGGACTTGGTTAGAATATTTGCACATTGCTCTTTAGTGCATACGAACACCAAAACTATTTGTCTCTTCTCAACACACTCACGGATAATGTGAAAGCGAGTGTTAATGTGTTTGCTGCATCCGTGAAATACCGAATTCCAAATGAGTGTAATTGCAAATTTGTTGTCGACGTAGAGAGTTACCGGATTTAGTTCACTTCTAGTTACTTCATTCAAAAAATTTCTCAACCACAATGCTTGACACGATGCAACAGTTGCTGCCATGAACTCGGCCTCACACGAAGATAGTGATACAACTCGCTGTTTCTGAGATTGCCAAGAGAACAAATTTTCGTTGAGATAAAACGTCATTCCTTTGGTGCTTTTTCGATCATCAATATCTCCAACTAAATCACTATTGGTAAAACCGACTAGTTCTCTAGGACCTCGCCCTCTTTGATACTTCAACTCGTAGCTTGTGGTTCCCTTCATATAGCGGTGAATGTGCTTGATGATGCATCATAGTGGACCTTTTCATGTACCTACTCATTATTCCAACAACATATGAAAGGTCTGGATGAGTATGAGTCAAGTACCTTAGACTTCCGATGACACACCTATACTCAGTGGAATTCACCAAGTTTCCTTCAACATCTTTCTCGAGTTGTAACTTTGCTTCCATGGGATACTTGGTCGGGTTGCACTCTGCCATCTTAAATTGCAGCAATAACTTCTTAGCATAGGCTGATTGCTTTAGTAAGATGCAATATTTCCTTTGGTCTACTTCAATACCGAGATAGTAAGATGCAATATTTTCTTTCATCATGTGCTGCTTGAACTCTTTGACGCCTTCCACACTTGTATCAGTAACGATCAGGTCAACAACGTACACGCCAACTATGAGTTTTTCAGTCTCATTGTTTCTTGTATACACTACTTATTCTTGCGAGAACTTCATGAAGTTTAGACTCTTTAAGCTCTTGTCCAGACATATGTTCTATGCCCTTGGTGCTTGTCGTAAACCGTAGAGGGCCTTTGACAACTTGTACATTTTGTGCTCTTTAGCTTTGATGAAGAACCCTTCAGGTTGGGCAACATACAGTTATTCTTAGAGGTCACCATTTAGGAATGCTGATTTAACATCCAAGTGAAGAACCTCCCACTCGTGTTGAGCTACGAGGACAAGAATCAACCTTACAGTGTCCAGTCTAGCCACAGGCGAGAAAGCCTCCTAAGAATAAACTCCTTGTCGTTGCATATATCCCTTCGCCACGAGTCTTGCTTTATGTTTGATGACATTTCTTTCACTATTCTTCTTCAACTTAAACACCCACTTCAAATCAATGGGCTTGTGTTCGGACGGTAAGTTAGTTAGTGTTAAAATATCATCACTAGCCCAATAGAGTCAAGCTCAATATTTGTACGAGTCTAAGCCCATTGTATATTTATTTTAGTAGAGATTTTAGGAAAGATACTGATAGATTTTAGGAAAGATATCTAGATATTTTAGGGAGAGATTTAGATATTTTAGGAAAAAGATTTAGATTTGTTAGGTTTAGATTGAGTACGCTCTGGTATAAATACCCCTCCACTCTACCTAGTTTTTCATCCCAAAGAAATCTCAAGCAATATAAAGTAGTAGTATTTACAAAGTGTCTTGTATTCTCTTCTCGATTGGTCTTAATAAAGAGTGCGAGTGTTTCCCACAGAGAGTTGTGTTCAACAATTTGGTATCAGAGCGAGGTTAGTGTAGGTTGTTAGATCTCTTGGAATTCTTAGTATGCTCTATGGCTGCAGCTCTGTCTGATCTTCCACATCAGAAACGATTTCTTGAGATTATTAGTGAGTGAGTTTCTTTGTGTCGTGAGTAGTCTGTGACTTTGCAAGTCTTGTGTCGAAAAGGCTTGTTTGGTATTACTGAGGTATTGTCAACACGATGGGTGACTTCTAAATCGTAGGTGGAATCAAGAAACTCAACAACAACAACTACAATACGTGGGCAACATGCATGATGTCCTATTTACAAGGACAGGATCTTTGGGAGATCGTTGGCGGGTGTGAAACTACGCCATCAGAGGAGGATTCTAACGGCGCCTTGCGCAAATGGAGAATTAAAGCAGGCAAAGCAATGTTTGCCTTAAAGACCACAATCGAAGAAGAGATGTTAGAGCATATTTGGGATGATATGACACCGAAAGAAGCATGAGACACGTTCGTGATGTTGTTCTCAAAGAAGAACGATACGAGGCTACAACTTCTGGAGAATGAGTTGTTGTCAATTTCACAACGTGACATAACGATTGCTCAGTACTTCCACAAGGTCAAGTCGATCTGTCGGGAGATTACTGAACTAGACCCTAAGTCCGGTATTGTAGAATCTCGAATGAAGAGGATTATAATCCACGGATTGCGACCAGAATATAGAAGCTTTATCATTGTTGTACAAGGATGGCCCACTCAACCATCACTTGTAGAGTTCGAAAATTTGTTAGCTAGCCAAGAAGCCATGGCTAAACAAATGGGAGGCATCCCATTAAAGGGTGAAGAAGAAGCACTCTACACAAGTGAAAGTCGGCCCAATAATAGGCCGTCTACCAAACGTGGATACAATGGTGACAAAAGAAGAAGCCATCAAGGAACTGCACAATCTGGGAGAACTCAAAAGAACGAGAACCAAAGTTGGAAAAGATTTGAGGGCATTTGCTACAGTTGCGGGAAGAAGGGCCACATGTCCAGAGATTGTTGGTCCAGGAAAAAATCTGTTGAAAGCAATGTGACATCCTCCAACATGAAGATGGAGAAGGAATGGGATGCAGAGGTATTATACGCCATAGAAGAAGACGAGCTAGCACTCATGGCGACAATGGAAGACCATATCAATTATGAGAATGACTGGATCGTTGATTCAGGATGTTCAAACCACATGACTGGCGATCAGAGAAAATTGCAAGACAAGAAAGAGTACAAAGGAAGTCGTATGGTATGCACAGCAAATAACACACAGTTGTCAATTGCTCAGATCGGCAATACGACAATCATGCATGGCAATGAGTCTAATACAGTGTCGCTACATAATGTTTATCATGTATCGGGTATAAAGAAGAACTTGTTGTCAGTGTCACAACTAACAACATCAGGAAACTACGTCTTGTTTGGGCCAGAAGATGTAGAAGTCTATCAAGATGTTAAGATAATAGGAAAGCCGACAATAGAAGGACGAAGAGTAGAGTCTGTTTACGTCCTATCTGCAGAGTCTGCCTATGTTGACAAGACCCGAAAGAATGAGACGACAGATCTATGGCATGCAAGATTGGGACATGTTAGCTACCATAAGTTAAAGCTGAATATGGAGAAATCCGTGCTCAAAGGTCTACCTCAACTTGAAGTCAAAATAGACGTTGTCTGCGCTGGATGTCAATATGGTAAAGCTCATCAATTACCATACAAAGAGTCAAGTTTCAAAGCAAAGAAACCATTAGAGTTAATTCACTCTGATTTGTTCGGCCCAGTCAAACAAGCATCGATCAGCGGAATGCGGTATATGGTGACGTTTATTGACGACTACTCAAGATATGTGTGGATTTTCTTTATGAAAGAAAAGTCTGACACGTTCTCAAAGTTTCAAGAATTCAAGATGATGATCGAAGGAGAAGAAGATTTGTTGCCTACGTTCAGACAATGGCGGAGAATACACGTCAGATGAGTTCAATCAATATTTACACGAGTGTGGGATACGACGTCAGTTTACATGTGCCAACACGCCACAACAAAATGGTGTAGCAGAAAGAAAGAATCGACACCTTGCAGAAATCTATCGAAGCATGTTACACGCAAAGAATGTTCCAGGAAGATTTTGGGCTGAAGCTATGCGAACTGCTGCCCATGTGATCAACAAGCTTCCCCAACCAAAGCTAGGATTCGTCTCACCCTTTGAGAAACTATGGGACATGAAACCTACTTGGTTGTGTTTGCTATGTATTTGTGCCTGACCATCTACGTAGCAAGTTTGACAAGAAAGCAACCAAGTGTATATTTGTTGGATACGACAATCAAAGGAAAGGATGGAGGTGCTGTGATCCAACAAGTGGAAAATACTATACATCAAGAGATGTAGTTTTTGATGAGGCATCTTCATGGTGGTCCTCGAAGAAGAAAGTCTTACCAGATTCAAACATCGAAGAAATTCTACAACAGAAGATGGGGGAGCAAACTACGCAAATTCAGTCAAATGTTGATGTACCTGAAGATCCAAGTGACATTGATATTGACAAGCAAGAGGTGACTCAAGCAAGCGAATCTGATAAAAATGAAACGACACATCAACAACTTAGGCGATCAAATAGAATTTGAAGGCCAAATCCTAAGTATGCAAACGCAGCTATTGTAGAAGATAGAGTTTACGAACCAGAGACATATGAAGAAGCATCACAAAACTCGGTTTGGCAGAAAGCGATGAAGGAAGAAATTAGAGCCCTGGAGTAGAATCAAACTTGGGAACTAGTGCCAAGACTAGGAGATGTCAAACCCATCTCTTGCAAGTGGGTCTACAAAATAAAGCGTTGACCGGATGGATCAATCGAGAGATACAAGGCTCGACTCGTGGCTCGAGGATTTTCTCAACAATATGGACTAGACTATGATGAAACATTCAGTCCAGTGGCAAAGATCACTACTGTACGAGTCCTGCTAGCACTCGCAGCAAGTAAAGTTTGGAAACTGTGGCAAATGGATGTGAGGAATGCCTTCTTGCATTGAGAATTAGACAGGGAGATTTATATGAACCAACCAAAGGGATTTGAGAGTGCAACTAATCGTAATCATGTATGCAAGCTTAGAAAAGCTCTTTATGGACTGAAGCAAGCACCAAGAGCTTGGTATGGTAAGATTGCTGAATTTCTTACCCAAAGTGGTTATTCAGTTGCGCATGTAGACTCAAGCCTATTCATCAAAGAAAGAGAAGGAAATTTGGCAATTGTGTTGGTCTATGTGGACGATTTGATTATCACTGGGGACGACGAAAGAGAAATTTATCAAACAAGAGAAAATTTATCAGTACGCTTTCAGATGAAAGGAGAGCTTAAACACTTTCTAGGCCTAGAAGTTGATCGCACAGACGAAGGATTGTTTCTCTGCCAACAAAGGTATACAAGAGATATGCTTCAGAAGTTCAACATGTTAGAGTGCAAGCAAGTTTCAACACCGATGGAGACAAATGCCAAGATTTGTGCACATGAAGGCAAAGAGTTGAACGATGAAACGACATACCGACAACTAGTAGGTAGTCTTATCTACTTAACTTTAACTCGGCCTGATATTTCTTATGCAGTTGGGGTTATGAGTCGGTACATGCAAAGTCCAAAGAAGCCTCTTTTGGATGCAGCTCGACGGATCTTGAGATATGTCAAAGGTACCATCGACTATGGTCTTTTGTACAAAAGAAGCCAAGACTGCAAGCTAGTTGGATACTGTGATGCTGACTATGCAGGAGACCACGATACTCGGAGGTCAATCACTGGGTATGTGTTCAAGTTTGGTTCGGGAACAATTTCTTGGTGTAGCAAGAGACAACCAACAGTATCATTATCAACTACAGAAGCAGAGTATAGAGCAGCGGCTGGAGCAGCCTAGGAAAGTACATGGCTGAAACTCTTGATGGAAGATTTGCACCAGAAAATTGACTATCCAATATCACTTCATTGCGACAGCCAATCTGCGATTCGCCTAGCAGAAAATCCGGTGTTTCATGCTAGAACAAAGCATGTGGAGGTGCACTACCATTTCATTAGAGAGAAGGTCCTAAAGGAAGAAATCGAGATGCAGCAGATCAATACAGATGACCAAGTGGCAGACTTGTTTACAAAAGGGCTGAATACGGGCAAACATGAGAGTTTTCGCTGTCAGCTCAACATGGTGCAGCGATTGAGGACTAGTGCTGAGGGGGAGTGTTAAAATATCATCACTAGCCCAATAGAGTCAAGCTCAATATTTGTACGAGTCTAAGCCCATTGTATATTTATTTTAGTAGAGATTTTAGGAAAGATACTGAGAGATTTTAGGAAAGATATCTAGATATTTCAGGGAGAGATTTAGATATTTTAGGAAAAAGATTTAGATTTGTTAGGTTTAGATTGAGTACGCTCTAGTATAAATACCCCTCCACTCTACCTAGTTTTTCATCCCAAAGAAATCCCAAGCAATATAAAGTAGTAGTATTTACAAAGTGTCTTGTATTCTCTTCTCGATTGATCTTAATAAAGAGTGCGAGTGTTTCCCACAGAGAGTTGTGTTCAACAGTTAGTGCCCACATCTTGTTCTTCTCAATGGCTTCAAGCTCTTTTTGCATGACCTCCTACCACATCGTCTCGGTTGCTGCCTCACGGTTGGTTGTCAACTCCTTAGACGTGAGCAACACTAACTCATCAAGATCCAATTATTCTTCAAGTGTATCCGCATAAATTTCAGCAAGAGAACGAAACTTCTTAGGTCCATCCTCTATTGTGGATCCTCCTATACTCTTGTCTAAGCTCTCTTGTTCTAGAGAGTCCATCACATCTTTTGGTGTCACTGGTGATGACATGTGTGGACTTGTTGGTGTTGCTATACGGGCACTTTCTAAGAAAGTTGCATCTCCCAGTTCTTCAAGAGTAGTGAACTCTATAACAGTCTGCTTGTTATCGTCAACACTGCACCAATTCCACTTCTTCTCTTCTTCGAATACAACATCTCTACTTTCATAAATTTTCTGATGTTGCGAATCATACAGCCTGTGTGCGTTGGTCCAATCCTCTAAGCTTATACACCATCTTTTGGCTTATGTCATCAAGTATTTTGATATATGACTTTGTCGTCTTAACATGTGCTGTACAACCAAAGACTCTTAGGTACTCGAAGTGAGGTGTCTTATCGAACCATGCTTTATAGAGGGTGTGAGTGTCCAGCGCCTTTTTCGGTGAACGGTTTAGAGGGTTTTCCTCCTCATCTCGCTTCTTCTTCGACACTCTAATGCATAGTGCTCATATTTTCCACAAGAGTAACACTTGATCAAACTCTTGTCCTTTTAGGGGTTGGCATTGTCATGGGTTTGTGAGGTATTGTCACGGCCTCCTCTGCCACCACGTCCACGGTTATGTCCACAACCACGTTCATGATCTTCTAGGGGTTGGCATGGTTATGGTTGCCACATCCCCTCATACTTGAAAAAGTAGAGTCAACCACATCATTCTTTTTCGTCTGTGCGAGACACTCCTCATGTGTGAGTAAGAGGTGTTTTTCCTCCTCTTTGTCTTCATGGCCATGAAGTCTCTCCTCACGGACCTTAAGACAACCAATGACCTCCTCACCTAACATGTTATTGAGGTCGCTGAACTGTTTGATGGAGGTAACAATTTGCATGAATCTTGGGGGAACAGCTCGAATGAACTTCTTGACGATGGAGATCTCCTCCGTCATGTCGCCTAATGAATGGATGCCACTGACTATCATCGTCAACTTCATGGCAAAGGCATCTATTGACTCACCATCTTTCATGTGGATAGCCTCGAACTCACTATTCAAGGTCTGCATCTTTGCGTCTTTGCTTCCTTGACACGTCTCACGCTCACATGCATTGTTTGCAGTGTCTCCCACACAGCCTTTGCCGAGTTCTTCTCTGCCAACATGAGAAGAACGTCCTTCGGGACTGCTTGGTAGATGGTGACAAGAGTCATCCTGTCCTTCTCATGAGTATTTATAGTGGAGAAATCACTAACTTGCTTCCTAAACTTTCTCCTCAAGTTAAGAACCATTAACAATAATTACTAATTAAAGCACAAAGCTTGGTCCACCACTATAAAACTTGGTCCACAATTTGTCAACTACTATTAATTCTCTTATAGTTGCTTCATAAGTTAGTAACTTATTCTAGTAAGTCTACAAACAATTCTCCTAAGATTACTCCATAAGTTAGTAACTTATTGTACTAATGTTAGTAGCTTACAAAATAGGTATCAAAAAGTTTTATCATGATATAAACAAATTGAATTCAAATTGTGCAGATGGTACAATATTTATTGTCTATTCAGGGAATAAAAATTGGAACAAACAATACAAACAACTGTGCTGCATCAAATGAGAAGGGATCGCCAAACAAAATTGAAGAACCATGTTATGATGGGTTATCGACATCACCACCGCCCAAAAACACAACAAAAAGTTCGTTGAAGACGAAACTTGAATACAAAGGTGATTGGTTTCAAGAAGTGCAAGGTACAATGATGTTGGTGGCAACGGTTATTGCAACAGTGGCTTTTCAAGGTGCAATCAACCCTCCCGGCGGTGTTTGGCAAGAAGATATTCCTTACAACTCCAATAGCACTATTCATCGTTCGTTTCATAGAAGCAATACTTTTAAAACTTTCATGGCAGGAACTGCAGTAATGGCCTACCCATCTTCATGCCAAGGAAATTATTACACTGCATACTTGATTACGAATTCTGTCTCATTCTTTGCATCCATATGTGTGATTATGTTCATTATAGGTCGATTACCTTTGAAAAATAGGATTTGTGCATGGTTATTAACAGTAACCATGTGCATTGCCATTGCATGCTTATCACATAGTTATTTATTGGGAGTTTGGCTGCTAAATGCCTCATTTAGGAATTCTATTGTTTCAAGAGTAACATTTGTAACAGCATGGCACACCTTGTTAGCAATGCTAGGAGTGGTTTGTCTTTGTTGTATTGTAATTCCTTTCCTTACTTTGGTGGCGAAGCTTCTCGTTTGGTCCGTAAAAAAGTTAAATCTTTGACTTTGAGAGAGACGCAATGGCTTCAACCACAACTCAGATAAAGATCGAGGCTACACAAAAACTAGGGTATATTAAGTGTTTCATCTTGTATTTTGGATATGGATTATTTGTGGTGGTGTGTGTATTCATAATAAGGAAAACATATTTTGTGTATGTTATTATATTTAAATGTTTGTGGAGTAAAATAACAAGAAGTGTTGAGAACAAGCAAAAGTAGAAAGAAAATACCCAAAGTGAACGAAATATCCAACCGTTTTGTGTTCCCTTTGCTATTCATTTTCTAAAGCTTTAAAAAAAAAAAAACTTGGGCATTTGGACCTTACAGTGGCACTAATAATGAGTAAAGCATTACCCATGATATTAGAAGTCACGACCGGATCTTTTAGACTTCGAATAATATATCTTGACAAAAAAGATAGACCTCAAGCATTTGATCTTCAAGCCGGTTTTGATTTTCAACTTCAGCTTTCCACATCTTGAAAATGGCAAACACATCTGACTTGTGTTTCAGGAAATAAGCCCATACCTTTCTGCTGAAATCATCGATGAAGGTGACGTAAAACTTTGATCTACCAAGTGATAAAATTGGAGATGGTCCCCAAATGTGTATATAGACCATTTCCAATCGTACTTTCTTTGGTTCTCTAGTAGCCTTTGTGAATTTAACTCGTTTCTATTTGCCCATATCGCAGCTCTCACAAAGACCCATACGAAATAATTTTAGGTCTTCTAAAACTCCTTTCACAACTAGCATCTTCATTCCATTGTCGCTCATATGTCCAAGTCTATTGTGTCATAGACTTGAATTGGAAGCACTCTCAGCAACAGCAGCTATGTTTATACACCCTGCAATGGTGTATAGGGTTTCATATTTTATGTAACTTGCTACCACCATGGCACCCTTCACAATCTTCCACGAATTGTTTCCAAACTCGGCTAAATAACCAGTGTTATCCAACTGACCAATAAAGATCATGTTCTTCTTGAGACCAGGAATATATCTGGCATCCTTTAATGTCAACTAATTTCCTACGGGAGTTTGTATGCTTTCATCTCATTTTCCTTCAATCACCAAATCTTTGTTGTCGGTAAGATACACCTTCTCAAAATTTCAAGACTTGAAATTTCGAAACAACTCTTTATTTGGACTTTATTTGGAGATGAATTAAAAGATGCGTCTGAATCAAAAATCTAGGATTCAATTGGATTGTTCACGCTGAGGATTAGGGCATCCCAATATTTCTTCTGAATTTATAGAAATATTTTCATCCTTCGATTTGTGATTCTGCTTCCTCTTTGGTTTTGTAAAATTTGTCCGAAAGTGATCTTTTTCTCAATAACTCCAACATGTCACGCTTGGTCTGTTTGAAAAAATTTCAAGGTTCTTTGATTTTGATCGATCTTTTTTTGGGCTCTTCAATCTACTTCTTCCCATTTGGTCAACACTGAGAGCACTACGAGAAGAATCTTCAATTTCTCGTTTGCAAATACTTTCGTTGAGAACTATATCTTGGATTTCATCGAAGTTCAGTTTTTCAGATCCTCGAGAACTGCTGGTCGCGGTAACAATAGTATCCCACGACTCGGGTAAAGATGACATCAAAATCAGTGCTTTAATTTCATCATTGAAATTAATTTCCACCGAACTCAAGGGATTTACAATCACGTTGAACTCATTTATATGATCAACAACAACAGATCCACCTTCAGACATTTATGAAAACACAAACCAATGGGTATATATGGTTTGAGTTTACTATATATATATATATATATATATATATATAAATTTAATAGATATGACTAGAGTTTACTATATATATAACTTTAACAGATATGACTCGATATGGCTACCTATTATATATAAATATTTACTATGTGAAAGCACTAACCAAGGAGTATATATGCTTTTAGTTTACTATATATATATAACTTTAACCGATATTACTAGATATGACTACCTATTGTGGGTTATGGGCCCACCACGCTTCCGCTGCGCCACTCTGATTTCTTAGAAAGGAGGATGAGCTATTTCGATCTACGCTCCAGAGTGATTTATGGATATTATCTACCAGTTGAGATTGTTTGCTTGTATTGTGCATGATATTGTATGTGTTAGCTCCAAGTGTTTGACAGTGTGTTCTCCCTGTCTAGCATGTTTATCTACACAGAGCTAGTCTGTAGGAGTTAAGTTGGTTATATGATGACTTAGGTCAAGATGCCTACACTAGACTAAGCACCCTAGGATCGACGTTAAGAGGGTCTAGACCCTATTACTCCAAGACTAAAGATAGAGTCGAAGAGTCAGAATAGAGTAACTTGGAGCCAAAAGCTCGTGTTGAGCAACCTAGATGGCCTAAGAATCCAATAAACCTCTTCAACTCCCTAGGAATCCAATAAACCTCTTCAATTCCTAGACATGACCAAGACACATTTTAAAAGCGTGAGGCTGACAATGATGCATAATGGACCAAAGCGGATAACATATGCTAGCAGTGATTTTGAGATATTACAAAAAAATAGTTAAGATGGTTGAATTAGTTTAAGGCGCACATCTTTTGTATTGATTCAAAAGGGCATGGGTTCGAATCTCGTTCTTGACATGATTTTTTTATTGTGAGATTCGACTATGATTGGAGAGGTATAATAGGCAACGTTTTAAAACTTGGGGCGGATAAGAGAGTTTTTTTCTAAAGTTACTTTATAACAAGTCTGATAATGGTGCTTCTAATGTTTTTCTAAGAATTATTTTATCCATTTTGAAAAGAAAATGCCATTGTAAAACTGTTTTAACTATTAATTAGTCTTTCTTCTTTACAGGAAAGTCATATTTCAATCCTGGGACCTGTGGGTATTGGGCCCACCATGCTTCCGCTGTGCCACTCTCATTTGTTAGAAAAGAGGATGAGCTATTGTGATATGTGCTCCAAGGTGATTTATGGATGTTATCTTCTCGTTGACTTGTTTGCTTGTATTGTGCATGATATAGTACGAGTTAGCTCTAGGTGTTTGAAAGTGTGTTCTCCCTGTCTAGCATGTTTATATACACACAGCTAGAGTGTAGGAGTTAGGTTGGTTATACGATAACTTAGGTCAAGATGCGTACACTAGACTAAGCACCTCAAGATTGTGGCGATGTGAAGAGGGTCTAGACCCTAATACTCCAAGACTAAAGAAAGAGTCAAGGAGTTAGAATAGAGTTACTTGGAGCCAAAAGCTCGTGTTAAGCAACCTAGCTGTCCTAGGAATCCAATAAACCTTTTCAACTCCTAGACATGACCAAGACGCATTTTAAAACCATGAGGCTGACAATGATGCATAACTTTGATACCAGATCGTGATGAACCTCGCCTAACTCTGATACCAGTTGTTAGGATTGCACAACAACACACCCACTTGATCAAAATGTGCACAAAGAAATAGTAGAGAGAAAATGCAAGGAGGAATAATGGCTAAAGAATTTGTAATAAATGCCTTCAGATATGTACATTCTAGAAGGACTACCCAAGGCTATATATATGGTTTCAGTTTCCTATATATACCTATGATATATAAATATTTACTATATATATCTCTACCATATTTTTATTATATTATAAAAATTTAGGCTCCATATACCAACATTATCGATCACTTTTCCCTTTTAATTATAACGACAAAGTTGGCAAGAACTATTTTGAAATAAATTTAAGGATAAAAATGAAACTGTTCTACTAAAATCTATCTCTAAATTTAACAAGCGTTTGGTATAATTTAACTTAATCACAATTACGAGAGGCATTATCATTACTGATGAGAAACGATAGCATCCCAATAAAGAATGATATATACTTCTATCCATGATTCAACAAAGAAGCTTCCTGCGGTTTGCTTCCCATCCACTTAAACTAGGATGGTGACACTTTGGTGTCACTGTCGATGTTAATGTTTTTTTTTTTTTAAGAAAGGATGGTAATAATTGGACTATTTTAAAAATTCAAAAGGTCAACTTTAACTTAGTTGGAAGCTCACCATCTATTAAAAATAAATAAATCAATAAATAATCAACAAAATCATATAAATAAAATATAGTATTTTTTAATGTTGGCTTATAAATTCTATGTGAAAACCCCATTTGGAAGTAAGTTTGAGAATCAATAATGGAGGCAAATGGAGAAAACAACGAACTTAGATTAGCCATTTCCTCTATTGAAGAAAGTAAAAGAAAGCTCTATGAAGCATCGAAGATTGGGTCCATTCAAAGCTTGAAGACACTACTCCGAGGCGATCCAAATATCATTCAAAGAGTTCTAATCTCTTCATCCAACGTTGAGAGTCCATTGCATATCTCAGTTTTGCATCGCCACCTTGAATTCACTCAATTTCTTTTGAATCTCGTGCCTGAACTTACTGGGGAAGTTGATGCACTGCAAAGGACACCTCTCCACTTAGCTTCTGAAAATGGAACGGTCGAGATTGTTCAAGCTTTGCTGGAGAAGAACACAAGCACTTGCATGGTTCGTGATTTGAATGGGTTGATTCCTCTCCACCATGCAGTGATTAATGGAAGAATTGATATAATGCAACTGTTGATCAATGCGAGGCCAAGATCTCCTTGGATTAAGTTTCACAATGGTCAAACTGTTCTTCATTTATGCGTAAAACACAACCATTTGGAAGCTCTTAAGTTGTTGATCACAATGATTGAAGACCCACAAGATTATGGATTCCTCAACCAAGGCGATGAGAATGAAAATACCATTTTGGATTTGTCTATGATGTTAAGACGAATTGAGGTATGTTATTATAATTGAATTGGTTGGCTGAAGAAAAACTAAGTTCTTATTTGATTATTTTATGAAACTGAAAATTATTATCCCGAGCTTAAATAGGTATCAAATAGGTCTCTCACCTAACAATCCTAACCTCGAACGAAGTACAATATAGAACCTCCCTTAAGGCCTATGGAGCTCTCGAACAGCCTCTCCTTAATTGAGGCTCGACTCCTCCTCCAGAGTCTTCTAACAAACTACACCATTTGTTCGACACTTGAGTCACTTTTGACTACACCTTCGAGGGTCCTAACTTCTTTGTTCGACATTTGAGGATTCTATTGACATGACAGGGTTAAGGGAATGGCTCTGATACCATGTTAGGAATCACGAATCTCCACAATTGTATGATATTGCCCACTTTGAGCATAAGCTCTCATGGCTTTGCTTTGGGCTTCCCCAAAAGGCGTCATACCAATGGAGATGTATTTCTTACTTGTAAATCTATGATCATTCCCTAAATTAGCCAATGTGGGACTCCCTCCCAACAATCCTCAACATTATCATGATATAAACAAATTGAATTCAAATTGTGCAGATAGTACGATATTTATTGTCTATCCCGGGAATAAAAACTGGAACAAGCACTGCAAACAACTGTGCTACCTCAAATGAGAAGGGATCATCAAGCAGAACTAAAGAACAATGCGATAAAAAGCCATCGACATCACTAACACTCAAACAGTTTATAAGAAGTTTGTGGATGAAGAACCTTGAATACAAAGGTGATTGGTTTCAAGAAGTGCAAGGTACAATGATGTTGGTGGCAACCGTGATTGCAACAGTGGCTTTTCAAGGCGCAATCAACCCTCCCGGCGGTGTTTGGCAAGAAGACATTCCTTTCAACTCCAATAGCACTATTCATCGTTCGTTTCATAGTAGCAATACTTTGAAAACATTGATGGCAGGAACTGCAGTAATGGCGTACCCAACTTCAGACCAAGGAAATTCGTATACTGGGTACTTAATTACAAATTCTATCTCATTCTTTGCATCAGTATGTGTGATTATGTTCATTATAGGTCGATTGCCTTTGAAAAATAGGATTTGTGCATGGATGTTAACGGTAACCATGTGCATTGCCATTGCATTCTTATCACAAAGCTACTTGCTGGGAGTGTGGCTGGTAAATGTCTCATATAGGAATACTTATGCTTTAAAAATTGCATGGTACATTTTGCTTGTAACGGTGGCAGTAGTTTTTCTTTGTATTATAATTCCCTTCCTTCTTTTAGTGGTGAAGCTTCTAGTTTGGGCAGTAAAAAAGTTAAATCTTTGACTTTGAGAGGGTTAAAAGGTTAAATATTTTGGATGTGGATTATTTTTGGTGGTTTGTGTATTCACAATTGGGAAAATACATTGTGTATGTTATCTTATTCAAATATTTGTGTTGTAGAAAATAACCAGAAGTGTTGAGAGTAAGAAAATACACCGAAGTGAATGAAATATCCAACCGTTTCGTGTTTCCTTCGTTGTACATTGTATCACTCTAGCCCTGACCATGATTAACTCTCCCCCTTTTCTTGTAAAATTTTATATTGTGGAATTTTATTGAGAGCCGTAGACACCGGAGTTCCAGATGAGGTAAAGGAACAAAATGTTTAGAAAAATCACAAGAATTTATGTAATGACCGTAGATTTCAGTTATCTAAGATCGCTACTATCATCTTAATCTAAACTCATATGCAGAATATAACTCTTAAAACATCATCGTTTAAACAATAAGCTTTCATCATAAACATACTTCATCATTGAAGTAATTCAGAAGTGAAATTGAAAACGATAATGAAATAAATTTAAAACATGAAATGCATAACAACCGATTCTAACCTAAGTCTAGGAAATTAAATATGACATAGAATTCTAATTCCTAAGTTTCTGACTTGTCATACTCTTTTTTGGCCATACCATCCTATTGAAATCATCAATAAAGGTGACATAGAACTAGGATCCTATTGAAATCATCAATAAAGGTGACATAGAACTAGGATCCACCCAGTGATGGAAATAGAGATGGTCCCTAAACACCTATACATACCATTTCTTCCAATCGTATTTCATTTGATTTGATGACAACTTTTGTGAGGCTGACTCATTTATCCTCTAAAACTTCTTGAGCAACCAATATCTTGTTTATACAACCTACAGTGGTGTATATTGTTTCATATTTTATGTCACGTGCTACAACCATAGCACCCTTCACAATCTTCTACAAACTTTTTAACTCTGCAATATAATCTGTGCTATCCATCTGACCAATAGAGATTAGATTCTTCTTTAGTCAATGAAATTTTGAAATAGTTCATTCCTTGAAGACGAGTGAAAATATGCACCCAAATCCAAAATTCAAGATTTAACCCGATTGTTGACACAAAGGATTAGAGCATCCTAATATCTTCGACTAAATTCCCAAAATTATTATCATCTCCAGATTTGTCATTCTGTTTTTTGATTTTTCGTTTGATACTAGTTGTTAGAATCAACAACTTACACACTCGATCTAGATCAATAACACGAAAATACGAAAAATAAGAGAGAGAAAATGTAAAGAGATATATATGTGGCAAAATTGAGATGGTAACTTCATGACGGCTAGAAGTTTATATTGATGACTTCTAATATGATCAATTCCAGAGAGTACAAAAAATACAATAAGTACAATTTAAGAAGAATACCTAGAATAATATATATGATTTAGTTTACCATATGTAAAGTTATTTACGGTACATAGTTATTTATTGTATATAGTTATTTACGGTAAAGATCACAAAAAAAGAAATACTCGATTGCCAGAAAAGGCATGAGAATTCCAGCGAGGCGCAGGAATTCTCGCACCCTCCTTGTACACGCTTTCCCCTGACGCCCACGACACGTCAAAACCTTCACACGCTCCTCACAGATCAACCTGCAAGAGAGAAAAGAGTGAACTGTTAAAGATCACGTATTTGTTTAGACTGCTATCAATTAGTATCTGATTAAATCTCCTTATTAGGAGTTGATTTAAATTTGATTTGATTTGATTTGTTTTGATTTGTTTACTGGTTTGTTACCGGATTTTATGCCGATTTGTATATCTTTTTTTATTATGGAGCCTTTTTGCTCTTCATAATATAATTTTCTCATTAACCATTCAATCACTCACTCTTCACTAACAAATTGGTATCAGAGCTATCTTCTCAAGGGATTTGTGAGATCAAATGGGAGGAGAATCAAGTTTTTCAACTGTTGCACCACCCGTCTTTGATGGAGACAATTATCAAATGTGGGCAGTTCATATCAAGACTTATTTGGAGGCTTTAGATCTTTGGGAAGCAATAGAAGAGGATTACGAGGTCCCTCCGCTTCCAGCAAATCCTACCGTAGTACAAATCAAAGCACAAAAGGAAAAGAAGACAAGAAAATCAAACGCAAAAGCTTGCCTATTTGAGCCGTATCTCAAATGATCTTCATGCGAATAATGTCCCTCAAAACTGCAAAGGAAATCTGGGATTCCCTCAAGGTTGAATATGAAGGAGATGAGAGGATTCGTGGACTGAAAGTCCTGAATTTGATCAGGGATTTCGAGTTGCAGAAGATGAAGGAGTCTGAGTCGGTGAAAGAGTACTCTGACAGACTTCTCAGCATTGCCAACAAGGTGAGATTGCTGGTTATGTGCTAAATGATTCCAGGATCGTTGAAAAGTTGTTGGTCACTGTTCCAGAGAAATTTGAAGCCACCATTACTACTCTGGAGACACCAAAGACTTGTCAAAGATTTCTCTTATAGAGCTCTTGAATGTTTTACAAGCACAAGAGCAAAGGAGGTCTATGAGGCAACAACGGATGATTGAAGGTGCCTTACATGTTAAACATAAAGACAACAGCAGGTATAAAAATAAGAAAAATTCAAAAACCAATCGACGAATGGAGATTCATCTACCAATTATCAGAAGACAAAAGGAGGAGGTTCCAAAAAATCCTATCCACCTTGCCGCCATTGTGAGAAGAAAGGTCATCCACCATACAAGTGTTGGAGAAGACCTGACGCCTTCTGCTCCAAATGCAATCAACTTGGACATGAAGCTGTGATCTGCAAAGTCAAAGGTCAGGTGAAAGAAGTAGATGCACAGGTAATTGATCAAGAAGAAAAAGATCAATTGTTTGTGGTCATTTGTTTCTCAAGCAAAGAATCAAGCGAGAGTTGGTTGATTGACAGTGGGTGCACAAATCATATGACATATGACAAGGAGTTTTTTGAGGAATTAAGAGACACTGAAGTCAAGAGAGTGAGGATTGGCAATGGTGAACACTTGGAAGTCAAGGGAAAAGGCACAGTAGCTATAACAAGTTATGAAGGTACAAAATTTATTCCAGATGTTTTATTTGTACCTAAAATTGATCAAAATCTCTTAAGTGTTGTTTTTTTACTTGATAAAGGCTATAAAGTGTTGTTTGAGAATAAGCAGTGCTTGATCAAAGATGCTATTTGCAAAGACTTGTTCAATGTGAAAATGAAAGGAAAAAACTTTGTTCTAAATCCGATGGAGAAAGAGCGGATGACCTTTATATCTAGAGCTAGTGCCACTGAGATTTGGCACAAAAGAGTTGGGCATTTTCAACATCGAGGTTTGCTTCAGATGAAGTCAAAGAAGCTGGTGGAAGGCAACCCTTTCCTAAATAGGCATGGAGAGTCTCGAAAAAGCTGCAGCTGGTTCATACTGATCTTTGTTGTCCTCAGCGAACACCATCATTAAATGGTAATCTTTATTACATTCTTTTTATTGATGATCTAACAAGAATGTGCTGGATCTTCTTGTTGAAGCAAAAGTCAGAAGTTGCGGGTGTATTTTGGAAATTCAAAGCCAGAGTTGAGAATGAAAGTGTATGATTGATTCAGATTATAAGATCAGATAATGGCAAGGAGTACACTTCAGAAACTTTTAACGAGTTTTGTGAAGAGGCTGGAATTGAACATCAATTGACAACACCATACACTCCACAACAGAATGACGTAAGTGAAAGGAGGAATAGATTCATAATGGAAATGACGAGATGCATGCTTCATGAGAAGGATCTTCCAAAACGTTTTTGGGGAAAAGCAGCAAACACTGTTGTGTGCTTGAAAAAACGAATTTTAACAAAAGTTGTGAAGGACTTAACACCATTTGAAGTTTGGTATGGTTACAAACCTTCTTTAAAGTTCCTTAGAGTATTTGGGTGTCTTTGCTTCACTTACATTCCACGGGTCAAGCGTGATAAGCTTGACAAAAAGACAGAAGCTGACATCTTTGTTGGGTATAACACTATATCCAAAGCTTACAGAGTTTTTCAACCACACACTAATCGTGTTATTGTGAGCCGAGATGTTCATTTTGCTGGAAATGAGCAATGGAATTGGGAAGAACTGACGAAGGTGAATCAGATTTCTAATACACCAAACAATTTAATCTTTGGTAGTATGTTAGAAGAGTCTGAAGATGAACGACAAGAAGAGTCTGAAGATGAACGACAAGAAGAGTCTGAAGATGAACGACAAGAAGAGTCTGAAGATGAACGACAAGAAGAGTCTGAAGATGAACGACAAGATACTTTGGTTGATGATGCACCTGTCAGAGGAGGAGCTATCGGTGATCGAGAAAACCTGGGAGTTGGTTGATTGACCTCTAAACAGAAAGATAATTGGAGTAAGATGGGTGTTCAGAAGAAAGCTTGGAGTTCATAGCATAAACAAAGAGGAGCGTTAAAGATCACGTATTTGTTTAGACGGCTATCAATTAGTATTTGATTTGTTTAATATAATTTTCTTATTAACTATTCAATCACTCACTCTTCACTAACAAAAACAAAGATGAAGGAAAGAATGGCGAGAGATAACCCTCGTAACTTCGGTGAGACAAACGAACATATCCAATGTCAAAAAAATGAACAAACCACGCTGCTAAAACGACTGCATGCACACAGAAGGTAAGTCTTTTATGCTTCATACCTCCAGCAACTTCGATCCCTCATCGCAAGTGAGATCTGAATTTCGGCAAGTTGGAAACTTAACAGATATGTATGTTTAGGTGCCACGGCCCAAACATCAGATACCCAGTACAGTCGGCCCACTTGCAACAACGTCTATCTAACCAAACCGTCACCTGCGCGCCTGTAGCAATCGACCCGACGACCTACGCCTCGACCAGACTGCGACCTGCACATGCGCCACCTCCTCCTAGCGACACGTGTCGCGTCTACAATCAATGGCTCCTTCGACGTACGCAACTAAGTCGATTCGGCTCGGCTTCGGCGGCTCTGACGGCTCAGAATGTGGGTTTTTGGCTCGATATAGGGTTTTTCATCAAATTCCATTGTCTCGACCATCCCGAAGCTAAAATTTATCTTGCTTAAGGCAATAAAAATTTTGAGTTATTAACGAAACGAGATGAACGTTTAATAGGAAACAACTATTGGCGATACTTTGAGCAACTTCGAGGGACGGAATTCAAACGTACTCATGTTGTATTTGTTAGCTCCAGGTATTATGCATGATATAGTATTTGTTAGCTCCAGGTATTTGACTGTGTGTTCTCCCTATGGAGCATGTTTATCTGCACAAAGCTAGGGTGTTAGAGTTAGGTTGGCTAGACGATGACCAAGATCAGAATGCCTCTAGTAGCTTGAGCATGCTAGGATCGTGAGCAATGGTCTGAGGGTTTAGACCCTAGTGCTCCCAGACTAAAGATCTTCGTGGAGTCAGAATAAAGTAACTTGGAGCTAAAAGCCCGAATTAAGCCACCTAACTGGCCTAGGAATCCAATAAACCTCCTCATCTCCCGGATGTGACCAATATATTTTTTTAAAATTTTGAGGTTGATGGCGATACGTAACAGACCCAAGCGGACAATATCTACTAGCAGTGAATTTGAGTTGTTACAAAATAAAATAAAAAAAGATAGTCAAGATGGCCGAGTTGGTCTAAGGCGCTAGTTTCAGGTACTAGTCCGAAAGGGGCATGGGTTCAATTCCCATACTTGACAAGAATTTTAATAATGACATATTTGAAGCTATAAGGACCTTATGCATTTTTGTGTGTGCATCAAGTAATTCCGAATCTTTGGTGCGTTCCCAACTAATTTCATAGGGAGATTTTTCAATAACCCTATTGGCTAGGATCAACAATAGCTTTGGTATAGGTGTTCCCTATGTTGCACATCGATCCACTAATCTTACTTGACTGAATGATCTTTGGTGCGTTCCCAACTAATTTCATAGGGAGATTTTTCAATAACCCTATTGGCTAGGATCAACAATAGCTTTGGTATAGTTGTTCCCTTATGATGTTGCACATCGATCCACTAATCTTACTTGACTGAATGTGGGCTAGCATGTGGAGGGCCGCATGTTCGCCCTTACGACTCAACGCGTCGGCCACTTGGTTACTCTTTCCTATTTTATGTTGGAACTTGAAATTGAACTCATTTAATGATTCTTGCTACCGAGCTTGCTATGAAGTCAACTTCGATTGATCGAAGAAGTGGCAAATGACACTGTTGTCTGTCCTCACTACGAAGTTGGATCCCAAGAGATATTGCCTACAGACTCTAAGGCAATAGACGACGACAAATATATCTTTTTCGGAGAAAGTGTATTTCCTTTCCGCATCATTGAGCTTCTTGCTTTCATAGACGATACGCTGGCCTTCCTGGAAAAGGACACCCTCAAGGACAAAGTCATATGTATCCATCAATACTTCGAAAGGCTTAGAGACGTCTACCAAACTAAGGACAAGGCCCCTCGTCATGGTTGCCTTTAGTTCTTTGAAGGCCTTTTGACACTCGTTTGACCACAACCAAGAGTGGTTTTTCTTCAAAAGTTTTGTTAATGGGGCGGCTTATCGTGAAAACCCTTCAACCAACTACCTAGAGTAGTTTGCTAATCCCAAAAAAGATAGTTCAGTCATTGAAGTGGGGACTCTCAAATAGTAGATTGCATTTATCTTATCGCTATCCATTTTTATTTCTCCACACATGATGACGTGCTCGAGGAAGGTGATACATGTTCGTACAAAGTCACATTTCTCCTTGACGTATAGTTATTTTTTCCGTAACTCATCAAATGCTAGCTTCATGGATTGGGGTAAATAGATAGATATACCCTTAATTTTTTATCCAAAACATAGATTCTTAAACTCAAAAAAATTCTTGATGTATAATTTTTAATTAAAATCTAAGTAATTGGAATGAAATTAATATGATCAAAGAAGAGAAAGATGTCACGCAACTTAATGTGACGAACTCCACATCTATCTCTCGAGTAAGATTGGTTGGTTGGTTGAGAATTATCGTGACGAAATCTTTTTTTTTAATTAATTAATTAATTAACTAAGGAACTAAAACCATGGTTTAATATTTATTTTTAATTCTAAATTTCAACCATGGTTTAATTCTAAACGTTTCCTCTCCCATATAAAGAATACATGTAAGAGACTTTGAAAAGATCATGAAAATGAAAAATGAACAAGAAATTTCTAAACATTATTCTATCCATTTTGATTTTGAGTATTATATGGGTTATGTATAATTAATATTAAAAATCATATAAAAATTAATCTTTCCAATCACGTTTTGCATGCAAGTATATTTTTAGAATTATGTTCGTATTCGTTACATAATCAATTGAATTGTAATTAATATGTTCTACTTTCGAATATTTAAAATCTAGAATAGACTTTGAAAAGGTCTAAGAAAATAAGAAATTCAACGAGAGAATGTTTCATAGCATTATTTTATCCATTTTGTGTAGAACATGGATTATGTATTATTAATATTAAAGGTCATACTATAAATTAGACTTTCAATCCACGCGTTGTGTCACGGTCATGCTTGTCCAAGGCATGTCGTCTATGGCTATATGCCCGTTACACGCCGAAACTCTTGCCTTGTACTATTTTACCGCTTTCTTTTACTCCTCTCATACTGTATTATTTCCTTATTGTTTTCTTTAAGAGTATGACGTTTTGACGAAATCATGGCTACGCCTGGTAGACATGAAATGCCTCAAAATGTACTATAGGGGATGCGACTAGTTGTCAAATTCTCCCTACTCGAAAAGTCGTTGTTGTTGCCTTTTTGGTTGCATGCTAATAACACACTCTCAATCTCTCTCTCATTCTTGCTTTCAAAAACCTTTTTCCAAAACCTCCCCCCGTTTTCTAAAATCTTCTTTCAAATTGGGGCCTGAGGCTTGAATATATGTTGCCCAACTGTAGGCAACGTGATTCGAAGTTGGCTTGACTCACTCAGTGGTAAGAGTGAGTGCCACACAATCGCAAAGGTGATTGTGATTGCGTGCAAGTGATTTTTTTAGATTTATGTTCTTTTTATTAGTTAAATCCTTTAGAAATGTAAACACATATAAGTTAAACTTTTTAATAACTAAAATGAATATGATTTAACTAAAAAAAGAAAAAAAAACTTATATATTTGAAAGAGAGTATGCATCTTTGCATTGGCAAAATAAGTGAAGGATGGGACTCTTTGTTGTTCTTAAAATTGAAAAATCTTTCTTTCTTAGAATTAAGTGATAAACGCTTTTTAGTTTTAGAAAGCAATAACGTCTAAGTTTATTCTAAGAGTTGAGTTGTGTTGTGTTTGTATGGCTACGTTTTCTAGGATTTTTTTTTGAGACATTTTTAATTCAACAATTGTGAGAGTGAGGATCAAACAATCAGTGATGAAGATTGTATTAATGTCTAATAAATAGTATTTTTTTAATGTGAGATCTCACATCGGTTGAATAGGGGAATGAAACATTATTTATAAGGGTGTGGAAACATCTCCCTAGCAGACACATTTTAAAACTGTGAGGCGCGCGAGTTGCTTGTGCAATGTCTTTTTTATCCGTTCAACCTTTATTCGAATGTTTTTCGTCTCAACTTTGATACTGATCCTAATTGAACTTGGTTCAGAACCACCTGTGAAATTTTAGGAAATTTAGTCCAACGTGTAGAAACTCGAGCTAGGGAGAGCAGCTCATCCCGGTAAGTAGTGACACGAATTATAGCCAAGTAATACATGTAGGAATTGCTAGGGCGTGCTAGCATGCGAACTTATCTTAATTTAGGTGGTTAGAATATGCATGTTTAGAACTTAAATGAGAAAATCTCATTAGGTGGGCATGTTTGTGAAGAAAAATTATAGAAATGCCCTTTTATGAGAATGCATCTCTATTAAATGCTTTGTGGTGCACTAGAATGAAAGATTGAAAAATTGTGATATGTGCTCGGGGTGCTAGATGGACGTTATCTCTCTGTCGAGCATGTTTGAGTTGTATGATTAAATTGTATGCTAGATTCAGGTAGTTTACTTGATCGATAGGATTATCCCCTTAGTAAACGAGCATGGACGTTTAGATCATGATTTCTATGCAGTATAAAATATCTCCCTGGTATAGCATGCATGAATCAGAGTGAGTAGAGCAGTTGAACAAGAGTGGTTCTACAACATCTTAGGTTAATACATTTTCAATACACTGACCACCGTGGGATCGTGAGCGACAATTAGAGACCTAGGTGTACCTCCAGATTTGGCTTAGCCACAAGGAGATAACTCCGAGCAACCTGGAAATGTTTGTTGTGACCTAATCCACCTAGACGCTCTAGAACCTAATATATCTCCACGACACAAAGGTGAACTACGATAACACATAAGATCGACGGTAACGTGAACGAAACTATTTGGGGAGTCACTATGTGTAGGATATAACATGCTCTGATAAGGGGATGAGGGACTACATAAATAGCGACCCAAAGACCCACTATCAGATGAAGAACATAACCTGCCTTGATAGGAGACGAAAGACTACGTGAGTAGATGATATAAGTAGCTACCATTGTATGTATGATAACCTGCCTGAGAGAGGACAAGAGACTACATAAGTGGGTGACATGAGAAATTGCAACTGTATGCACGATAACCCATCTGGAGAGGGACAAGGGACTACATAAGTAGATAACATGAGAAATCACTATTGTGTGTATGTTAACCCACCTTGAGAGGGAACGAGGGACTACACAGGTATTTGATTGAGGATACACTATTGTGTGTAGAACAACCCGCCTGAGAGTAGACGAGATACTACATAGTAGTATATTGAGGAGCTACTATTGTATGTGGAGGAAACTCACTTTGAGAGGAGACGAGGGACTACACAAATAGATTAGTTCATGGTAGACACCACTGTGGTGTGATGTAACATTCAGGGAATACCTGAACTAGTGTCAAACTTCGTAGAGCCCTACGACAAGCTTGTGGAAACATATTAGGTTAAGGATGCGATGAGAGCTTATAGGTAGGTTGATTACTAAGTATTTTATACTCACCCATTTTTCCCTTTCTCTTTTAGGTACCAACCAAGGTGGAGAGGTGCTAGAGAGTTGCACTATCATAGAGGGGTGTCGACCCGGGGCGTCAATGTTATTTTGTATTTCTTTTGGGTTGTCGTTTGTATTGGTTTTCTTGCACCCGTTCCCCAATTGTAAATAACTAGAACAATACCTATTTTGTACCCTTATAGTATTGTTTGATATTAAATCGCGCACAACTTTACCATATTTTTAATGGTTTGTTTTCATTTTATTTATTTTCATTTTCTTCTTTTCGTCGCGATCCAATTTCTCGAAGCCTTGAAAATTCGGTCGTGCTAGCCTCAAAGATCCAAGCAATTTTCTTACTTCTCGCAAATCCCATTCGGGTTATTTTACACCACAAACATTTAAATAAGATAACATACATAAAATATGTTTTCCTTATAGTGAATACACACACCACCACAAATAATCCATATTCAAAATATAAGATAAAACAAACAACTTAACCTAATTTTGGTATAGCCCTCGATCTTTATTTAAGTTGTGGTTGAAGCGATCGGATCTCTTTGAATGCCACAAAGCCAAAGATACAACCTTTTTACGGCCCAAACGAGAAGCTTCACCACCAAAAGAAGGAAAGGAATCACAATACAACGAAGAGAAACCACTCCCACCATTGCTAACAAAATGTACCATGCTATTGTAAATGTGAATTTTAAAGCATACGAATTCCTAAATGAGGCATTTACGAGCCAAACTCCGAGTATGTAACTATGTGATAAGGATGCAATGGCAACGCACATGGTTACTGTTAATAACCATGAACAAATCCTATTTTTCAAAGGCAATCGACCTATAATGAACATAATCACACATATTGATGCAAAGAATGAGATAGAATTTGTAACCAAGTAAGCCGTGTAAAAATTTCCTTGGCATGAAGCTGGGTAGGCCATTACTGCAGTTCCTGCTATGAATGTTTTAAAAGTATTGCTACTATGAAACAAACGATGAATAGTGATATTGGAGTTGAAAGGAATGTCTTGTTCCCAAACACCGCCGGGAGGGTTGATTGCACCTTGAAAAGCTACCGTTGCGATCACCGTTGCTACCAACATCATCGTACCTTGCACTTCTTGAAGCCAATCACCTTTGTATTCAAGGTTCATCCTCCACAAACTTCTTATGTCGTTGCATTGTTCTTCATTGTTCGTAGTATTTTTTCCAGTTTTTATTCCTGGGATAGACAACAAATATCCTACTATCTGCACAATTTCAATCCAAAATTGGATAAGATTTTTTTTTTTTTTTTTAGAAAAAGAAAAAATCATTAAAAATTATGAGGAAAAAAATATAATTTTTTTAAAACAGATTTAATTTTAAGTTTTTTTTTCTGTTATTTACTTTTTCATATATTTTACAAATTCAACCAAAAGATTTATAATAAAAACTAATGAAAGTAGTTTTAATTTTTTTTTTTTTTTTGAAGTTTGGCTCATGAAAATTATTGTAAAAAAATTGTGAAAAAATAAAAACAATTTTTAAAAATATTAATAGAAAGTGAATAATAAAATTATATATAAACTTAAATTTTTATGTAACCTACCTCGATATGTCTTAACATCATAGAAAAATCCAAAATGGTATTTTCATTCACATCGCGTTCGTTCAGAAATTCATAATTTTGTGGATCTTCAATCCCTGTGATCAACAACTTAAGAGCTTTCAAATGGTTGTGTTTTACGCATAAATGAAGAATTGTTTGACGATTGTGAAGCTTCATCCAAAGAGATTGTGGTCTCGCATTGATCAACAGTGGCATGATATCAATTCGCCCATTAATCACTGCATGGTGGAGAGGAATCAACCCATTCAAATCACGAACCATGCAAGTGCTTGTGTTCTTCTCTAGCAAAGCTTGAACAATCTCGATCGTTCCATTTTCAGAAGCTAAGTGGAGAGGTGTCCTTTGCAGGGAATCAACTTCCCCAGTAAGTTCAGGCACAAGATTCAAAAGAAATCGAGTGAATTCAACGTGGCGATGCAAAACTGAAACGTGCAATGGACTCTCAACGTTGGATGAAGAGATTAGAACTCTTTGAATGATATTTGGGTCGCCTCGAATTAGTGTCTTCAAACTCTGAATGGACCCAATCTTTGATGCTTCATAGAGCAATCGTTTGCTTTCTTCAATAGAGGACATGCCTAATCCATTTACAATATTGGAAGATTGTGTGAGTTGTTGATGAGTTGCCTCCATTATTGAATATCTAGCTTACTTTGAGATGGAGTTTTCACATAGAATTTATAAGCCAATTTTTTTATATGTTTTTTTTTGTTTGAATTATTTATTTATTTGTAATATATGGTGAGGCTTCCAACTAGATTAAAGTTGACCTTTTGAATTTTTAAATAGTTTAGTTGTTGCAATCACTCTCTAAAAAAACATTATTTACACTTGCAAAGTGAGATGTCTATTTTGAGGGATTCCCGTTTGGAGTGGGGAATATTTTCAACCTAAGGATATAGCTACAAGTGTCCTTATTGTGAATCTTAATGATTATGTACGCTTGGAACACAATCTCTTCATTTTTGAAATCTTTCTTCTCTATCAGAGTCAGGTTTCGTTCTAGGAACGGTGGGTTATGGGCCCACCACGCTTCCGTTGCGCCACTCTAATTTGTTAGAAAAGATGATGAGCTATTGTTATCTGTGCTCCAGGTTGATTTATGGATATTATCTTCCAGTTGAGCTTGTTTGATTGTATTGTGCATGATACAATATGTGTTAGCTCCAAGTGTTTGACAGTATGTTCTCCCTATCAAGTATGTTTATCTACATAGAGCTAGGGTGTAAGAGTTAAGTTGGTTATACGATGAATTAGGTCAAGATGCATACACTAGACTAAGCATCTTAGGATCGTGGCGACGTTAAGAGGAAATAAACCGTATTACTTCAAGACTAAAGAAAGAGTCGAGGAGTCAAAATAGAGTAACCTAGAACCAAAAGCTCGTGTTAAGCAACCTAGCTAGCCTAGGAATCCAATAAACCTCTTCAACTCCTAGACATGACCAAGACGCATTTTAAAACCGTGGAGCTCACGACGAACTTGTGGGTTATGGGCCCACCATGCTTCCGTTGCGCTACTCTGATTTGTTAGAAAAGAGGATGTGCTATTGTGATTTGGGCTCCAGGGTGATTTATGGATATTATCTACCCGTTAAGCTTGTTTGCTTGTATTGTGCACGATACACTATGAATTAGCTCCAGGTGTTTGACGGTGTGTTCTCCTTATCAAAAGTGTTTATCTACACAGAGCTAGGGTGAAAGAGTTAGGTTGGTTATACAATGACTTAGGTCAAGATGCGTACACTAGACTAAGCACCTTAAGATCGTGGCGACGTTAAGAGGAAATAGACACAATTACTCCAAGACTAAAGAAAAAGTCGAGGAGTCAAAATAGAGTAAACTAGAACCAAAAGCTCGTGTTAAGAAACCTAGCTGGCCTAGGAATCAATTAAACCTCTTCAACTCTAAGACATGACCAAGACGCATTTTAAAACTGTGAGGGTGACGACGAATCCCATTCTTGACAAGATATATTCTTTATTGTGAGATTCGGCAATGATTTGAGAGGAACCTTTTAAACCATATGTAACGAGCAAGTGAGTGAGTCATGGATTAAGAATCTCGTATCAACTAATTATACATGTATATATTTACACGCTCTTCATATATAAAATTTTGTAAAGTCTTTGTTCTCTATTAGAGCCAGGTTTCAATCCTGAGACTTGCGGGTTATGGGCCCACCACGCTTCCGCTGCGCCACTCTGATTTGCTAAAATAGAGGATGAGCTATTGTGAACTGTTCTCCAGGTTGATTTATGGATATTATCTTCCCGTTGAGCTTGTTTGCTTGTACTGTGCATGATACAGTATGTGTTAGCAACAGGTTTTTTATAGTGTGTTCTCCTTATCTAGCGTGTTTATCTACACAAAGCTAGGGTATAACAGTTAGGTTGGTTATACGATGACTTAGGTCAAGATGCGTACACTAGAATAAGCACCTCAGGATCGTTGCAATGTTAAGAGGGTCTAGACCCTATGACTCCAAAACAAAAGAATGAGTCGAGGAGTCATAATAGAGTAACCTGGAGCCAAAAGCTCGTGTTCAGCAACCTAGCTGGCCTAGGAATCCAATAAACATCTTCAACTCCTAAACATGACCAAGACGCATTTTAAAACCGTAAGGCTCACGACGATGCATAACGGGTCAAAGTGGATGCTGTTTCAAAAAAAATGGTCAAGATGGCCGAGTTGGTCTAAGGCGCCAGTTTAAGGTACTTTCGAATCCATGATATATGTATATATTTACACGCTCTTCATATGTAAAATTTTGTTCTCTATCAGAGCCAAGTTTCGATCCTGGGACCTGTGGGTTATGGGCCCACCACGCTTCGGATGCGCCACTCTGATTTGCTAAAATAGAGGATGAGCTGTTGTGAACTGTTCTCCAGGTTGATTTATGGATATTATCTTCCCGTTGAGCTTGTTTGCTTGGAATGTGCATGATACAGTATGTGTTAGCAACAGGTGTTTGATAGTGTGTTCTCCTTATCTAGCGTGTTTATCTACACAAACCTAAGGTATAACAGTTAGGTTGGTTATACGATGACTTAGGAAAAGATGCGTACACTAGAATAATCACCTCAGGATTGTTGCAATGTTAAGAGGGTCTAGACCCTATGACTCCAAAACTAAAGAATGAGTCGAGGAGTCATAATAGAGTAACCTGGAGCCAAAAGCTCGTGTTAAGCAACCTAGCTGGCCTAGGAATCCAATAAACCTCTTCAACTACTAAACATGACCAAGACGCATTTTAAAACCGTATCGCTCATGACGATGTATAACGGGCCAAAGTGGATAATATATGCTAGCAGTGATTTGTAGCTGTTATGAAAACAAGGGTCAAGATGGCCGAGTTGGTCTAAGGCGCCAGTTTCAGGTACTGGTCCGAAAGGGCATGGGTTCGAATCCCATTCTTGACATGATATATTCTTTATTGTGAGATTGTCCAATGATTGGAGAGGTATAATAGTCAATGTTTTAAGCCATATGTAACGAGCAAGTTGGATTAAGAATCTTGTATCAACTAATTATGTATGTATATATTTACACGCTCTTCATATATAAAATTTTGATAAAAAACTTGTAAAACTACTTTATCTATCAACAATATTAAAGTCTTTGTTAGCTATCAGAGTCAGGTTTTGATCCTGGGACCTGTGGGTTATGGGCCCACCACGCTTCCGCTGCGCCACTCTGATTTGCTAAAATAGAGGATGAGCTATTGTGAACTGTTCTCCAGGTTGATTTATGGATATTATCTTCCCGTATGTGTTAGCAACAGGTGTTTGATAGTTTGTTCTCCTTATCTAGCGGGTTGGTTATACGATGACTTAGGAAATGATGCGTACACTAGAATAAGCACCTCAGGATTGTTGCAATGTTAAGAGGGTCTAGACCCTATGACTCAAAAACTAAAGAATGAGTCGAGGAGTCATAATAGAGTAACCTGGAGCCAACAGCTCGTGTTAAGCAACCTAGCTGGCCTAGGAATCCAATAAACCTCTTCAACTCCTAGACATGACCAAGACGCATTTTAAAACCGTAAGGCTCACGACGATGTATAACGGGCAAAAGTGGATAATATATGCTGGCAGTGATTTGTAGCTGTTACAAAAAATATGGTCAAGATGGCCGAGTTGGTCTAAGGCGCCAGTTTCAGGTACTGGTCCGAAAGGGCATGGGTTCAAATCCCATTCTTGACATGATATATTCTTTATTGTGAGATTCTCCAATGATTGGAGAGGTATAATGGTCAACGTTTTAAGCCATATTTAACGAGCAAGTGGGTGAATCATGGATTAAGAATCTCGTAACAACTAATTATGTATGTATTATATTTACACGCTCTTCATATATAAAATTTTGTTCTCTATCAGAGCCAGGTTTTGATCCTGGGACCTGTGGGTTATGGGCCCACCACGGCTGCGCCACTCTGATTTGCTAAAATAGAGGATGAGCTATTGTGAACTGTTCTCCAGGTTGATTTATGGATATTATCTTCCCGTTGAGCTTGTTTGCTTGTACTGTGCATGATACAGTATGTGTTAGCAACAGGTGTTTGATAGTGTGTTCTCCTTATCTAGCATGTTTATCTACACAAAGCTAGGGTATAACAATTAGGTTGGCTATACGATGACTTAGGTCAAGATGCGTACACTAGAATAAGCACCTCAGGATCGTTGTGATGTTAAGAGGGTCTAGTTCCTATGACTCCAAAACTAAAGAATGAGTCGATGAGTCATAATAGAGTAACCTGGAGCCAAAAGCTCGTGTTAAGCAACCTAGCTGGCCTAGGAATCCAATAAACCTCTTCAACTCCTAGACATGACCAAGATGCATTTTAAAACCGTAAGGCTCACGACGATGCATAACGGGCCAAAGTGGATAATATATGCTAGCAGTGATTTGTAGCTGTTACAAAAAAAATGGTCAAAATGGCCGACTTGGTCTAAGGCACCAATTTCAGGTACGGGTCCGAAAGGGCATGGGTTCGAATCCCATTCTTGACATGATATATTCTTTATTGTGAGATTCTCCAATGATTGGAGAGGTATAATGGTAAACGTTTTAAGCCATATGTAACGAGCAAGTGCAAGTGGGTGAGTCATGGATTAAGGATCTCGGATCAACTAATTATGTATGTATATATTTACACGCTCTTCATATATAAAATTTTGTTCTCTATCAGAGCCAGGTTTCGGTCCTGGGACCTGTGGGTTATGGGCCCACCACGCTTCCGCTGCGCCACTCTGATTTGCTAAAATAGAGGATGAGCTATTGTGAACTGTTCTCCAGGTTGATTTATGGATATTATCTTCCCGTTTAGCTTGTTTGCTTGGACTGTGCATGATACAGTATGTGTTAGCAACAAGTGTTTGATAGTTTGTTCTCCTTATCTAGCGTGTTTATCTACACAAACCTAGGGTATAACAGTTAGGTTGGTTATACGATGACTTAGGAAAAGATGCGTACACTAGAATAAGCACCTCAGAATCGTTGCAATGTTAAGAGGGTCTAGACCCTATGACTCCAAAACTAAAGAATGAGTCGAGGAGTCATAATAGAGTAACCTGGAGCCAAAAGCTCGTGTTAAGCAACCTAGCTTGCCTAGGAATCCAATAAACCTCTTCAACTCCTAGACATGACCAAGACGCATTTTAAAACCGTAAGGCTCACGACGATGTATAACGGGCCAAAGTGGATAATATATGCTAGCAGTGATTTGTAGCTGTTACGAAAAAAATGGTCAAGATGGCCGAGTTGGTCTAAGGCGCCAGTTTCAGGTACTGGTCCGAAAGGGCATGGGTTCGAATCCCATTCTTGACGTGATATATTCTTTATTGTGAGATTCTTCAATGATTGGAGAGGTATAATGGTCAACGTTTTAAGCCGTATGTAACGAGTAAGTGGGTGAGTCATGGATTAACAATTTCGTATCAACTAATTATGTATGTATATATTTACAGGCTCTTCATATATAAAATTATGATAAAAAACTTGTAAAACTACTTTATCTATCAACAATATCAAAGTCTTTGTTATCTTTCAGAGCTAGGTTTCGATCCTAGGACCTGTGGGTTATGGGCCCACCACGCTTCCGCTGCGCCACTCTGATTTGTTAAAATAGAGGATGAGCTATTGTGAACTGTTCTCCATGTTGATTTATGGATATTATCTTCCCGTTGAGCTAGTTTGCTTGTATTGTGCATGATACAGTATGTGTTAGCAACAGGTGTTTGATAGTGTGTTCTCCTTATCTAGCATGTTTATCTACACAAAGCTAGGGTATAATAATTAGGTTGGCTATACGATGACTTAGGTCAAGATGGGTACACTAGAATAAGCACCTCAGGATCGTTGCGATGTTAAGAGGGTCTAGTCCCTATGACTCCAAAACTAAAGAATGAGTCGAGGTGTCATAATAGAGTAACCTTGAGCCAAAAGCTCGTGTTAAGCAACCTAGCTGGCCTAGGAATCCAATAAACCTCTTCAACAACTAGACATGACCTAGACGCATTTTAAAACCGTAAGGCTCACGACGATGCATAACGGGCCAAAGTGGATAATATATGCTAGCAGTGATTTGTAGCTGTTACGAAAAAAATTGTCAAGATGGCCGACTTGGTCTAAGGCACCAAATTCATGTACTGGTCCAAAAAAGTGCATGGGTTTGAATCCCATTCTTGACATGATATATTCTTTATTGTGAGATTCTCCAATGATTGGAGAGGTATAATGGTCAACTTTAAGCCATATGTAACGAGCAAGTGCAAGTGGGTGAGTCATGGATTAAGAATCTCGTATCAACTAATTATGAATGTATATATTTACATGCTCTTAATATATAAAATGTTGTTCTCTATCAGAGCCAGGATTCGATCCTGGGACCTGTGGGTTATGGGCCCACCACGCTTCCGCTGCGCCACTCTGATTTGCTAAAATAGAGGATGAGCTGTTGTGAACTGTTCTCCAGGTTGATTTATGGATATTATCTTCCCGTTGAGCTTGTTTGCTTGTACTGTGCATGATACAGTATGTGTTAGCAACAGGTTTTTTATAGTGTGTTCTCCTTATCTAGCGTGTTTATCTACACAAAGCTAGGGTATAACAGTTAGGTTGGTTATACGATGACTTAGGTCAAGATGCGTACACTAGAATAAGCACCTCAGGATCGTTGCGATGTTAAGAGGGTCTAGACCCTATGACTCCAAAACAAAAGAATGAGTCGAGGAGTCATAATAGAGTAACCTGGAGCCAAAAGCTCGTGTTCAGCAACCTAGCTAGCCTAGGAATCCAATAAACATCTTCAACTCCTAGACATGACCAAGACGCATTTTAAAATCGTAAGGCTCACGGCGATGCATAACGGGTCAAAGTGGATGCTGTTTCAAAAAAAATGGTCAAGATGGCCGAGTTGGTCTAAGGCGCCAGTTTAAGGTACTTTCGAATCCATGATATATGTATATATTTACACGCTCTTCATATATAAAATTTTGTTCTCTATCAGAGCCAGGTTTCGGATCCTGGGACCTGTGGGTTATGGGCCCACCACGCTCCCGCTGCGCCACTCTGATTTGCTAAAATAGAGGATGAGCTGTTGTGAACTGTTCTCCAGGTTGATTTATGGATATTATCTTCCCGTTGAGCTTGTTTGCTTGTACTGTGCATGATACAGTATGTGTTAGCAACAGGTTTTTTATAGTGTGTTCTCCTTATCTAGCGTGTTTATCTACACAAAGCTAGGGTATAACAGTTTGGTTGGTTATACGATGACTTAGGTCAAGATGCGTACACTAGAATAAGCACCTCAGGATCGTTGCGATGTTAAGAGGGTCTAGACCCTATGACTCCAAAACAAAAGAATGAGTCGAGGAGTCATAATAGAGTAACCTGGAGCCAAAAGCTCGTGTTCAGCAACCTAGCTGGCCTAGGAATCCAATAAACATCTTCAACTCCTAGACATGACCAAGACGCATTTTAAAACCGTAAGGCTCACGGCGATGCATAACGGGTCAAAGTGGATGCTGTTTCAAAAAAAATGGTCAAGATGGCCGAGTTGGTCTAAGGCGCCAGTTTAAGGTACTTTCGAATCCATGATATATGTATATATTTACACGCTCTTCATATATAAAATTTTGTTCTCTATCAGAGCCAGGTTTCGATCCTGGGACCTGTGGGTTATGGGCCCACCACGCTCCCGCTGCGCCACTCTGATTTGCTAAAATAGAGGATGAGTTGTTGTGAACTGTTCTCCAGGTTGATTTATGGATATTATCTTCCCGTTGAGCTTGTTTGCTTGTACTGTGCATGATACAGTATGTGTTAGCAACAGGTTTTTTATAGTGTGTTCTCCTTATCTAGCGTGTTTATCTACACAAAGCTAGGGTATAACAGTTAGGTTGGTTATACGATGACTTAGGTCAAGATGCGTACACTAGAATAAGCA